>JAVLUX010000016.1:3127500-3192500 GCA_032164185.1 Moxostoma hubbsi | reverse complement strand
AGAGTCCTTCAGGGATATGGAGGGTATGGCATGGAGGGGGGTGTACCTGGGACGTTGGGTACACTGTTGAACCTTATGGAGACGTTGTGGGCGTAAATCAACGAAACGTCAATGAAGCAGGGTGCCCACCTGGTGACCCCAACGACATACCTTATCCTCCTTTTCACCACTCCAAACCGACTGCTGCTGTCAAGAGTTTCCTACTAAAGGGATTGAAACATCTAGTTCTATTAGCTTTACTGATCTTCTGGAAAAAAGAAACCAGTGACTGTTGTGAAAGTGCAGCTGATGACATGGGAAAGACCATGTGACAGCATGGAAAGACAGCTGACAGGAGGAAATAGACCCCAATGGGGTTGTTATGGGCTAGCTACCCTATTAGGGTACAAGAGCCACCTTATCTGGCTACGAAAAGTACAAAAAGAAGTATACCTCTAGAGTCTGCGAGAGCAGGGGCGCAAGAAGACTCACGGACTGACCTTCTGGTAATGACCCTTGCAATGGACATGGCATCGAATGAAAGAAGTAGCAAGACTCTTGAGAAACCAGCAGCTGGACATGTTCTTCAGACTTGCGTGTGTGGATGGGCGAAAGTAACATCAACCCATGGTCTTAAGGTACATCAAGGACGGAAGAAATGCCTGAAAACCACCAACCCAGGGCCCCGTATTGACCAAATTCTGTCAAGAAGAAGGTTAAATCATTCGGATGAAAATCAGCGGCAGGAAGAACCCCACAGTCCGCAGAGAATCAGCACCCCAGGGAACGAGGAGGAAGCTTCAGGCAGAACCACCAGTCCAAGACAACAACCAGCCCACCGCGGAAAAGAAAACATGCAAGGACTTAAGCCGTTGGTGAAATGGCCGAAGTCTAACAGCAAGGAGTGGGAAACCATCAACACAGAATTAAGCCTTATCCTAAATAACATCAAAGGATCAGCCGAGAAGAACCTGGAGAAGATGGGCGACCTTATCTACAAATACGGAGAGGAGAAATGTGGAGTAAAGGAGCAAGTCAAAAAGAAAGACATGCTTCCCGCCCCCAAATCTCGTCGGCTGCAAGACATCCAACAACTTGTAAAAGAGAGGCGACGGCTAAGAAAGTTGTGGAGAAAGGCGACAGTAGAAGAAAGGGAAGGAATCAACGTACTTCAAGAGGACCTAAAGCACAGGCTCTTAAAACTCCACCGAGCAGAAAGCCTACGGATGCGCCGGAACAAGAAAGAAAAAGCCAGAACCGATTTCTATAAAGACCCTTTTAAATTTGTGAAAGACATATTCACAAAGGAGAAGAGTGGATCCCTGAAGATATCAAAAGACCAGGTTGAAGAGCATCTAAGAACCATCTATACTGATGGGAAAAAAGATGAACCGATCATTGTCCCCACTGACATCCCTCCAATATCATCACCATAACATCAGTTTGATATCAGCCCTCCTAAGCTGAGCGAGGTGAAGCAGGTAGTGAAAAAGGCAAGATCGGCATCTGCACCAGGCCCTAACGCTGTACCGTATAGTGTCTACAAGAACGCTCCAGAGGTTTTGAAAATTCTGTGGAAGAACGTGAAAGTGGCGTGGGTCAAGCAAATTCATCCCAAAAGAAAAGAACTCAACCTCCATTGAACAGTTCCGCCAGATAAACCTTCTGAACATTGAGGGCAAGATCTTTTTCAGTGTGTTGGCACAGAGGCTGACACAATATTTAAAACAAAACCACTTCATTGACACTTCAATTCAAAAGGCTGGCATCGCAGGCTTTTCAGGATGCCTTGAACATAACAGCATTATATGGCATCAAATCCAGACTGCAAAGAAAGTGTTCCTTGATCACTCATACACACACACACACACACACACACACACACACACACACACATTGGTAGACACACACACTACCTGCGGCCATTGTTAAAGAAAGAGACATTTTTTCTTGCTCTTAAATCCTTTATATGGATTTATAAGGCAAGTAGTCATTCAATGGTTTGTGTCCAGAAGAACATGATTAAGCTGTGTGTGTGTGTGTGTGTGTGTGTGTGTGTTTATGTACACATATGCAGTGATGTGTGGAGACTCAATATGCACGCTGTGTATCAGATGTATGTTTATGTGCATGCGTGTAGCACATGTGCAGAGTGACTGTGCACGTACAGTATGTGATAAGTGTGTATGTGTTTGTGTGTGTGTGTGTTTGTGTGTATGTGTGTGTGAGCCTTTCTGCTCATGGCATTGGTAGAATTGTTTCCACATGTCTCTTAATGCAGTTCTATGCACAATGGGTGGGGGAGAGAAGTGTGTGTGTGTGTGTGTGTGTGTGTGTGTCTGTGTGTGTGTGTGTGTGTGTGTTTTGGAATGGGGGGCATCAGGTTTCAGAGCACCACAAACCACATCTGGGTCTGCATGCACAGAGGTAAAGTTCCCACGACTAACCACACACAACACACACTTGCCCACATGGACTTATTGCATCAAAACCTGACGTACACACATGCAAACCACATGGTGCAGGTTAACAAGTGAGCACAAATCAGACAAACACACATGCACACATGTGACGTTCACAAACACAGGCACGCAGTACACACCCTTACTGCCTGGCGCAGCTAGTCTAGCTGCCATGGGCATGCGGGCGTTTCGCTGGCATAAAACACATGTTAGGAAAATGTGAATGTATTCAGTAATCACTCATCTATTACACCCAGAGAGAGAGAGAGAGAGAGAGAGAGAGAGAGAGAGAGAGAAGGGAGAACATTTCTAATAGGCTGCAGTTGGGCATGTCTGGACTGAGATTAAAGAACATGAGAGAGGGGCAATGTAGACGGGAAACTAAGAATGGGTGCACAGTGGCCCCAAAAAAGTATTTCACCCAAAAATAAATCTTTACTTATCCGTCATGTTGTTTAGCTCCAACCTGTACTGTATGAAAGACACAAAGAAAGAAAGTCATTTACATTATTCAATTGCAACATTACAGTTCATTCATAGTGCATGACTTAACCTCCAGTGTACTGTCTGTCTGCACTGGTCTCAGAACAGTTATAGGAGAGATATAGGATGCTCCCTTGCTCCCTATTTAGTGCATGACTTAACCTCCAGTGTGCTGTCTGTCTGCACTGGTCTCAGAACAGTTATAGGAGAGCTATAGGATGCTCCCTTGCTCCCTATTTAGTGCATGACTTAACCTACAGTGTACTGTCTGTCTGCACTGGTCTCAGAACAGTTATAGGAGAGCTATAGGATGCTCCCTTGCTCCCTATTTAGTGCATGACTTAACCTCTGGTGTGATGTCTGTCTGCACTGATCTCAGAACAGTTATAGGAGAGCTATAGGATGCTCCCTTGCTCCCTATTTAGTGCATGACTTAACCTCTGGTGTGATGTCTGTCTGCACTGATCTCAGAACAGTTATAGGAGAGCTATAGGATGCTCCCTTGCTCCCTATTTAGTGCATGACTTAACCTCTGGTGTGATGTCTGTCTGCACTGATCTCAGAACAGTTATAGGAGAGCTATAGGATGCTCCCTTGCTCCCTATTTAGTGCATGACTTAACCTCTGGTGTGATGTCTGTCTGCACTGATCTCAGAACAGTTATAGGAGAGCTATAGGATGCTCCCTTGCTCCCTATTTAGTGCATTACTTAACCTCTGGTGTGATGTCTGTCTGCACTGATCTCAGAACAGTTATAGGAGAGCTATAGGATGCTCCCTTGCTCCCTATTTAGTGCATTACTTAACCTCTGGTGTGATGTCTGTCTGCACTGGTCTCAGAACAGTTATAGGAGAGCTATAGGATGCAGAAGTTTAACCCTTAAATGACAGTGTAGAGTCTTGTGAACAGTATTCAGTCAGTTATAATTCATATAAATTATGCATTACATATAGCAAAGCCAAAATACAACGTCCACGCGTGTGGTCGTGGGGTTGCACGAAGTTAATAGTGGAATTTCTTCCAAAGAACTACACTTCCCATGGTTCCAAGGGGGAAATCCACCAATCAGGGAATTGCTGCAAACAGAGTGCACCGAGAGAGCTCTGCAGCGATCGCCCACTCACGTGATGCAATCGAGTCTCTTTCACTACCGTCTCAAACTACTGATATTCAACAACTTTAAATCAGTAGTTTTAGATTTTTTTCAGAATTATTAAAGCTTCATGCAGTTATAGTTCATTGCTTTATTAAAGACGTTTAGTACACATTCTTGTACCTGTGTCTTTTTGTCTGATTTTTGTAATAATACGACAGAAACTATGTTTTATTTAGTTTTATTTTATTTAGTAAGTTCGTTCTAGTTCTGATTTCTGAAGGGTTTTGATTCTGAGTGGTGCTGAACCAGTTCACTGTAAAATCGTCTAAACTTTCACTACACATAGTCCGCTTCTGTTATGTGTGTGTATGTGTGTGCGTGAGCATGTTTTGGTAGAAGTGATGTTTTCCTGGACTCTGTCTGTGTGTTGCGCAATTCAGCGAATATGTGAGTGTGTTTGACTGCTGGCTCACTGTGTGTTAAAGGTTACTGAACTCATTAATAAATTACAGCAACTAAATTATTCCCTCGCTCTCTCTCAATTCAATTCAATTTGACGAGCTTTATTGGCATGACAAAGACATTTTGTATTGCCAAAGCAATTACATAGAAAAACAGAACAGGAACTGAACGAGGACATGACAACAATAATAACTATAAAGAAATAACATTCAGCATTAATGCAACATTATTCTCTCTCTCACTCACCCTCACTCTCTCACTCTCTCACTCACCCTCTCTCTCTCTCACCCTCTCCCTCTCTCTCTCCCTCTCTCTCACTCTCTCTCTCTCACTCTCCCTCTCTCTCTCCCTCTCTCTCACTCTCTCTCTCTCACTCTCCCTCTCTCTCTCCCTCTCTCTCACTCTCTCTCTCTCACTCTCCCTCACTCTCTCCCTCTCTCTCACTCTCTCTCTCACCCTCTCCCTCTCTCTCTCCCTCTCTCTCACTCTCTCTCTCTCACTCTCACTCTCACTCTCTTTCTCTCTCACTCACCCTCTCTCCCTCTCTCTCTCTCACCCTCTCCCTCTCTCTCTCCCTCTCTCCCTCTCTCTCTCCCTCTCTCTCACTCTCTCTCTCTCTCACACACACTCACTCTCTAAAACACAATTGTCTGTTGATAAGTCAAAACAGTTCTCTTCAGTGAAATAGCAGTTGTAAATCTGATAAAATTTTTGTAAACAGATTTGGGATCTATCAGTTTCTCTGAATTGTGTTTCTGCTTGACTAAGTTGGTCTAACCACACACACACACACACACACACACACACACACACACACACACACAGGTCTGAAAAGTATTTGGACAATTAAAGGAATAGTTCACACGAAACTGAAAGTTATGCAATCATTTACTCACCCTCATGTCGCTCAAAACCTGAATTTATTTATTTCATAATTTCAGAAAAGAAGATTATTTTTGAACATTCTACAACATATCTTCGTCTGTGTTCCGCAGAAGAAAGTTAAGTCATAACGGTTTGGAGCGACATGAGGGTGAGTAACTGATGACAGAATTTTCATTTTTGGGTGAACTGTCCCTTTAAGTCACACTTAAAACTGCATTAGAGTTTGGTCCTAAAAAAGAGAAGGTGTGCTACGAAAAGAGAGAAAATTAGTCTTTTACCAAATTCACAAAGGTTGTAGTTTCTACTTTTCCATAAGTCTCAGATAAAGGTAGAAAATGATGCTGCGTGTGATGCCTTTTATGCTTTAGAGCTATAATCTTTAGCAGTTATGGCATTAAAAAAAATCACTTGAGACTGCTAGATCTCTCTCTCTCTCTCTCTCTCTCTCTCTCTCTCTCTCTCTCTCTCTCTCTCTCTCTCAGAGTAAGACAAGTGCAGCTCTGTGGTGTGTGTGTGTCTGCCTCCTGTTTGGCAGAAATTGGCCAGGACTGTCACAATTACCCTGTGGCCGACCGAAGCATTTCCTGGGTAAGTGTGTGTGTGTGCTAAGATGCTTTGCTGTGGTGGCCTCCAGCTCCATTAACTGCTTGTTTCACTGAAACACCAAAAACACTGTCAGACCACATCCACATCAGCGGAGAACTTCACCACAGCATTTAACATGACAATTTGTATCGTTATTTCTGCAAAACAACATTAGTAGCATCACATGAGCTTTGCTCAAAATACAAACATGAATAAGTACAAATTCTGTCATCATTTACTCATCCTCATGTTTTTTGTTTGTTTGTTTTTCAAACCTGTATAACTTTCTTCTGTGGTACAAAAAATGTAAGCGTCAGTCCCCATTCCCTTAAATTTAGAACGCAGTCCAAGATGGCGTTGCGGATGCCCGCCTCGATATGTAGCTCTCCAGATCTGTTTTTAGCATTTTATTTCCGATCAGTTTTACAAGAGACGACCTGCTGAATATTCACAGAGCAACAACACCCGGACTCACTTATCATTATTCTTGAAGATTTTAAGATGGCAAATCTCACACATAAACTGCCCAAATACAGACGGGACATTGCATGCCCCACCAGAGACAGAAGCATATTAGACCACTGCTTCACAAGAATAAAGAATGCATATCTCTCTGTCCCTAGAGCAGCTTTACGACTTTCTGATCACTGTCTGGTTAATCTTCTTCCGATCTACAGGCAGAAACTAAAATCAGCTAAACCTGTAGTAAAAACTGTAAATAGGGGGAACAGCAATCCTGTTTTGACTGGAGTTTATTTGAAGCTGCAGCCTCAGACCTGGATGAGCTCACAGATACTGTAACATCATATATCAGTTTCTGTGAGGATATGTGCATTCCTACAAGGACTTATTAAACATACAACAACGACAAACCATGGTTTACAGAAAAACTCGGGCAGCTTCGTCAGGCCAAAGAGGATACTTACATAAGTGGGGGTAAAATCTTGTACCATCAGGCCAAATACAGACTGAAAAAGGAGATTAGAGTGGCTAAAAGAAGTTATTCTGAAAGGCTGAAAAAACAGTTTTCAGCAAACAACCTTGCATCCGTGTGGAGAGGCCTGAAAGACTTTACCAAATACAAGACACCACCCCCCAGCACTGTAGGGTATCAACAAATTGCTAATGACCTGAATGTGTTTTAATGTAGATTTGACCTGGACCTGCTCCAACCTGCACAGCACACAAATATTTACACCTCCTACAACCCCCACCCCCTCCTGCTATTCAAAATGCACTTAAGATCTGTGAAGTAGATGTGTGCCGGGTCTTCCAGAAACAGAAGGCAAGAAAAGCACAGGGCCCAGATGGTGTTTCACTCACGTGTCTAATATCCTGTGCTGACATTCTGGCCCCCATCTTCACACAGATCTTCAACAGATCACTGGAGCAGTGTGAAGTTCCCTGCTGCTTCAAATGCTCCACCATCATCCCTGTCCCAAAGAAACCCAAAATCACAGGTCTTAATAACTACAGACCCGTCACTCTGATGTCTGTGGTCATGATGTCATTTTAGAGACTGGTGTTGGCATACATGAAGGACATCACTGAACCCTTTCTGGATCACCTTCAATTTGCTTATCGAGCAAATAGGTCTGTGGATGATACAGTCAATATGGGATTGCATCATATCCTGCAACATCTGGACAGACCAGGGACATGTGCAAGGATCCTTTTTGTGGACTTCAGCTCGGCTTTCAACACCATCAAACCTGCTCTCCTATGGACTAAATTAAACCAACTCTCCGTTACAACCTCTATCTGTCAGTGGATCACCAGCTTTCTGACAGACAGACAGCAGCTAGTGAGAAAATGTATTTCCCCATTCTAGTGCCCCCAAGGGATGTGTGCTCTCTCCCCACTACTCTTCTCCCTCTACACAATGACTGCACCACCAAGGACCCCTCTGTCAAGCTCCTGAAGTTTGCAGATGACACTACTGTCATCAGCCTCAGCCAGGATGACGATGAGTCTGCATACAGAAGGAAGGTTGAACTGCTGGCTATCTGGTGCAGTCAAAACATCCTGGAGATGAACATGCTCAAAACAGTGGAGATGATAGTGGACTTTAGGAGGAACACCCCAACATTGACCCCACTCACCTTTCTGAACAGGACTGTGCCAGCAGTGGGGTCATTCAGGTTCCTGGGCACTACCATCTCACAGGATCTGAAGTGGGAGACCCACATTGACTCAGCCCAGCACAGGTTGAACTTCCTCCACCAGTTGAGGAAGTTCAACCTGTCACAGGCGCTGTTGATACCAGTTCTACTCAGCATTCATTGAGTCTGTCCTCTGCACTTCAGTAACTGTCTGGTTTGGTACAGCTACCAAGTCAGACATCAGAAGACTTTAAAATATAGTTTGGACTGCTGAGAGGATTATTGGCGCTCCTCTACCCACCCTGATAGAACTGTACACATCTAGAGTGACAAAAAGGGCTGGTAAAATCACTCTTGACCCCAATCACCCAGCACACTTCCTCTTCGAACTATTACCCTCTGGCCGGCGCTACAGAGCACTGAGCACCAGAACAGCCAGGCAGAGGAACAGTTTTTTCCCTCAGGCTTTTCCCTATACACCTCATGAACAGTTAAAACTGCCCCCAAATACTTTCCTTTGATCAATACACCCATGTGCAATATCCAGTCCTACTTTCCTTTGATCAATACACCCATGTGCAATATTCAATCCATATTTTCATTTGTTTTTTTAACTAATTTTCTTATTATTAGTCTGCCCTAAAAGTTTCTAAGCAGCAAAAACCCCAAATTTGGCAGGATGGTCCTGGTGCACCCCCCTCTCCGACCCAAGGTGGCTCTATAACACACACTTTTACGTTTTAAAAGCTATAAATTTTGTTTTAGATTCCATCTGTGAAATTTACTTACAGTACTTAGTAATGAAATGACTTTGCCCAGGACAGATCTCTTCTTTCTAAAGTGTCCATTTTCTCCACTTTTCCAAACTGCTTGGATCCCAATAATTGCCGCTTGCAGATATATTTTAATAAATGTCCATTTGTGAAATTCAATACAATGACAGTAGATTGTGGCTCACTTTAACACCTTACAAAGTATCCAAAAGTGGCATAAAGAGTCCATACGTCATATTCTAAGTCAGTTCTAAACTCGAATATGGAGACTGTGTCAATAATATCAAACCTCACTGAATAAACGTCATGACACAAGATCCAATGCAGTTTGATGTTATTGCTGCATGCATTCACCTTTAGCTCTCAAATCTTGCTCACACGCCACTTATTCATGATACAGACTGAGTGAATTATCCCTTTAAGAGAGTTTAAACTGGACTTGTTTGTGTTTGTAACTGAATCTGGTCAGCTAGACAGCCAAACCACATTCACCCCCTTCTGTATTGAGATCAGAGATGTCTGCAGGTGAGACGGTTGGAACAGCGATGCAGAAAACAGCTGCACGTCCTTAAGAAACACCTGTCGCCATGATGCACACATGCCAGAGAAAAGAAAGAATAAGAAGGGGAAAAGTGTGTGTCTGTGTGTATGCGTGTGTGTGTGTGTGTGTGTGTTGGTTTGCTCTCTCCTAAGCACCGCACCGCAATAGCTTCAATAAGACTGTGGTTTATAAACACACACACACACACACACACACACACACTTTTCTCTGTTATTCGTCTATAGGAAAAAGAGCCCAAAGACAGCCATTTATTTAGTTTTCAGCTGCATGTCTGTGGTAACACCTCTGCCAGCATAGAGACAGACACAAAGAGAGACAGACAGACAGAGAGTGAGACAGGCATAAAGTAGAGGAGCTGACAGGTTGACCTAATGCATCTTAAAATGACTTTCTCTCTTTTTCTGTCAACGGTCACATTATACTGTAGTATTCGTTAAGAAACTCAGATTTTTAACAGGGTTGGAATCCAATTTTCCTTAGAAATAAACAATGGCTCACAAAAATATTGGTGCAAGTTTAAATGCTTTTATGATGTAAGAAGAAGGTGTAGTGTGTAGTGCAACAAAAGACAATTGTGTAGCGGGGGTCTGGGTAGATCACCGGTAAAGACGCTGACTAGCATGGAGTCGCGAGTCGCTGGAGTCACGAGTTCCAATCCAGGGCGTGCTGAGTGACTCCAGGAAGGTCTCCTAAGCAACCAAATTGTCCCGGTTGCTAGGGAGGGTAGAGTCACATGGGGTAACCAAATTGGCCCAGATGCTAGGGAGGATAGTCACATGGGGTAACCAAATTGGCCCGGTTGCTAGGGAGGGTAGAGTCACATGGGGTAACCAAATTGGCCCGGTTGCTAGGGAGGGTAGAGTCACATGGGGTAACCAAATTGGCCCGGTTGCTAGGGAGGGTAGAGTCACATGGGGTAACCAAATTGGCCCGGTTGCTAGGGAGGGTAGAGTCACATGGGGTAACCAAATTGGCCCGGCTGCTAGGGAGGGTAGAGTCACATAGGGTAACCAAATTGGCCCGGTTGCTAGGGAGGGTAGAGTCACATGGGGTAACCAAATTGGCCCGGTTGCTAGGGAGGGTAGAGTCACCTGGGGTAACCAAATTGGCCCGGTTGCTAGGGAGAGTAGAGTCACATGGGGTAACCTCCTCGTGGTGGTGATTAGTGGTTCTCTCAATGGGGCGTGTGGTGAGTTGTGTGTGGATCGTGGAGAGTAGCATGAGCCTCCACATGCTGTGAGTCTCTGCGGTGTCATGCACAACGATTCACATGATAAGATGCGCGGATTGATGGTCTCAGACACAGAGGCAACTGAGACTCGTCCTACTCCACCCGGATTGAGGTGTTCCGGCCCAATTTAACCCCTGTCTACGGGGTAACCTCCTCGTGATCGTGATAATGTGGTTCACTCTTGATGGGGCGCATGGTGAGTTGTGCGTTGATGCCACAGTGTATGGCATGGGCATCCTCACGCACTATATATCCGTGGTAACACGCTCAACTAGCCAAGTGATAAGATGTGCCGGATTGACGTCTCAGACGCGGAGGCAGAGTCACTACGTCACCATGAGGACTTGACAAAAATTGGGAATTGGGCATTCCAAATTGGGAAAACAGAATCGAAACAGTCAAGGGATTCCAGTCGGAACAACTGTAGTAGTTTCACATAAATTGGGACACATAGCTATCAATGATTGCCTGGACTGAGAGCTTTCAGGGTGTTTCGTAAATCGCTTGCACGTTTTTATTCCTGGAAAAACTAGTTCCACAAGTGTTGGCGGGAGATGTATGTTGAAGTCTTAAAGGGCACATCACAAAAAAACAGAGCATTTCAGGCAGTGAGCCAGAGACGGGGTCGAAACTGGTCATTTAATGCTATATTATGACCGTTTTGTGTGCATAAACTTTAACAGTTTGAGCAGTAGCGGTTCTAGCTGGTTTGGAGCCCTGGGTGAAACCCGCTTCAACACATCCCCAAAGTTGTTGACTGGGGGTGGGGGGTGTTGTAAATGAGAAGCCAACACGTGCACACACACACCCCCCCCCCCACCCGCGCAAGATGCCGACCTGATGCCTAAATCCGTCACTGATAGTGAGTGGCACATTTCACCACTGATTGTTTTTTGTATCTATCAATAAAGTAAAAACAACGTATGATATGACCTCTGATCTCTCTCTCTCTCTAGTTGTCTCAGTAGTGTTAATTTGTTTGCATGTGTAGCTGGTCCTACTCGCCCCCGCTCCGAACGGGACTCGAACCGATGTCTCCGGCGTGGGAGGCGGGTGCGCTAACGAGGAGGCTAAAGGCTACAGCCTCTAGCGTCAGTCGCTAGTGCACCTCTTGAGGTCAGGAGAGTGAGGTTTATACACTGCACAGCTATTTACCAGCTGGCTCCCGTTACACATGCATGACCCCGCACCCTTCATCACCTGATTCCCATGAGACCGACATTACCTCGGTTACCTGCGCTCTCGTTCCTGACTCTCTCTCTCTCTCTCATTTCTCTCGTCTTCCTCCCTCTTTCTCTTCCACTAATCTATTCCAGAGCAATCTGCGTTCACATGGAAAAAACACAGCAAGTGCACATATTTCTTCTGAAGCCAAGAGGGAAAAGAGAAAGAGAGAGAAAGAGGGGGAAGAGAAAAAGCTGAAGAAAGAAGAGGAGGGGTAAATAGTTTATTCAGTCTGGGCACGGAGCCCTTTGTTGTGGTGGAGACCTGTCTTTTATTAGCAGCCTGTGCTGTCTTCAAAGCCTGGAAAGACACAGGACAAGCCAAGAGTGAAGGAATACACAACCCCACGAAAGAGAAGGCTCATGCACGCTGTGTTTGAGAGCACTAGTCATATACTCTACTGTATATACTGCCATGGTGGAGGGTAAATCAAAGCGCTCTGCTTCCAATAAAGACTTCCAATCAGCAAAGTGGCAGTTAGGGATGACATCATCATCACAGCTGCACCCTGAAAAAAACATGCTGTGTGTGTGTATATATGTGTGTGTGTGTGTGTGTATATATGTGTATATGTGTGTGTGTGTTAATGTGTGTGTGTGTATATGTGAGTGTGTGTGTGTGTGTGTGTATATGAGTGTGCGTGTGTTAATGTGTATATGTGTGTGTGTGCGCGTGTGTGTATATGTGTGTGTATATATGTGTGTATGTGTGATTCTCATTAACTATTGGCAAGATTTGAAAAAGGCTGCATTACCTACAACAGCGATCTAAATGAATCACTAAATAGATATTTGTTTCAGAGACACAGACATGTTTTTCATTTTGATGAAAAAGACAAACTTTTTTTTATTTTTTGGAATAGTGTACACTGATGAATTGCATTCAATAAGGCCAGGAATGTATATTAAGATAAAGATAAATCATTTTGTATTTCAGATTGTGTGTGTGTGCGTGTGTGTACAATGGCACCTGTCATGGGGTGGGACTTTGACAAGGGCCAAATTGTGATGGCTGGACGACTGGGTCAGAGCATCTCCAAACCAGCAGGTCTTGTGGGGTGTTGCTGGTATGCAGTGGTTAGTACCTACCAGAAGTGGTCCAAGGAAGGACAACCGGTGAACCGGCGACAGGGTCATGGGTGCCTAAGGCTCATTAATGAGTATGGGGAGTGAAGATTAGCCCATCTGGTCCTATCCCAATAAGAGCTACTGTTGCACAAATTGCTGAAAAACGTAATGCTGGCCATGACAGAAAGGAGTCAGAACACACAGTGCATCGCAGCTATCTGCACATGGGGCTGCGTATCCATAGACCGGTCAGAGTGCCCATGCTGACCCCTGTCCACCGCCGAAAGCACCTACAATGGCACGTGAGCATCAGAACTGGACCATGGAACAATGGAAGAAGGTGACCTGGTCTGATGAATCACGTTTTCTTTTAGATCAAGTGGACGGCCGGGTGCGTGTTCATCGTTTACATGGGGAAGAGATGGCAGCAGGATGCACTATGGGAAGAAGGCAGACCGGTGGAGGCAGTGTGATGCTTTGGGTAATGTACTGCAGTGTCCTGGAATCATGTGGATGTTACTTTGACACGTACCACCCACCTAAAGATTTCTGCAGACCACGTACACCCCTTCAACACACACACACACACACACACACACACACACACACACACACACACACACACAGGAGGAACTGAAAGAGGAACATCTGAAACCAAGCTGATGCTTAAATAAGTTGAGCATTAACTACAACACACGACGAGATAACACAACACCCCTCCTTCCTAAAAAGCCCCATCATAGATCAACCCTGATCACTTACAGACACCCAGATAAAGACACCGGCATTCTCACGCATGCAGCTGTATGACGCAACTGTGATCTATTACTCAAATAAAACCACAGCACACGCCAAACATACAGCATGCAAGGAGCCAGCACACGCCGGCCATGAACATGGCCAAGATATCTGCATGTGTGTGTGTGTGTGTGTGTGTTTTAACATGGGGGTTAGTGCAATATATCTTTAAATAAGCTGCACTGGTCGTGCTTTATGTTTTGCGCTGTAGATTCACAAGAACCAACTGATAAGAGTCGTTCGTTCAGGAATCGAGCTGCACTGATTGTGCTTTATGTTCTGCGCTGTAGATTCAAACGAATCAAATGATAAGAGTCGTTCGTTCGGGAATCGAGCTGCACTGTTCATGCTTTATGTTTTGCGCTGTAGATTCAAAAGAACCAAATGATAAGAGTCGTTCGTTCAGGAATCGAGCTGCACTGGTCGCGCTTTATGTTTTGAGCTGTAGATTCAAAAGAATCAACTGATAAGAGTCGTTCGTTCAGGAATCGAGCTGCACTGATTGTGCTTTATGTTCTGCGCTGTAGATTCAAACGAATCAAATGATAAGAGTCGTTCGTTCGGGAATCGAGCTGCACTGTTCGCGCTTTATGTTTTGCGCTGTAGATTCAAAAGAATCAAATGATAAGAGTCGTTCGTTCAGGAATCGAGCTGCACTGGTCGTGCTTTATGTTCTGCGCTGTAGATTCAAAAGAACCAAATGATAAGAGTCGTTCGTTCAGGAATCGAGCTGCACTGTTCGCGCTTTATGTTTTGAGCTGTAGATTCAAAAGAATCAACTGATAAGAGTCGTTCGTTCAGGAATCGAGCTGCACTGGTCGCGCTTTATGTTTTGTGCTGTAGATTCAAAAGAATCAACTGATAAGAGTCGTTCGTTCAGGAATCGAGCTGCACTGATTGTGCTTTATGTTCTGCGCTGTAGATTCAAACGAATCAAATGATAAGAGTCGTTCGTTCGGGAATCGAGCTGCACTGTTCGCGCTTTATGTTCTGCGCTGTAGATTCAAAAGAATCAAATGATAAGAGTCGTTCATTCAGGAATCGAGCTGCACTGATCGCGCTTTATGTTTTACGCTGTAGATTCAAAAGAATCAAATGATAAGAGTCGTTCGTTGATTACATAAAAACCCTTTCTTATTTTATACTTGTCTTTCTATCTTTCATTCCAGAATATTCTTCCCAGGGTTCCCACGGCCTGCAGTATTCCAGAGTTCCAGAACTCTCTCACCATTCCATTTTTTGTCACTTTCTAAAATTCCGGCACATTCCGGATGACTGTCGGCCTCCATATCCCTGTCATATCTTATACTGCTAAACCGCTTTAAACAGAATCTGATGAGTGTCTGTGGGTTTATGGAAAAATCTCATCAGTGAAACTGAAGAGGAGAGAGTGATGAAGGAGGTGTCATCGGATTCACACTCGTTCTATCGGATGGAGTGGGAAGGGAGAGAGAGACAGATGTAGAACGGAGAATAAAACTGTCAGTGTCCATTTTTGAAATAAAGATGAAGACGGGCTGACAATCCTCGTGCTAGTAGCGAGGCATCAACTAATTAAACATCATCGCCCCTCCCCCGCCGAACACAGCTTCTGTGAGCGCAGATTGAAACATTCAACTTCACATTTTTGTTTTGCATCGAGTTTTCACGTCAGTGCTGTGATTGTAAATTTCATCTTACAAGTACAAATATTTATTTTACAAGTCCTCAAATCCAAACGTGCAAGCTCTCGAGTTTTACTACTGATTTACAAGCATCGTTCTGCACTGTTGAGCCAAGCTCTGTTGATGGTGTTGATCTCATTGCTCTCTGTATTTTACTTTGTCATTTGTATTTTATTATCATTATTATTCATTTATTGTATATACATTTTTTTTGTTGTTGTTGTTTTTATGTGTGTAATGTGTTTATTACTCAATGCTTTGGCAACATTGTACACTGTATACAGTCATGCCAATAAAGCTCATTTGAATTGAATTGAATTGGTAGAGCGAGAGAGTGAGAGAGAGAGAGTGAGAGAGAGTGATAGAGAGAGTTAGAGTGAGTGAGTGATAGAGAGAGTTAGAGAGAGAGTGATAGACAGGATAGAGAGAGTGATAGAGAGAGAGAGTGATAGAGAGAGTTAGAGAGAGAGTGATAGACAGGATAGAGAGAGTGATAGAGAGAGAGAGTGATAGAGAGAGTTAGAGAGAGAGTGATAGACAGGATAGAGAGAGTGATAGAGAGAGAGAGTGATAGAGAGAGTTAGAGAGAGAGTGATAGACAGGATAGAGAGAGTGATAGAGAGAGTTAGAGAGAGAGTGATAGACAGGATAGAGAGAGTGATAGAGAGAGAGAGTGATAGAGAGAGTTAGAGTGAGTGATAGAGAGAGAGTAATAGAGAGAGTTAGAGAGAGAGTGATAGAGAGAGAGTGATAGACAGGATAGA
The DNA here is from genome assembly GCA_032164185.1 of Moxostoma hubbsi. NCBI lineage: Eukaryota > Metazoa > Chordata > Actinopteri > Cypriniformes > Catostomidae > Moxostoma > Moxostoma hubbsi. Next base: position 3,176,363 of record JAVLUX010000016.1, on the reverse strand, counting down.
GAGAGTGATAGAGAGAGAGAGTGATAGAGAGAGTTAGAGTGAGTGATAGAGAGAGTAATAGAGAGAGAGTGATAGAGAGAGAGAGTGATAGACAGGATAGAGAGAGTGATAGAGAGAGTGATAGAGAGAGAGAGTTAGAGAGAGAGTGATAGAGAGAGTTAGAGTGAGTAATAGAGAGAGATAGATACCCTCTCCTTTTGAACATTCAGAAAAGAGCCATCAAATTCTGGAAGCATCTAAAGACAAGTGACCCCAACACATCCCATTATAAAGCCCTAAAACACCAAGAGCTGAGCGGGGTGAAGAGTCCCCTATGCCAGCTTGTCCTGAGACTGACTGAAGTCACACCTGAGGAGATCGGCCAGTCTCAGGATAACGGCACACTCACAAACATTCGGCCGAACCAAATTATACACAAAGAAAAGGAGAAATACCATTAAAACTCAACACAAACTGGAATGTTATTCGGCACTAAATCGAGAGTACACGGTGGCAAACTATCTGACCACAGTGACTGACAGAAAGTTAAGAAAAGCACTGACGATGTACAGACTCAGTGAGCACAGTCTGGCCGTAGAGACGGGCCGCCGCAGACAGACATGGCTGCCCCGCGAGGACAGACTGTGCTCCCAATGCATCCTGGGAGTGATGGAGACAGAACTGCACTTCCTCACAGAATGCCCAAAATACCAACCAATTAGAAACAAATATTACCCCAAAATTAACAACATATGCCCAGATTTCAATGCATGTACCCCGACACAAAAAATGTGTTTTATTCTGGGGGAAAAAGAGGAATGTGCAAATATAGCTGCAAGATTTGTACTATCCTGTAGAAACCTGCGGGACAACCAGAACTCAACCAATAACAATACATGATGTATCGATGACCCCTGACCCCTACCCCTGTTACTGACCCTATATAATGTTGCATGTTATTTATTTATAGTTATTATTGTTGTCATGTCCTAGTTTAGTTCCTGTTTTGTTTTTCTATGTAATTGCTTTGGCAATACAAAATGTCTTTGTCATGCCAATAAAGCTCGTTAAATTGAAAATTGAATTGAAATGAGAGAGAGAGATAGAGTGATAGAGAGAGATAGAGTGAGTGATAGAGAGAGAGAGATAGAGTGATAGAGAGAGATAGAGTGAATGATAGAGAGTGATAGAGAGAGATAGAGTGAGTGATAGAGAGAGATAGAGAAAATTATGCATTTTTTTTAAGAAATGTAAAATATTTTATTAAAAAACAAATTAAAATATATAAGATAAATATTTAAAAATACAAAAGACTTTTTCAAATTTAGAAAAACATTTTATTTATATATTTTACAAATACTACCATGGTGATAAATACATCAAAGTGTAAATACTATATACATTTATTTATGTATTTATTTAATACATTTATTTATTTGTTGCATTGCTGTAATGTGAATAAGCACAGAAATACACATACGTGTTATAAAAGTAATGACACAAGGAAAAATTCTTATTGATCCTTTTCTGTAAACAAAAAATTATTCATAATTTCTGTCTATTTTTGGGTTTTAGGGGTGAAATGGACAATTTCTTCAAATGTTTTATCAGATGATTGTTTTTTTCCTTTTTCTCCCAATTTGGAACGCCCAATTCCCAATCCACTCTAAGTCCTCGTGGTGGTGACTCACCTCAAGATACCGTGGAGACGTAGCATGTGTGACGCCATCCTTGACGCCATCCACCGCGGCATCCACGCACATCTCACCACTCACCCCACCGAGAGCGACAACCACATTATAGTGACCACGAGGAGGTTACCCCATGTGACTCTACCCTCCCTAGCAACCGGGACAATTTGGTTACCCCATGTGACTCTACCCTCCCTAGCAACCGGGACAATTTGGTTACCCCATGTGACTCTACCCTCCCTAGCAACCGGGACAATTTGGTTGCCCCATGTGACTCTACCCTCTCTAGCAACCAGGCCAATTTGGTTACCCCATGTGACTCTACCCTCCCTAGCAACCGGGCCAATTTGGTTACCCCATGTGACTCTACCCTCTCTAGCAACCAGGCCAATTTTGGTTACCCCATGTGACTCTACCCTCCCTAGCAACCGGGCCAATTTGGTTGCCCCATGTGACTCTACCCTCCATAGCAACCGGGCCAATTTGGTTACCCCATGTGACTCTACCCTCCCTAGCAACCGGGCCAATTTGGTTACCCCATGTGACTCTACGCTCCATAGCAACCGGGCCAATTTGGTTACCCCATGTGACTCTACCCTCCCTAGCAACCGGGCCAATTTGGTTGCCCTATGTGACTCTCCCCTCCCTAGCAACCGGATCAATTTGGTTACCCCACGTGACTCTCCCCTCCATAGCAACCAGATCAATTTGGTTACCCCATGTGACTCTCCCCTCCCTAGCAACCGGGTCAATTTGGTTGCTAAGGAGACCTGACTGGAGTCACTCAGCACGTCCTGGGACTTCAACTAGTGAACTAGCGAACTCCAGGGGTGTTAGCCAGCATCTTTTAAAGCTGAGCTACCCAGACCCTTGGCATTCTTGGCATCGCTGGAAGGGGTGTTCAACTACTGCAAAAAATAAAAGTGGGTTAAACTGGTTTGCTGGTCTTAGCTGGTCTCTCGGGACGGCCAGGCTAGTGTGGTATGCGTTAGTCAGTTAACGTTAGTTAAGAGTCTATATGTAATATTTTTACTGTACTAGATCATAAAATGACCATAACATGTCATTAGAGAATTACGATACATGCTAAGTTGCAATGCTGGCTTCCCCGATAACAGTGCTACAGCCAGTATATTCCCCTTTGAAGTTTCCATAGTAAAACAAGGATAAATATTGGAGATGGCCGCCCATGATCGGCCCCAACATGCGCCGGCCCACCGGGAAAATGCCCGGTATGCCAAATTGCCTCTCTCTCTCTCTCTCTCTGGTATTATAAGGTGTTTTACTGACATGACTACTGAAGTAAGCATTACCCAGTGTAATTGCACAGCACATTAAACAGTGCAGTTCCTCTTCTGCAAGAGAAATGATAGAGGGGAGAGAAAAGTAAACGAGGGAAAAAGGGAGGAATGGAGCTAAAACCTGAAAGATGAAGAGGAAAGTGAAAAAAGGTGAGAAAGAGGGAAATAAAAGGACATCCAAGGAATTTTTTATCCAACACAACCCACATCTGCTCTCCGCATCAGCAGGGCCTGAAAACCTGACTTCATATTCTAAATATACACAATCATACCACACACACACACACACACACACACACACACACACACACACCTGCAGCACAGGCCATCGACCTTCAAGCCTCTCTCAATCCACATACACACACATATCCTTCTCATAATAAACATACATGCTCAGACAATCTGGAACAAGTTGACAATACACACACACACATACACACATTTCAAATACACAATCACACCACTTGAGGGTCAAGCAAAGGAGATCATCCTAGGTGGACTCAATGACTGCCGGCCCGCTCGGTTCTCCTAATGGCCAGTCCGCCCCTGATCGGCCCCAAAGTGCGTCAGCCCACCGGGAAAATGCCCAGTATGCCAGATTACCAGTCCAGCCCTGTGTTTAGACACAGTATATTATCAAATCTGAAACCTTTACAACACATCTTCATTGAACATGAAACGCAAGACTGCGTTCTGTCGGCTGGGGGTCGTAGGTCTGACTCCGGTCCGCCCAGGGAGGAGCGGCTGAGGGATCGAGGACCACGCGACGGCACATCAGAGAACCGGTGATGCCGGGCTTCCCGCCCTGAGGCAACAGCGGGAGGAGTGTAGAGCGGAGGAGGGCGGGGCTGGAACGACGCACGCCCGGTCCCCAATCAGCCTGATAGGGCACGTGAGGGATAAAGGCGGCCGGTGACGACAGTTCGAGAGAGAGAGAATTACTGGCAGCTGCCCTGTGTGTGTTTATGTTTGTGTGTTGTTGCTTAAGTTGATTATTAAAATATGATTTATATTGTCAAGCCAGTTCTTGCCTCCTCCTTTCCCTTTAACACCCTTAACACAGAACAATAGTCCTTTTTTACTCTAAATCTCCATTTTCACTTTCACTTTCAGATGTTGACGTATGGATTCATTCTATGGTTCCTTTATGTACTTTTTGGAGCTTCAAAATTCCGGTATTAATACCATTCACTTGCATTGTATGGACCAACAGGGCTGAGATATTCTTCTAAAAATCTTCATTTGTGTCCTGCAGAAGAATGAGAGTCACACACATCTGGGATGGCATGAGGGAAGTATTTGGAAGTCCTATAAAAGAAACTAGAAAACACTGAAAAGTCAAGCTATTAGCGAGAATTTATTTACTTTTATGTGCATTTCCTGGGTTACACAGACATTTCTAAAAGTGTTGAAATGTCCACTATACCCCAGCACATGCCATTTCCCCATCCCACCCCCGTTGCTATCGATAAAATGGCAGAAAGCTGTTTAAAAGAGCTTAAAGATTAAAAACTCAACAGAGGAGTGATTCATACGCTACATGTGAATTCCAGAACATGCTCTATCCGTTCCTGAAGTCAGCTCTGGGAAAGAAGCAATTGCCCAAAACAATGTTGCAGTTCCAGCAACAACAAAAAAAGGACAAACACTTCCACTTCAGCTGTGGCACGGCAAGACGCCAATGTAAGTCTGCCGTTTCTGCCCGCGGACACATGTCAGAGTCAGTCAGCCATTCAAAAACAATGCCTGCTGCTAATTATAAAATAACCTGTTAACCTTCTCCGCCTGCGAGTCAAGGAGAACGCTGACAGCGTTCCAGGATCTCCCCCTCCCCTGCGCGCTGACCCCAAAATCCCTCCAACAAACACCAACAACTGCCGCGCTCCCGGGTAGCGCTGCCATACCTGTTAGTAATTGTTGGCAGCGCTCGCTGTGTTCTCCTCCATTTAGACAAGTTAATTTGGCTTGTCAGTCCATTTACTGAAGCCAACGGCAAACATTAAAACTCTTGTGTTTGCTGGGGAATGTTGGCTCCCCGCGTCAGGAACTTCAGGAATAAATTTACTCCAGTTGCTGGTATTTACAGCGAAAAGACGTTTGCACTTGCTAACAGAGCTTTGTGAATTAAACTCATGGCTGACGGGTCTGGCAGCAGAATCGAGCCACTGCCCCTATCAGATCCACACCAACCGTCCAAGTGCCCTGCCGATCGTGGGAGCAGCTAATCTGTGAACCGCCACCTCTGTCGACCTCCGTATGTACAGTATGTGTACAGCGGTGCTATCCCAGATGTTATTGCTCTAAAGGTCACTTATAGATGATATATACAGTATATATACTTGTAAAGGGATTCATGGAAAGGACGCGGCGAGAACTGGCTTAACGAGCCAGTAAACAAAAAGACAAACAAAGATGTCGGACAGCTGTCCGTAACTCTCTCTCTCTCTCACTGTCGTCTCCAGTCGGCCTTTATCCCTCTCTGAGGCTTGATTAGCCGGATTAGTGGCCGGGTGTGCGGAATCACATCCCATCCCGTCCCTCCGCCCTGTCACATTCCTCCCTCATTCTCTCAGGCCCATGACGTAAATCCCCTCCCTCTTTCCCTGGGGATGGGCGTGCCTTCCGCACTGTTTGCCGGCAGGTCTTCCCCATCTACCTGGATGAGGGAGCGGACAAGGGGAGGGAAACAAGAGAAAGAGAGAGAGAGAGAAGAAAAAAAACTTACTCGCCGGTTCTCCGATACGCCGTAGCTTGGTCCTCGGCCATCCTCTAATGGACGACAGCCGTGCCTCCTCGGACATATCGGAGGCAGACCTCCGGCCTCTGGCGGACGGAACGCCCCGCCATGTTTTTGGTGGACGGTCGGGGTCTCCCCCGCCCCTGGCAACGGTAACCGCTCTAGACGGTTGGTTGGGGGCCCCTCCTCCCCTTCCAGGTGGCTGGGCTCCTCCGTCCTCCGGCGGAAGGCCGCGGCTGCTCCGTTGGGGTGGATGGTAGCGGCGAGGGCTCCACTACGGCGCATCCCTCCTCCTTCCCGGGTTTCGGCACCAGTGTAAAGGGTTTAATGGAAAGGAGGCGGCGACAACCGGCTTGAGAATAAAAATGATATTTTAATACGAGGTTTAAACAAAAAGACAAACACACAAAGGTGTCGGACAGCTGCCCGTAAATCTCTCTCTCTGTCCCACTGCAGACTCCAGTCGGCCTTTATTCCTCTCTGAGGCTCTGATACGGCGTAGCCTGGTCCTCGGCCACGCCTCCACCCTCTACTTGAGGACAGCCGCACCTCCTCAGATGGATCAGAGGCAGACCTCCGGCCTCTGGCGGACGGAACGCCCCGCCACATTTTTGGTGGAAGGTAGGGGTCTTCCCCGCCCCTGGCAACAGTAACCGCTCCAGGCGGTTGGTTGGGAGCCCCTCCTCCCCTCGCGGTCGGCAGCCATTCCTCCACTTCCAGATGGCCGGGCTCCTCCATCCTTTGTCATTGTTTTCTAAGAGAAACTAAAGTCAACATAAAATGCCACATTACATTTTACGTCCATAAAGTGACATATTCCCGAGTGAAAAGGGATCAAAATGTAGGACAGGACTTGATTTTATCCATCAGAAATCGATTGGATGGTATGACTTTCTTTGGAATAACGTGCACGGATGAACGTGCATTAAGACAGTACTGTGCATACGGTTGCTTTTGATATCACGTTGACTTCAAAAACATCTCATTTGTGAGTTTTGGCAGCTTGTCTATAAATATTCAGTCTAACAGTCACTGAAAGACACTTTGAAACATGAGTGCTTTCAGAGCACTTGAAACAAACCGTTCCATGTCACCGGTGTCATGTTGAAGTTATCACGTTTAACCTTCTCTTTTTACATGAACTGCACTACATAAGTGAGAAAAGTAAAGCTATCCCTCATCGCCAAGACAGCTGTGATGAATTCCAAACACGAATCTAAGCGCGCACACACTCCGCGGATTGATCTCAGCTTGTGAGAGCCGGCACCCCGCCACCTACATCGTCGCTAATAAAAACAATATTTCACCTCTTATTCAAGCTCGCTCGCCCCTCTCTCCCCAGCACCCTTCATCTCCTCGTGGAGATATCACACACACGTCTTGCTCTGATTAATTCCTGACCAGCTCCGCGCACAGCTGTCCGCGCTCGCGATACAAGTGGCTAACAGGTTCTCGTTTCAAAGGGCCACGCCGCTCAAATACCGCAGTGCTCCGACACTTGACATTTTCGCCAGGGCCCATCATCAAAAACACTCAATAATGTGTCTCATGCATTTACACTTTGGGGAATGGTTTAGATTTAGTAGCTTACTGATAAAATGGGTTTCATTGCAGATAACAACTTCATGATGAGATGTGGCACGCTAGTTCAACGGCTCTTCTATCAAGCGCGGACTTAATGAGAACTATGAGACCTTGGTAAGGGACTTAAATAACCGACGATCCTGTCAAACGAGACTGCGCTGGAAGGTGCGCACCCAAAAACCACAAACCTTGTTGCTACAGATCCTAATCTGGTTTAGCAGCGGTCTGAGAGGTTAACAGACAGACCTCGAGCTTTGTAAGGTTGCAAACCACTAATGGAAGCCCAGAATTGTCCAGATGTGGCGAAAACAATATAATTCTGTATCTATCAAGCACAGATCTTTAAAAAGACATGTGTGGTTTTAAAATGGGCTCTAAGCTCTTAACTGGTAACCTGCAGATCAACTGCACCGCAAAGGGGCACACCAGACACACAATGTTCATCGCTCCGGTCCAGACGTTAAACAGAGAGAGCGGCCAGTTCAAATCTGAAATCTTAATCACAGCTAAGTGATTAAGGGTCAATCGCGTGCTGAGTGACTCCAGCCAGGTCTCCTTAGCAACCAAATTGGCCCGGTTGCTAGGGAGGGTAGGGTCACATGGGGTAACCTCCTCGCGGTCGCTATAATGTGGTTCTCGCGCTTGGTGGGGCGTGTGGTGAGTTGTGCGTGGATGTTGTGGAGAATAGCGTGAAGCCTCCACACATGCTACGTCTCCACGGTAATGTGCTAAACAAGTCACATGATAAGATGCGCGGATTGACGGTCTCAGAGGCGGAGCCAACTGAGATTCGTCCTCCGCCACCCGGATTGAGGCGAGTCACTACGCCACCACGAGGACTTAGAGCACATTGGGAATTGGGCGTTGAGATTTCAATCTTCTCGTATAATAAGACAATTTCTATGCCAATCAATATTCCATGTCCATTTAATTCCTTTATTGAAGTAGTTAGCAGTGTAATAAGCAGAATAATAAAGTCAGTCATTCATTAATACATAATAAACCCTTTTAGGATGATGCAACAGTCCACCGCTGCTCATCAGGGGCCTGATCACCCTTCCGGGGTTTATTTTGCGATAACATCCGACTGACTGTACGTAATCCCTTACATATTAAGTTTGATAGGAAAGGATTTTAAAGGGTTAGTTGCCCAAACATGAAAATTCTCACCTTCATGTCGTTCCAAACTCAATATGAATTTATCTTAAAAAAGATAACAACAAAAAATAAATAAATAACATAACATAATAACATACAACCACAGAAAAAGTAATTGGCATTCAAACCTCATTACTTTTACATCTTGAAAGTCGCACACACACACACACACACACACACACACACACACACAAATGACACTACCTACATTTATAAAGAATAAAGAAATATCCAGAAACATGTGATACTTACAGTAAATATTACATTTAGTAACATCTTCAATCAATATATTAGTACACAGATTTTACCGTCCATACCCAAATGTACACCCATGACCACAAGCCAAGTCTTAAACCTGCACTGCAATATTCTCAATTTATACATGTCATTACATGCATTTGTATTAATGTGTGTGTGTTTGTGTGCTGTAAAGTAGTGTTGCTTTCGTCAACGAAAATGATGACTAAATATCGTCGTCAACGAACCTTTATCACGTGACGAAAAAGAGACGAGACGCAACGTAAATGCTGGTCATATGACGATGACTATAATTAAATGTATTTTGCAATATTGTTGACGAATAAAAACGAGACTAAATGTGGTTTACAAAACGAAAACTATGATAAAATGTCTCTACATTTTCGTTGACCAAAACGAGACGAGACGAAATGTTATACCGTTATTTCGTCTCGTTTAGTCGCGTTATTATTATTGTGTGCCAGCAGTCGTTCGCTTTCGTTTTGTATTTGTTTATTTTATTAAAAGTCTTGAATGTTCGCCGGTTCCCGCCTCCTCCTTCCCACAACATCTGAAATTTGTTACATTGGTGCTTAAACCCGGGGAGGAGGCGGGAACCGGCGAACATAATAAAACACAAACAAAACACAACATAAAATCAGGCCTGTTCCTCTCTCGATCTTCAGCGTCGTCGCTCCTCCTTTATGCTTCCGCTCCTCCGTGAGAGATGCAAGACCGGTGCGTCTCACAGGTGACGTTCATTAACACTCACACCACCGGCCTCGCAACGTTCTCTCACGTCCCTCGGCCTGCTCGCCACAGTATTGTTATATCTTTTAATAGTTTTTATGATGCAAAATCTGACTTCAGTTTACAAGCAATACAAGTAACAGACACACACATTTTATTTGCACTTTTTAGTATGTTATTGTTGCTCGAGCATTCAAGCACCTTGTTTCTCTATATGTAAACTTGAATGTATTCATTTATTTCTGCCATTGTCATGTGATGCTATTTTATTTATTGTTTTTATTTATTTTATTTAAATTTATATGTGTGTACTTCTAACTTGTTTGGTTGGTAAAATAAATATGTTGTAATTTCAAATCAGTGCATCTTCCGTTCTGTCACTTCCGTGTCTGAAATGGATGTATATTCTTGAGTCTTTAAGGCAACAATAATATAAGATAACCTTGTTTGAAATGGGTTTGGCTAAAAGAAAATTTTGGTTTAGTCTATACTACTAGTAGGTAGTTATATTATATTGACTGGGTTAAATAGAATTGCATTACTAAAAATAGACTAAAATACACTTTTCGTCGACTAAAACTAGACTAAAATGGTCAGACTTTTAGTCGACTGAAACTTGACTAGACTAAAAAAGAGTATGAACGTGAGTAAAACTAATAAAAACTAAAATGACAGCTTGACACAAAGACTAGACTAAAACTAAAATTAAAACAGGCCGCCAAAAACAACACTACTGTAAAGCCATGACTATCGGAGCAATTAGAGAGGCCACACTCATACACACCCACATACGCACACACGCATACAAGCATACACACACAAACACACGCATAACAAGCATACACACACGCGCACACACACACACACGCGCGCATACAAGCATACACACACACGCATACAAGCCATACACACACGCATATACAGACACACACACGCATACACATGCATACATACGCACACGCACATACAAGCATACACACACACACACACTCACACTCACACAAGCATACAAATACACACACACACGCATACACACGCACTCACACACACGCACTCACGCGCACACACACACGCGCATACAGACACACGCGCGCGCACACGCACCCACACACACACACACACCCACACACGAATAAACAAATACGTACACACATGCATATACATACACACACACACGCACACATACACACACACGCGCACACATACACCCACACACGTGCGTGCACGCGCACACACACACATACACACACGCATACACACATGCACACACACACATACAAACACAGTCACAGCTGGCTGTGAGTCTTTGTCAGACTCCGACTATATTGAGCAGAAGTGATTGATGTTAATTGTAGAACAGGATGGAGGCATTAAACACAGAGAGATTCACAGCCAAACACGCTGCCAAGACAGACTCATTAACCCAGAGTCCTTCCTCTCTTACCGATCGCAGAGCAAGCCATCTCAAACAGAGACAATACGTGTGTGTGTGTGTGTGTGTGTGTGTGTGTGTGTGTGTACTCAGACATGGATCAATAGCCCAAAGCTACAAAAGCAAAGACATAAGCGATCAATACTGCAGCTACAAGCAGAGCACGGGGATTGAATGAACGAAAGGAGAACAGAAGATGGAATGAATTAAAGGGACAGAACGAAACAAGATATCAGCTTGACAAATCAGCCTTAAATTTCGGAGCAGGACAGCCAAGACCTCCTAGAGTTCTGCACTTGACATGGTGTTCAAATCAACCAATGGTTCTCCATGACTTTTCTGTGACCTTTCCAGTCGTTTGCTATTGCTGGACATAGATTTTCAAAAAATCTTTCCGTTTCAGATTGATTTGCTAATGAATCATTCAGGCCGATTTGTTCAACTGATTAATTGAAAACAACTATAGAGGCTGAATGGCATCAAAAAGACGATAATCGTGACTCCAGCCAGGTCTCCTAAGCAACCAAATTGGCCCGGTTGCTAGGGAGGGTAGAGTCACATGGGGTAACCTCCTCGTGGTCGCTATAATGTGGTTCTCGCTCTCGGTGGGGCGTGTGGTGAGTTTTAGAGGATTAGCACCTCTAAATCTGCGGGAAACCGATGGTGTGTGTACTCCGGGTAGGGAAGGAGGTATTGCCCGAGTGAAGGAGTTCAAGTACCTCGGGGTCTTGTTCACGAGTGAGGGGACAATGGAGCGGGAGGTTGGCCGGAGAATCGGGGCAGCGGGGGCGGTATTGCACTCGCTCTATCGCACCGTTGTCACGAAAAGAGAGCTGAGCCGGAAGGCAAATTTCTCGATCTACCGGTCAATTTTGGTTCCTACCCTCACCTATGGTCATGAAGGCCGGGTCATGACCGAAAGAACTAGGTCACGAGTACAAGCGGCCGAAATGGGCTTCCTCAGAAGGGTGGCGGGCTTCTCCCTTAGAGATAGGATGAGGAGCTCAGTCATCCGTGAGGAGCTCGGAGTAGAGCCGCTGCTCCTTTGCGTGGAAAGGAGTCAGTTGAGGTGGTTTGGGCATCTGGTAAGGATGCCCCCTGGGAACCTCCCTAGGGAGGTGTTTCAGACACGTCCAGCTGGGAGGAGGCCTCGGAGAAGACCCAGGACTAGGTGGAGAGATTACATCTCCACACTGGCCTGGGAACGCCTCGGGGTCCCCCAGTCAGAGCTGGTTAATGTGGCTCGGGATAGGGAAGTTTGGTGCCCCCTGCTGGAGCTGCTGCCCCGCGACCCAAATTCAGATTAGCGGTTGAAGATGGATGGATGGGTAAATATCCATTAAACATTCATTTAAATAAAGGGTCAAATTAATATTCCGGCCTCAATACAAGTTAGGATCAATCAACGGTATTTGTAGCATAATGCTGATTACCACAAAAATGTATTTGGTCTCGTCCCCCCTTTTCTATTTAAAGAAAAAGCACAAATGCAGGTTCCAGCGAGATACTTAAAATGGAAGTCAATGGGGCCAATATTTGTTCGGTTTAAAGGCAGAAATGTGAAGCTTATAATTTCATTAAAGCACTTGCATGAATTCTTCTGTTAAAACTTGTGCATTATTTGAACTGTAACATTGTTTAAATTGATGCTTTTTGTAGGATTACAGGGTTTACAGCGTTACGTCGTCATGGCGGCGAAGTTGTAAAACTGGATAAAAATGTACACCTATATTGTGTAGGGCTGGAAGATATGGTCAAAAACATCATCACAATATTTATGATCAAAATACAGTATCCACTCAGCAATGTAGTGTATGAATTTTCTGCTGCAATATCGTCCCAAATGGAAAACGTAACGTTTTTTTTAACTGCACAGAAGCGTTTGCCGTTTAACACCTGACAGAAGTGACGTTTCAAACGCAAGCATTGTGTTGCCACTATCTTTAGCGTGCTAGCCACCCTCAGATCAACAAACACACTGGCGGCCAAAAGTTATAAAGTTTGGAATAATGGACAGATTTTGCTGTTTTGGAAGGAAATTGGTACTTTAATTCACTAAAGTGGCATTCAACTGATCACTAAGTATAGTCAGGACATTACTGATGTAAAACAGCACCATCACTATTTGAAAAAAGTCATTTTTGATCAAATCTAGACCAGCAGCATCACTTCAACACCTTATCCTCGAGTAATCGTGATAAATTGCTAATTTGGTCTAGAAAATCACTTGCTATTATATCAAACACAGTTGACAGATATTTGGTTCATTAAATGAAGCTGAACGTTGTCTTTGTGTTGTTTTTGAGTTGCCACAGTGTGCAATAGACTGGCATGTATTAAGGTCAATATTAGGCCAAAAGTGGCAAAAAAGAACTTCTGTAAAGCTGCTTTGAAACGATGTGTGTTGTGAAAGGCGCTATACAAATAAATTGACTTTAGAAACTCATCAGTCAATCTTTCTTTTGAGGTATGAAGGCGATACAATGCTTGAAATTGCCAAAAAACTGCAGATTTCATCCAAAGGTGTAACTACAGTCTTCAAAGACAAAGCACAACTGACTCTAACAAGGACAGAAAGAGATGTGGAAGACCAGATGTACAACTAAACAAGAGGAGAAGTACATCAGAGTCTCTAGTTTGAGAAATAGACGCCTCACATGTCCTCCGCTGACAGCTTCATTGAATTCTACCCGCTCAACACCAGTTTCATGTACAACAGTAAAGAGAAGACTCGGGAGGACTTATGGGAAGAATTACAAAGAAAAAGCCATTTTTTAAACAGGAAAACAAAAAGAAAAGGTTCGAGTGGGCAAAGAAACAGACATTGGACAACAGATCATCGGAAAAGAGTGTTACGGATCTGCACCCCATTGAGCTTTTGTGGGATCAGCTGCACTGTAAGATGTCTGACAAGAAAGGTCAAGTGCTACAGGAAGTGTGGGGTTAAAGGTCAAGTGCTACCGTAAGTGTGGGGTGAAAGGTCAAATGCTACAGGAAGTGTGGGGTGAAAGGTCAAGTGCTACCGGAAGTGTGGGGTGAAAGGTCAAGTGCTACAGGATGTGTGGGGTGAAAGGTCAAGTGCTACCGTTAGTATGGGGTGAAAGGTCAAGTGCTACCGGAAGTGTGGAGTGAAAGGTCAACTGCTACAGGAAGTGTGGGGTGAAAGGTCACCTGAGCATCTGGACAAACTGACCGCTGAAATAACAAGGATCTGCAAATCTGTCATTGCTGCACGTGGAGGATTTTTCATGAGAACTCTGAAGTAGTTTAATAAGTTCTGAAAATGTTTTCCGCATAACACAGCGGCTCATTTTAGCTTATCACAGCCCATTCGGCCTGTTTCGCGGTCGACCCACCAGCCCGCTCGGTTGTCCCGATGGCCAGTCCGCCCATGAACGGCCTCAAAGTGAGTCAGCCCACCGGGAAAATGCCCAATATGCCAGATTCCCAGTCCAGCCCTGACCAAAGGTTTTGTAGATATTCTGCAGAAGTATTCAGGCATCTCACCCGAGTCTGCCTTTCTCTATAGCGCCCCCATGAGGACCTCCAGTCCAGTAGATGCGCTCATGACTGTTACCTGACACTGATCCACCTGGACAGAATCATCAGTCTTTGCCTGAACACCTGAAGAGAGCAGCGAGACACAAAACACACATAGTATACAGTTTAGTAAGAGTGTTTGACTATATTCATAATGTAATACAAGCTGTTTACTCCATACTGCATATTACCTGCATACTAGCTACTATGTTTTAAATATTTTAAATGTTCTGCATATCACTGAATGAGGACAGAGATCCTAGTGGCGCCCTCTAGTGGAAGTGCATCACAGAACACAGCAGGAAACTGGATGTTGGAGGTGACAGATGCTGAGAAGACTGGAGGGAAGTGGTCTGTTAATGTCAGATGGATTAATAATGGTCCTTATCTGCCTCTTCTTTCCTCCTCTGTCGCCCTCCCTTCCTCTCTCTTCCTCTGACAAACAACTTTCTTTCCAATGGCACATTCTTCATGAGGTGGGAGAAACTGAACAAGAAGCAAACATGAATATTCTCAGAGCAGAGGAGAATGTCAGTGTGCGTTTGTCACTGGGTGGAGGGGGCCAAAGGTATGACCTTGCAAGTCCAAATCATTGACTAACTACTGACCCTGATGTCCCACAGTTAATGACTCTCTTACTGCTTAATTAGCCTTCTGAATGAGGACATACCATATACTTTTATTGTTTTTCTATGAAGCTGATTATAATGACTACAGACTGATCCTAACCCTCCCCTTAGAAGTTAACTAGAAAAATATGTATGACGTCCCCAAAGGGAGGTTTTGTCTGATTGAGCTCACCGCTGGGCACAAATGTGTCCCCAAAGTATAGCTAAGGAAACCAACACACAAGCCTATTGTGTTTTAAAGTGTGTCGGCGCGTGCACATCTGTGTGAGAGTATCACAGAGAGAGAGGAGAGGAGAGGAGAGGAGGAGGGTTCGGATGGATGGGTGAGTGTTGGCTTGGCTGACCGTCTGCGGTTCTGTCGCGGTGCTGAGAAATGTTCCTCTTGGATCGGACCGTGCTCTTTCGTACCTCTCTTTGGCTTTCAAACGACCCGCCTCTCTTCACTCTGGGTCGTGCTGGTTTTTGGTTTTGAAACAGATGCCGCTTTTTACCTGGAGTCTGTCGAAAGTGGAGAGCGAGAGCGCGATGCGTCCCGGCTGTGCGTGCGCACGCGCCTCCTTTGTTGCGCGCGGTGACATTGGCAAGTGTGCGTTCACTGTGGTCGGGCGGCATCACACAGAGGCTGACTAATCTCGTTTGGATCCAATAAGTGTGTGTGTGTGTGTGTGTGTGTGTGTGTATGTGTGTGTGTGAGGGGGAGAGAGAGAGTGAGTGAGGGAGAGAGAGGGGGCTGGGGGAGGGAAGGAGGATGGATTGATCCGCCGTTGTTAAAATCTTGTTCAGGTTTTTCTTGGAGTGATTTCGTGAGGCTTCAGGCGAGGGAAGATCGGAGCCGTTTTTACGCACCGCGCAAAGAAACGCTCTTCTGATCCGTTTTGCGTTTTCCCCAATCGTTTTTACGCGTGCATTTGTGAATGAAAGCGGCTGAGGAAGAGGAGGCGGCGCAGGTTAAGTGGACGCTGTTTTCAGTGCACGGATCGCCTCCGTTAATGCGCAAAAACAGCACAAGACGCGTTTCCCCTCTGCAAACCTCTGACTTTGTGCGCCGCTCTGGGGGGAGCTGCAAACTTTTTTCTTTAAGAAAATAAATAAAAGGCTCAGATTGCATTCTTTCCCCCTTCAAACATTTTGGAGGTGATGTCATCGGCCCGTGTTTTGGCTGCTGCAGTTGCGCTCGAGCTCCAGGCAGCGGGCAGCGATTGAGTCCGGGAAATCAGGTGCAGAGAGCGGCTGTCGCGAGTGTCTGCTTTCACTTGGCCACATCCTCTGAGCTGAACCGCTGCGGGCTCTCATCAGCGGGTCTCCAGCGCAGTGGACGCGTAAACGCCGCCGCAGGGCGCTGCAGCCATGACCGAGCCCGCTCCACGGTACCTGGTGTCCAGCTCGCCGCCGCCGCGTCTTCTTCGCTCCATCCCGGTCCAGGTGCTCTGCCTCACGCGGCGCATCAGCACTAAAATACCCGCACGAATCCATGCTTGCGCACTGCCGTTCCATTGATTTCATCAGTTTTAAACACACTCAATAAGCTCTCTGTGCCCGTGGAAGGACATTTTCGAATGTAAAGCTTCAGATTGGAAAGTTACGCACGTACTACTACTTGGAAATACTGGGCACAGTCGGGTTCCAGGAAGCCTCTTCGCAGCCAGAAAGTTTTTTTTTACGAGCTTTCGCGGAAACAGCGCATAGGTGTGGGCCGTATTTGAACTTCCCTTCACCTGTTCCCCACACTCCGGAGGATACAGCTGCGCCCCGCCTCCTGCCCGTTACCGACCGACCGAGCGCGCACCGAGATGCAGTCCAGCGGTGCCAGCGGGAGCGTCCGCGGACCGTGCGTTCAAACGGATTAAACAAACAGGACAGACGCGAAGCCGTGACCCCGGAGAGCCGTTTCTCAAGCGCGCACGGAGCCACTCGGACGCGGAAGAAGCGATGTGGGCCTTTCTCTCCATGCTGGCTGTCTTGTAAGTCATTAAGGCTTGTAAATGACCTCATGCCAAATGAGTGCTGAAGTAATGCGTAAATTGTTTATTCTGCTGTAAGAGTCTATGTGCCACACGCTTCACTTGACCTGACAAACTCAAAGTCTTGCATACATAATGATCTAATGACATCATCCCCTCTGGGTTACCATGGACACTGATGTCAATCACACCCAGCTCAGGTAAGGCCCTGTCCAATGAAAGCACGGCTCACAGACGTGTCCAAAGGTGTGTCCGCCACTTTTCTCCATTTTATTTTGCTTTTGGTTGCGCACACATGGCAGTCATCTTGAAATGGTTATCATTCCTTTCCCAACCTGTGGATGGGGGACCTCAGGGCCTCTGATAATCCGCTCTCTTTCCCCAGAATCTGCAAGTCCCCCCGGGCAGACGGAGGTGCTGTCTGGTCCTGCCGGTGCTCAGCAAATTACCTAATCATAATGCTCAAAAACAGAACTGGCACCTTATCTGCTGTCTGGAGTGAGAGACTTTCTCCAACAGGAAACTGCAGTTTAGAGACAGACAACTTCAAACGGTGCTTTGACATTCTCAGACGGTTTTAGCGCAGAATTGGCCAAGAATTGTAGAAGCGAGACTGGATACTTGCTTTCAAGGCCGGTGTCATTAAACTGGATTCTCCGCAGCTAGTCATTTGAAATCAATGGTGTCTTATTTGAAGTGGTTTCGGTTCAGGGTCTGTCGAAACAGTATAAGATGGCAGACGCAGTATGCATGTGGTGGACTCCCATCTGGCTGTGAGAAAAAGAAAGGGTATTTGTTTGAGATGAGTCGAAGTTGAGCTAGTTTTGCCATTTATCACTGTTAGCCGGGAAAATATTCCTTGTGCACCTGTGTTTCAGTGACTTGCTCAAGGCCAAAGTGATAAAGCAGTTCCTGCGTCAGACCCTCTTGCGAATGAACCCTAGACTTTGAGAAAGAGTGCATATCTAGGAAGTCTTGTAGTCTTGGCGTAGTTACTGCACTTTGCCTTTGAAGGTTAGTCCGCCTCTGACCGAGGGAAATCCTACAGTCCTGGTTGAGAAGACCATACACGATTAAAAAATACATTTCTCCTTCCTTCCCTGTGCTGCTATATTGTTTAAACTTGGCCAGCCGTGTAAATTGTGCTTGAAGGGTGTGCTGGGTGATTTGGGATACAGCTCCTCCTCAACCCTACACACGAACGCCTTCAGGACACATTCGGTCTCAGGTTTGATGATGTCATCAGCCTGCTTGTTTTGGCTCACGACAACAGAGCTCAGTAGAGTAAAGCTCGTAGCTACTTTCTCTCTCTCTGCCCATTCCCCCCACCTCTCTCTCCCTCTCTCTCTCTCTCTCTCTTTCTGGCAGGCCGCAGACTCGTTGCGGTTTGGGAGGGATACGGAGAATCCGAGGTTGCTGCTGAAGTAGGTTTTTTTTTTTTTGCATTTTTTTTTTTTTTTCACTTTCATTCCCCTAACTCTCTCTCTTTCACTGAAACACTACTGTTTTAACAGCTGAGAGTTTTTTCGAGACCCAAAGCCAGTCTCACCTGCGCAGCCAGCGCTTGGAAGCTACGTGAACCGTATATGCACTGATCTGAGGCCAACATGCTGATTCTGCAGTCAGCATGCATAGATCTATAGCCCGAAATCACAGTGTGAATCTGCATGCATTGTTACAGCGGAGCCGCTGCGGATCTGCACGATCATACCTGTAGTCTGTATGCGCAAATCTGCAGCTAGTATGCAGAAATATGCCGCTTGGATGCATTATTACACTCCCAGAACTACACGTCTGCAGATTGCATGCATGCACTTATCTATAGCCTGTATGTGCAGATCTGCAGCTAGTATGGAGAAATATGCCGCTTGGATGCATTATTACACTCCCAGAACTACATGTCTGCAGATTGCATGCACTTATCTATAGCCTGTATGCGCAGATCTGCAGCTAGTATGCAGAAATATGCAGCTTGGATGCATTATTACACTCCCAGAACTACACGTCTGCAGATTGCATGCATGCACTTATCTATAGCCTGTATGCGCAGATCTGCAGCTAGTATGAAGAAATATGCAGCCTGCATGCATTATTACACTCCCAGAACTACACGTCTGCAGATTGCATGCATGCACTTATCTATAGCCTGTATGCGCAGATCTGCAGCTAGTATGCAGAAATATGCAGCTTGGATGCATTATTACACTCCCAGAACTACACGTCTGCAGATTGCATGCATGCACTTATCTATAGCCTGTATGCGCAGATCTGCAGCTAGTATGCAGAAATATGCAGCTTGGATGCATTATTACACTCCCAGAACTACACGTCTGCAGATTGCATGCACTTATCTATAGCCTGTATGCGCAGATCTGCAACCTGCATGCATTTACACTTGTTAAACTCCCAACACGGTGGCTCATGCATTGTGTGTTCAGAGCCACTGCATGCAGGCTGTATATAAGTGCATTCATAGCTAAAGTGTGCATACACAAATGTGCAGCTTGGCTGCATTATTTCACTCCCAAAACCACACATCTACAGATTGCATGTGCTTATCTGCAGCCTGCATTCATTGTTACACTCCCAGCACAAGGCGGCCCATGCACACTTTGTGCAGAGTCACTGCATGCAGGTTGCAGATCTGCGCATACAGGTTGTAGATATATCTAAAGTCTGCATGCACAGATCTTCAGTCAGTATGTGTAAATCTCAGACCTACACATCTGCAAAATGCAAGCGCTTGCTTATCTATAGCCTGTATGCGCAGATATTCAACCCGTCTTCGCAAATCTGCAGCCTCCATGCATTGTTACACTTGTTACACTCCCAGCACAAGGCGGCCCATGCACACTTTGTGCAGAGTCACTGCATGCAGGCTGCAGATCTGTGAAGCATGTGTGATGCATGTGTGATGCATGAGTAATGCATGTGTGACGCTCCCGTTCTACCGTCTCCGGCATAGGAGGCAGCCTTCAGCGTCGGTCGCTAGTGCACCTATTGAGGTCAGGAGAGTCAGGTTTATACACATTGCACAGATATCTATCAGCTGGCCACCGTTACACATGCATGCATGCATGCATTTATCTGCAACCTGTATGCGCAGATCTGACACCTGTTTGGGCATACTGGCTGTGGATAACCGCATTCATTAGCTGCTGTATCTGCAGCTAACAATAACAGATCTGCAACCAGTATGTGCTTATCTAAAGCTTGTATGTGCATTTCAGAAGCTTAAATGCATGCACAAATTTGCAGTCGGTCATTGTTACACTTTTTACACCCTATATTCCAGATGCTGTGCTTTGTATTTGTTTGGCAAACACAGTTTATTGCATATGAGACTCTGTTTATTCATGCTGTAGATGGCTCTGTTTGTATATTCAGATGCATACATATTTATGTGTATATGCATGAAGCGTGTATGCAAAAGCTGAGATTTGTTAGCCAATGGTAACGCAGGCAGCGTACATCAGTGCATAAGAGATATGCATGGAAATACAGTTATGAGTCAGCTGCACGTTTGTTAAAAAAAACAGACAAGTATCCTGGTGCACAGGGGGAGATGCACTAATGCTGTTTATGTGAACAGGTGCACACACACATACACACAAACCTGGTCAGCACATGCACATCGGCGAGGTGTGTGGCCGTTCGGAGAGTTCAGGGGTCAGCGTGCGGGTGTGCCAGCCAGACGGGCAAAATTTGTGCAGGTCAGTTTCGCTAACAGGATACACAGCGTCTCTCCGGCCGTGGCGATCCGTTCCAACTACATTGTTAACATGTTACTGAGAACTTTGAAGTATTCACAAACACATATGGAGACTGCAGACAAACATATGCTCGCCGCATATTGTTGCAGTATGAGCGGAGGTGAAGACAGCAGCCGTCTCCATCTGTTATGGAAAGACATTCAGATGCCTTTCCATTTTCCTACAGCGCCATTCAAACATTTCCAGCATTCCGATCTCTCCCTCATGGTGTGGAGGAGTTCAGTAACGGAGGGAAGAGCGAGGATTTCAGACACCTGCATAAATGCAGCATGAAGTAATAGATGTGAACCTTATTTCCTATAGAACATGTGAGTGGTGCACACAAAACACAAAGGTGTTGTGCGTGGTCGTCAAGGCAGTTGCTAAGGTGTTCTGAGTGTGTGGATTCATAAGACTTAGCGGGACTAATGCTATGGTCCATTTATGTTGCTTTTTTGTTGTTTTTGGAGCTTTAAGGTGAAAATCACAGTTTTAATTTCATTGTACGGAAAACAGCAGCTCGGACATTTTGACTAACATGTCCATAACACACAAAATAAAGTCATACAGGGTTGGAATGACGTTCCTTGGGTAAACTGTGCCTTTAACTTCTACTGAACACAACATTCCTTTAGAAGTGTTTGTGTTTGACAGTATGGTTTGATGTGACGTGTGTGTTGACAGACAAGATGAAGAGAGCGTGTACATGTGTTTCACCACAGCTGTCATCTGCTAAGGTGCCTCTTACCCCCCCGTTCCCTCTTCCTCTTTCTCTCCTCTCTTCCCCTCTTCCCTCCCTCTGTCCCTTCCCTCTCTCTATCTCTCTCTCATCTTTCTCTCCTCTCCCTCTCTCCTCCCTCTCTATCTCTCATCTTTCTTTCCTCTCACTCTCTCTTCCCTCTCTTCCCAATTCAATTCCCTCTCTTTCTCTCTTCCCTCTCTCTCTCTCTCTTCCCCCTCTCTCTTCCTCTCTTCCCTCTCTTTCTCATTTCCCTCTTTCCTCTCTCACTCCCTCATCCCTCTCTCTTTCTCTCTCCTCCCTCTCTTTCTCTCCTCCCTATCTCTCTTCCCTCTCTCTTTCTCACTTCCCTCTCTTCCCTCTCTCACTCTCTCTTCCATCTCTTTCTCTCTTTCCTTTCTCTCTTCCCTCTCACTTCCCTCTCTCTCTCTCACTTCCCTCTCTCTCTCTCTCTTCCCTCTCTCTCTCTCTATCCCCCCCTCTCTCTCTCTCTTCCCCTCTCTCTTTCTCTCTCTTTCTCTCTACCTCTCTCTCTTTTCCCTCACTCTCTCTCTCTTCCTCTCTACCTCACTCTCTTCCTCTCTACCTCTCTCTCTCTCACTTCCCTCTCTCTATCCCCCCCTCTCTCTCTCTCTCTCTCTCTCTCTCTCTCTCTCTCATATCTCTTCATAGCTGAGGTAGTGCGGAGGAGTCTCTCATTCTAAACTTCTAGACAAGAAAACAAGGGAGAGGAAGGGAGGAAAAGGAGCAAGGGATTATAAACAGCAAGATGAGAAACACTCTCAATTCCTTTCATATCTTCACCATTCCTGTCTTTTTTCAGTCCGCTGTGTTTTCCTCTGTTTGCGGCGTTTCCCCTGACCGCGACGGTGATTTCATTTTGCGGGGTTAATTTTTGGGATGTAAACAAGGGACCACTGCAGCTGAATCATCCAAAATAAATCACAAACATCCAGTTTATCGTGATCTACGGATTATTTATGTCGAGAGGATAAAGGAAAACCTCAATGACTGAGAATTTTGTGGAGTGAGCTCACCGATGCGCTGTTACATCAGGGGTCAGAGGGCGTTTCTGAAGCGAGTGTGCCAAACGCCCTCACAGACAGAGATTTCTGAAGCTATACGAGAGACACAATGCATTTCAACGTTATAATAACCTATAACCTAAACCCACATCTGGGAAGATAAATCCAATACCGGGATTACAGGGTTTTCTTGTCATGACAACAATCTTGGAATATATCATTAAGATATATTAACACTAACAGCGTACAGACGGCAATTAAGGTCACAGTTATTAAAAGTTAGGACACTATAGAGACGTTCCTACTGACTCAACACCAAAAGAAAGATGCCCAGGGTCCCGTGTCTTAGGCATGCTGCATGGAGGCATGAGGACTGCAGATGTGGCCAGGGCAATAAACTGCAATGTCTGTACTGTGAGATGCCTAAGACAGCGCTACAAGGAGACCGGAAGAACAGCTGATCATCCTTGCAGTGGCAGACCACCTGTAACAATACCTGCACAGGATCAGTACATCCGAATATCACACCTGCGGGACAGGTACAGGATGGCCTGTGTTACACCAGGAACACACACTCTCACACACACACACACACACACACACACACACTCTCACTCACACACTCTCTCACACACGCACATACACACACACTCACACACACACACGCACTCTCACTCACACACACACACACACACACACTCAAGCACACGCACGCACGCACGCGCACACACTCACGCACGCACGCACTCACGCGCACACACGCACGCGCACACTCGCACACTCGCACACTCGCACACTCACGCACGCACACACACTCTCGCACACACACTCTCGCACACACACTCACGCACACACACACACACACACTCTCACACACACACTCTCACACACACACTCTCACACACACACTCTCACACACACACACTCTCACACACACACACTCTCACACACACACACTCTCACACACACACACTCTCACACACACACTCTCACACACACACTCTCACACACACACTCTCACACACACACTCTCACACACACACTCTCACACACACACACATTCTCATAGTTTCAGACATTCAGTCATGGGAAGGTCGAGAGGTCGATGGCGAGACGATAAAGAGGAAGTGATGTGTTTTATGCTTTTTGCGTTCTGTCTGTTCACACCCACCCTCGCCCTCTGAATGAGTGACATCACACAGACCACACCCACACCACCCAGAGAGAGAGCCATGTCTGATTCACTGCTCTCATGTGATGCTTGCCAAGAGTATGAGGAGGATTACCAGGAGGGAGAGAAAAAACAGAGTTTAAAGGGGCAGTTCACCCAAAAATTTAAATGTTGTAATTATTTACTCACGCTCATGTCGTTCCAAAGTCACGACTTACTTTCTTCTGTGGAACACAAAAGGATATATTTCAAAGTATGTCCTGGGGGGACCTGGGTAGCTCAGTGGTAAAGACGCTGACTATCACACCTGGAGTCGCGAGTTTGAATCCGGGGCGTGCTGAGTGACTCCAGACAGGTCTCCTTAGCAACCAAATTGTCCCGGTTGCTAGGGAGGGTAGAGTCACATGGGGTAACCTCCTCGTGGTCCCCATAATGTGGTTCTCGCTCTCGGTGGGGCGTGTGGTGAGTTGTGCATGGATGCCGCGGAGAATAGCGTGAAGCCTCCACACGTGCGATGTCACCACGGTAACGCGCTCAACAAGTCACGTGATGAGATGCACGGATTGACAGTCTCAGACACGGAGGCAACCATCTTGAACAGACCAAAATATAAGTCGTTATTAACTAATCAAATCATGTATCAACTCGTATCCTAAGCCCAGGGATGGGAAGATTATATCGAATTTCGATGATGAAACATATCAAGGCAAAACTCGATATTTCAAATGTAGTTTTCGGTCCATGTGATCACAAATGAAATTACCTGTCAAACATCTTTATCTCTCTAAATTTGATTTTACACCTACTGTTGTTCAATACTGGAATACCTGCAAAATTGCCTTGTTTTGTTGAAAAGTGCTTGAGATGCAAGAGAACTTCCGTGTAATGTGTGTCCATCAAAGATGAGATCCCGCTCTCCACTTTGATTGAATAATGTGTCTTTCAATATACTTTCTGTTCTTTACAGTCAAATAAAAAAGTAAAATCAATGATCCATTTGAATTAATCACAAATAGCACGCATGCGCTAAAAAAACGAGACTTCTCTCTCGTTACTGAATGAACCGGAACACCTCTTAAAGTGACAGTAACCTTTTTAGCGCCTGTTATAAAAATGAATGTAAACTCAATGTTTTTCCTTGCTGATAGTATGTAGATTTTTTTATTTCTAATAAGTTTAAATGTGATTATAATAATGATTGACAAATTAAATACTTCTTCAGGACAGGTTCTGTTCAGTTATTTTGTTTATTCTGCATATTTTTGAATGCTTAAGACTATTTGTTTGTGATCTTTTCTTATAGAGAAAGGTATATGAGAAACTCTTATTATTTCAAATTCAAGCATTTATATTGTGTATTTTGATGATAAATTATAATGTTCATTTTGTGCAATAATTAAAATAAAAAACAAACTTTATTTAAGTGTTATTAAATCAAATAGAGGTGATATCGTCCCATCCCTACCAGAGCCCAAAACTCATTGGCTCTTGCGAATCTCTTGACCAAACCTCATGACCAGGGCCTCCGGTGGCCAAATTGATGCCCTACGCAGAGTTCCAGGTTGTCCTGGTTCGCGTGATATGAGCGTGAAGCGATCTTCTGTGCTCCGCAATTGCTTTCGTGTTCTTGAATAATGTATAACGCGCGAGCCAGTGGACTTTCTGGTGCCTTCCAGGGGTAAGATGGTGCCCCCCTAGGGATCTAAAACCAGCAAAAAGAACATTCAGACCAAGCTGGGAGACAAAAGGAAACTGAAAACTCAATTAAGTCTCCTGAGCTAGACGAGACCAATGTTTATGAATACGAAGACTGCACTGTTTGGACCTATTAGAACTGTATTTTCCATGGGCAAAACTTCAGGACTACGTTTATGCTGTTAGTAATGCTATCCAGCACTGTATTTGATGAAATATAAACTGTTAGCTTGGCAAAGTGGACAAACTGCTGGCAAAAACTAACCTGTGAGACACATCTCCCTTCAGCTGTTCATGATCATCTCATAATAAACGGAAATATTCTCTCAGTAGCCATGTGGACACTATAATTATTGCATTTACTCATTGGTGGTGGAAGCAAACTTGCAAAAACAAGATTTTCTTTCTCAATCTGCCAAGCGAATTAGCATGTTAGCACCAGATTTCCACTGTATCAGTGTCTAGCGTGCGCTACTTCAAAATGTCTGTTTACAGCAGTCAAACTGGGCTCTCCATGTGGGTACTTAAACATTCATACTTTCTTGTGGACTGGTTCAACGGCAACATGCTGGAGGAAAAAAAAGAAAATAGATATGAGGTTGTTGAACCTACTTATCGCAGCACATCTCAAAACTTGTATCGTTCTACGTTCTCCTGTCCTTCCAAGTTCATTCTTTCAAGGTAGTAAGGCAAGACCTGGGTCTTCAAGAACACGCAAGTGCGTAGAGGCTGTAGCCTCCTTGTTATCACACCCGCCTCCCACACCGGAGACCCTGGTTTGAATCTCGTTTGAAGTGGATCAAGCAGAACTGGTGCCATGACCCGGACTCGAGTGATGTTTGGGGGGGGGCGAGTATAACTGTAGCCAGATGGTATGCGCTGTGCAATGTGTGTAAACCTCACTCCCCTGGCCTCAAATGGCACACTAGAGGCTGTAGCCTTTAGCCTCCTTGTTAGCATGCCCACCTCCCACACCGGAGACCCTGGTTCGAATCTCGTTTGAAGTGGATCAAGCAGAACTGGTGCCATGACCCGGACTCGAGTGATGTTTGGGGGGGGGCGAGTATAACTGTAGCCAGATGGTATGCGCTGTGCAATGTGTGTAAACCTCACTCCCCTGGCCTCAAATGGCACACTAGAGGCTGTAGCCTTTAGCCTCCTTGTTAGCATGCCCACCTCTCACACCGGAGACCCCGGTTCGAATCCCATTTGGAGTGGGTCATATATATAAGAAGGTGGCAAAGGATGAATCTCAGTTGCCTCCGCATCTGAGTCCGTCAATCCACACATCTTATCACGTGGCTTGTTGAGCGCTTTACCACAAGACATAGCACGTGTGGAGGCTTCGCGCTATTCTCTGCGACATCCACGCTCAACTCACCACACGCCCCACCGAGAGCGAGAACAACATTATAGGGACCACAAGGTTGTTTCCCCATGTGACTCTACCCCTTCCCTAGCAACCAGGCCAATTTGGTTGCTTAGGAGACCTGATTGGAGTCACTCAGCACACCCTGGGATTCAAACTTTCGACTCCAGGGGAGGTAGTAAGCGTCAATACTCGCTGAGCTACACAGACTCCCACCATCTTTTATTTTTAAGGGGAATGACGACGAGGCTGTGAGGGGTAGACCTACAGTCTCTTCAATGGGCTGTACGGCAGTTTAAAGTGTTTTAAGATCCTTCTGCAGACAAAACATTATATATAATATCTTTCCAAGAATAGTTAGTAGACAGAGTTGTGGAGTCAGATGGGATCTATCATGTATGTCATTGAAGATGTGGTAAGTTTCTTCTCTCATGGTAACAATTTCAGCTCACAATGTCCAAAAATGTCCATTTATTTATTTACAAGCCAAGTAGCGATCCACTATTGCATTGTGCTTTTCACATTATATCTTGTTCCACAGCAACTAAGTGTCTCATAGTGTTGTCACAAAACCAACATTTCAGTAGTCATATGCAGTCAACTGGTCATAATCGCAAAAGTAACCCCTTCTGGGTGATAAAAGACCCCTAGGCTCTTGTATTGACATGCTGACTACCCTGTATTTGGGATAAAGACCGACAGACTGTATATTACCCCTGACTTACACTATGGCATTCAGACCGGATGGGAAGTCAAGTTCTTAAGATGTTAATTATAACTTTCCGTTCCCTGAAGACCTTATCTGTCAGCGGGGCTTTGTGATAAAGGGTGGATTTGTTTTTGTTGCCATGACAACACTCACCTGACTCCGTTTGCTCTTTCTCTTTGGCTCCTCAGGTATATCCAGATAATGATGGTCATGTGTAATCCGCTACAGGTGAGTTTGAATATAAAGAGCATGTTTAACTGTGTTTATAGGACTCTTAAAATCAGGTGCCCCCTTATACTTAAATCTCTAAAGTCTTGCCAACAGTTAATGCAGTAATTTAATGCAGGTTGACATTATTGGATTAAAGGTTACAGCAATAATAGCAATTAATGATGGATTGGAAACAAAGAAGCATTACCGTTGGGATACGTGTTGAAGCTATAAAGGGTGAACTCTCTAATTTCGGCAAAAACCCATCAGCTCTCACTCCATTCTGATATTGAACTCTCTGAACTGTTGGGCCGGCTCGTTGGGTCGTTTTTCATCTCCCTTCAGGCCAGCGGTCAATTTAACCATTTTTCATTTTTTGGGGTCGACTGTTGCGTGCTCCCTCTCACCCCGGGCCCTAGGGCGGCTGCACACCCTGCCCTCCCACTAGTTACGCCCCTGATGGTGATACCATCTTTTTCTTAACTGTGTCATCAGACTTCAGAAATATATCTTTGGAGAGACTGAACATGACATGGACAGTGCAGATGCCGTGGGCCGCTAAGATGCGTGTGGTCTGTTGCCTGCAGGTACTTGGTGTGGATGGGGTGAACTTCAGCATGCACGTGGAGAATCAGACGCGTGCACGAGACGCCATGAGTCGACGACATCATCGCGTGTACCAGCTTTACAGCCGCACGAGTGGAAAACACGTCCAGGTGCTCGGACGCAAAATCAGCGCTTGTGGAGAAGACGGAGACAAATATGGTAACAACACACATACACACATCATGTGTCTCACTCTTCCCTGTTCTCAAGCACACATGAGGAAGACCACCCACAAACACACACTTGCAGGAACAGGAAAAGTGGGAGGCAGAGACCTCGGCTGCTGCTGATACAGTGATTTACACACAGAGAACTGAAAACATAAGAGACAGAAACTAGACATCATATAATGAAGGTAGATTTTAAGCAAGAGGTTGAACTATGTTCTCAGGACAAGGGCACACTGCGAAAAAAAAGTTTTTTGGCAAGTAAGACAAACAAGACAAAACATCTTGTCATTTTGCTTTTCAACTAAATGAATCTGGTTTTAATAACCCTAACCCTGACAAAAATACAAAATATTTTTTTGCAATGTATTTTGCATAAATGTCAGGGGGATGTTAGGGGGCGGCTGTGGCTCAGGTGGTAGAGCGGGACGGCCACTAATCGCAGGGTTGGTGGTTTGATTCCCGTCCCACACGACTCCACATGCCAAAGTGTCCTTGGGCAAGATACTGAACCCCAAGTTGCTCCCAATGGCAGGCTAGCACCTTGCATGCAGCTCTGCCACCATTGGTGTGTGAATGGGACACAGTGTAAAGCGCTTTGAACACCGCTAAGTTTAAAAAGGCGCTATATAAGTGCAGAACATTTTTACCATTCATCCATGCATACAGTATTTGCTATTTGATTAAAAAAAACTAAGCTTGTAATCTTTAATCAAAATGTCACGATTCGCTGTTCCGATCTTCTACGGTAGCGCTGCAGCTATATGCCAGTTTTAGACCGTTTTAATCATGTAAACAAACATGGCATCATGGCAACTAATGCCAAGAAGCAGAGATTCCCTCCAGAAATCCTGTTCCCCACCCCAAAATGCCTTGCATACCCGCTGGCTTGAATTTACATTTTGGAGGAGGAATAACAGCGAACTTCTCTCTGAGTCTCACTGTCTCACCTCTCTCTCTGAGTCTCACTCTCACCTCTCTCTCCGAGTCTCGCTGTCTCACCTCTCTCTCTGTGTCTCGCTGTCTCACCTCTCTCTCCGAGTCTCGCTGTCTCACCTCTCTCTCTGAGTCTCACTGTCTCACCTCTCTCTCTGAGTCTCACTCTCACCTCTCTCTCCGAGTCTCGCTGTCTCACCTCTCTCTCTGTGTCTCGCTGTCTCACCTCTCTCTCCGAGTCTCGCTGTCTCACCTCTCTCTCCGAGTCTCACTGTCTCACCTCTCTCTCTGAGTCTCACTCTCACCTCTCTCTCCGAGTCTCGCTGTCTCACCTCTCTCTCTGTGTCTCGCTGTCTAACCTCTCTCTCCGAGTCTCGCTGTCTCACCTCTCTCTCTGAGTCTCACTGGCTCACCTCTCTCTCCGAGTCTCGCTGTCTCACCTCTCTCTCTGTGTCTCGCTGTCTCACCTCTCTCTCTGAGTCTCACTGTCTCACCTCTCTCTCCGAGTCTCGCTGTCTCACCTCTCTCTCGGAGTCTCACTGTCTCACCTCTCTCTCCGAGACTCTCTCTCGGAGTCTCATTGTCTCACCTCTATCTCTGTATTTCGCTGTCTCACCTCTCTCTCTGAGTCTCACTGTCTCACCTCTCTCTCTGAGTCTCACTCTCACCTCTCTCTCCGAGTCTCGCTGTCTCACCTCTCTCTCTGTGTCTCGCTGTCTCACCTCTCTCTCTGAGTCTCACTGTCTCACCTCTCTCTCCGAGTCTCGCTGTCTCACCTCTCTCTCCGAGTCTCACTGTCTCACCTCTCTCTCCGAGACTCTCTCTCGGAGTCTCATTGTCTCACCTCTATCTCTGTATTTCGCTGTCTCACCTCTCTCTCTGAGTTTCACTGTCTCACCTCTCTCTCTGAGTCTTGCTGTCTCACCTCTGTCACTGAGTCTCACTGTCTCACCTCTGTCACTGAGTCTCACTGTCTAACCTCTCTCTGAGTCTCGCCGTCTCACCTCTCTCTCTGAGTCTCGCCGTCTCACCTCTCTCTCTGAGTCTCGCCATCTCACCTCTCTCAGAGTCTCGCCGTCTCACCTCTCTCGGAGTCTCACTGTCTAACCTCTCTCTCTGAGTCTCGCTGTCTCACCTCTGTCTCGGAGTCTCACCTCTCTATCTGTGTCTCGCTGTCTCACCTCTCTCTCTGTCTCACCTCTCGCTCTGAGTCTCACCGTCTCACCTCTCTCTCTGAGTCTCACTGTCTCACCTCTCTCTCTGAGCCTCACTGTCTCACCTCTCTCTCTGAATCTCACTGTCTCACCTCTCTCTCTGAGCCTCACTGTCTAACCTGTCTCTGAGTTTCACTGTCTGACCTCTCTCTCTCTGTCTCGCTGTCTCACCTCTCTCTCCGAGTCTCACTGTCTCACCTCTCTCTCCGAGTCTCACTCTCACCTCTCTCTCTGAGCCTCACTGTCTCACCTCTCTCTCTGAGTCTCACTGTCTCACCTCTGTCTCTGAGTCTCGCTGTCTCACCTCTCTCTCTGAGTCTCAATGTCTCACCTCTGTTTCGCTGTCTCACCTCTCTCTCTGTGTCTCGCTGTCTCACCTCTCTCTCTGAGTCTCACTGTCTCACCTCTCTCTCTCTGAGTCTTACTGAACAGAGTAGATGCATAGAGAGGTGTGCCTCCGAGTGTGCCTGCCTTGTCGTGCTGTGTGTGCTTGTGGGCTGGTTATGGATTAATGTTGTCAGTTAGATCCTTGTTCGCTTCTGAAGTCAGTGGGGAACAGTGGAAAGGGTCTCAGTGTGTGTGTGTGCGTCGACTGCAGACTCCAGTATGCAATGCCCAATTCTGACAGTCCAGTCAACAACAGATGGATAAAATCAAGTCTCCGCCCTGAATTATTTTGTTGCTCGATGTAACAGGGGTCAATGGAAAGGAGGCGGCGAGAACCGGCTTAACAATATAAATAATATTTAATTAAATAAAAAGAACACATACAGGACAGCTGCTCGTAATTCTCTCTCTCTCAAACTGTCGTCACTGGCCGACTTTATCCCTCGCGCACCCCATCAGGCTGATTGCGCCTTGCCGGCTGGTCATCCCCGCCTTCCTCGACGTGGGAGGAGACAGTAGGGGAAATACGTAAAAAAAACTAAATAGGCAAGGGAAAGGTCAACACGGAGCGACAGGGAGAGAGAGAGAGGAGAGAGAAAAAGAAACACTCACTGTGATGCACCGTCACGTGGTCCTCGATCACTCATACACCTTCTCAGGTGGACGGAAGATGCTCCTCCCCGGGTGGACCGGAGTTAAACCTCTGAACCTCAGCGGACAGAACGCCCCTCCGCGTTCCCGGCAACCCGTGGGGACACTCCTCCGCCCCTAACTGCGGCCCTACTATTCCAGGCGGTAGGGGAGTTGCTTCCCTCCTCCCCTCGCGGATGCCGTTCTTCTCTCAACCCCTCCACATTTCTAAGGGATGCCAGGACACTCCTCCACCCCTGGCAGCTCCATCACGCAAGGCAGTCGGGGAGTCCAATCTCAACTCTCCCTGCATACGGCGGCTGTTCCCCGTGTTCAGCGGTCGGGCTACTCCGTTCCCCGGCAGATGGCAGCACCACTTGGCCCACACAAAAGTTAAATGCGGTAATAACGGTAAAAACATTCAATAGTTTTTTGTAGTCAAGACAAGGCATGTCTCTATACAGAAACTGACTTTCAAACATACATCTACTCTAAGAAATACCCTTTTCACTAGAGTAAAACGTGACAACTAGCCCCGATCTCATATATATTGGCATTACACTGTACCAGCCATCCTGATCTTTAAATATTGGTATCGGCCATTGAAAAACCCATATTGGTCGACCACTATTCTAGTTTTACTCATCCATCCGTCCATCCATCCCCCTCCTCTTTGGACATGCTTGAGTGTGTTTTACAAGTACACAATCAATGGTTGTGCAGGTTTTCTTGGCTGACCCTCCTCATGAGGACATAAAGGGAAGAGAGAGAATAAAATAGCGAGTGAGGGAGGAAGGGGTAAATGTATTTACACAGCGAGCGAGGGATGCCTGCATCAGAAGAGATTGGACGAGGACAAAGAGGTTATTGATCTCTGGTGACCCCTACGCTACAGGTCACAGAGAGCCATTTCAGAAATGTAACTGCTATATCCTGAAACACACACATTTATTTACTTATTTCACATTTATTTAATGCAATGGTAGCAGGCACACATGAACGCTGAATGAATGCTGTAACTGTAATCTATTTATTTCATTTATTGTGCAGCCCAATAGCACAACATATTGTATAACGCTTTAAAAAAGCAGCATAATGTATATAATACACTATATACATTAAGATAGTATTCCATCCCACACATAGGCAGAGTTCACACACACACACACACACACGCACACCGCTAAGTTTAAAAAGGTGCTATATAAGTTCAGACCATTTACCTATATATATATATATATATATATATATATATATATATATATATATATATATATATATATATATATATATATATATACATATATATACACACACACTCACACACACACATAAGATTTACACTTCAATTTCATTACAAATTTCCATTAGGCTGAACAGAGTAAGCTTTAATAAAATACAAGATAAATAATATTTTCATTTTATTTTATTTGTAATGCGTTTGGCAGATGCTTTTTTCCAAAGTAACTTACAGTGCATTCAATGTTTACATTTGATACTTTTTATTAAGTTTATAATTATTTTACAACACACAATTCAATCTGATGGGATTTTGTTATGGCATATAAATGCGTAAATCTTAAAAATACTCTACAAATATATATATTTTTAAATAAGCACATTTACCATAAATTCTAATGAACATAATTCAATATAATTTTAATTAAAAAAAATGGCATTTTCATTACTGCAATATATGTGTGTGTGTATGTGCGTTTGCATGTGCGCGTGTGTGTGTTTGCGTGCGTGTGTGCGTGTGTGTGTTTGCGTGTGTGTGTGTGTTTGCGTGTGTACATGTGTTTGCATGTGTGTGTGCATGTGTGTGTTTGCGTGTGTACATGTGTTTGCATGTGTGTGTGTGCATGTGCGTGTGTGTGTGCATGTGTGTGCGTGTGTGTGTGCGTGTGTGCATGTGTGTGTGTGTGCGCGCATGTGTGTGTGCGCGCATGTGTGTGTGTGTGCGCGCATGTGTGTGTGTGTGTGTGTGTGTGCATGTGTGTGTGTGTGTGTTTTTTGCTCTAAAAAATGTTTTTACACATTTTGCTGTAAAAAAAACACATGACAGTATTTTTGTTTAACTCAGTAAAGTAACACATTTCATTAATAAGAATAATGTGTGGGGGTTACCTTGGTAACGGTCAACGGTTGATGTCATCTAGTATATATCCACCTTTAATCTGCTTAACACTACCAGGTTATATTCATCTCTCTCTCTCTCTCTCTTTATTGATCGTCCAGTCAAATCCGCTGGTGCATCAGAACAGCTGCATCCAATCATAAGCTGTCCTGTTTAATTTTCTGCATCACTGTAAAACCAGAGCTCACTGTTATACAGCAGCACACCATGTTGTTGTTCTTCAGTAACATCTGTCTGTCTCTCTGTCTGTCTCTTCACAAGCCCAGCTCGTTGTGGAAGCAGACACCTTCGGTAGCCAGGTGCGAATCAGAGGAAAGGAAACCAATTTTTACCTGTGCATGAACCACAGGGGGAAGCTCATAGGAAAGGTGAACCATTTCCTGCTATCTCCTTCAGCTTTGTGTATGTAGACCCCGTGAAATGCCGTTTTCTTTCCAGTGTTGATGTAGTTCCTACTGAAACAGACAGCTGTGGCAGGAAAGGTCATGTTAACATACATATATGTTCATAATTTTACGATTCGAAATTCCAGGGGGAAACCATAGCGAGTTAGCATCAATTGGCCCAAAAATATAGATGCACCCCTGAGTGGAAAATGTTATCATCAAAAATGTTGGTCCTTATCCTAGAAGAGACAAAAAAGTACATCTGCTAATCTCCTAAAACATAATTTTGTCAACTTCTGTACAATAGCATATAGATTAGCGTCAATGCTAACACACATTAACTAAAAGCCACTAAAATCCCATTTTGATTTCATGGGGTCTTTAATCCGTTAGCAACATTACCTTTATAGACCATTTCAAGGACTGTTCGTTGGTGACGTCATTGTTCCATGGACATTTAAAAACGGAGATTATTTAGCAGAGATGGGCCACTTCTATTAAAATAATTGGGAGAAACTGGACCGGCCAATGGCAGACAACGGTTAATGCATGTAGAAAGGAAGTCCCGCCTTACAGGTAAAATAGCCAGTCAGCTTAGATACAGATGTCGCTTGTACTTTTTTTAGGGTAATCTGAGGTATCATTTATTACGCCAGTTGTGATGGAACGGCACACCCCTCCTGTGCCTGGAAACACTGAGCACACCTCTCCTTGGGAGACTGGTCG
The DNA here is from genome assembly GCA_032164185.1 of Moxostoma hubbsi. Classification (NCBI taxonomy): domain Eukaryota; kingdom Metazoa; phylum Chordata; class Actinopteri; order Cypriniformes; family Catostomidae; genus Moxostoma; species Moxostoma hubbsi. Next base: position 3,141,505 of record JAVLUX010000016.1, on the reverse strand, counting down.
CTACCTTCTGGCGTCTTCACGGGTCCTGGAATGGAGCGGGGAGTGTCCGGTGCAAGCTAGACGTGTCGTGGACCCGCAAGCGCGAGTTGGATGCGACGCGGGTCATTGGAGCACGCGTCGCGGCCGATTCCGATCAAGTGTCGAGGCCCAGGGAAGCCGGGCTGCTCGATGGAATCCGGGCCGCTCCAAACGCCTCTGACCAAGGCGCGGGGCGCGTCACGTCTGCCAGGACCCCCCCCCCCCCCCATCACCTGGACCATAGAGCTGCACTTTCATGATGCTCGTTTATATAGATAATATAGCTGCACAAACTGCCCAAGAGTGGACTGACTTACCATAATAATAAAAAGGGACTTTGTTGAAAGGATCCGGCAATACATTTGGACTGTTCCAATTCATTTGTTTTTGTTTACGTTCTTGAAATGGTCTATAGGCAAACTTACACATGTACTCACTTCTGTTTGTTTGTTTGTTTGTTTGTCCTCTATGTGTGTATGTGGACTTGTTTGGTCTCACCAGAAGGTCAGTAATCGTAGCGCGGACTGCGTCTTCATTGAAAAGGTTTTGGAAAACAATTACACGGCGCTCATGTCAGCGCGCTACGCGGAGTGGTATGTGGGCTTCACCAAAAAAGGACGCCCACGCCGCGGTCCCCACACGCTACCAAACCAGCAGGACGTCCACTTCATGAAGCGTTTCCCTCCTGGAGAGCAGCCGGACGTAACGCCGTTTCGCTTCACCACCGTTAGCAAGAGAAGCAAGAGAGTCCGTGCAGCACGACCACGCTAATGCTAACAATCCACAGTCTTGCTACGAGACCACGCTAACGTTTTACACGAGGACTTGAAATAAACAAAGACAGTCATACCCGAGAGTCTAGCGAAAATGACACTGCTAATGCTAAACAGGACCTGAGGTAGGACAGTCACGCCTTATTTGAACGGACAATGCTAAGTGGTAATCGCTAAGGGCGCCACTGCAAATTCCTCAGGGTTGGACGACGGACAAACCTACTCGCTAATTCACACCAGAACTGTGGTTTATGCCAGCGTACTTCTGACATGGAGAAGGCTAACCAGAGCTAACACAAAGGAACGCCCAAGTCCAGCGAAGTCTCTACGGGCGGACAAAGCGCTAGGCTGATTATCCCGCTAACGGCCCTCAATCCCATAACGGAGAAATCCTCCCCGCACTCACACTGGCCTGTAGACGCCGATCATCTTGCAATTTTCCCAGGACAAAACTTCCAAAGACTGGGCGTGATCCCGCATAAGGGAGTAGACAATGGAGACGAGAGAAAGTCGCGAGCCGTTTTGACATTTAATCAATGCAATTACAGATATCTATAATTAATTAATTTCTTAACAGTATTAGCGAATATAACTGAATTTGCTACATCAATAATTACATTGTTGCTACACAAATGTCCATCCCTGATATTAACAATTAAATTGCAATTTGTAAACCAAAACTAGCATGTTGAAATTAATTTTATTAATTAAAAAAACGGCATTTTTCTAGTTGTAATTTAATTGCGAATTTCGCATTGGTATTTTGACACCATAAATCAAGAATGAGTGTTTTTCCTAGAGCAAATGTGATTATTGATGTAACAAAATTAGCATTTTAACTAGCCAACATTGAAGTTTAGATAACCGTAATTAACTTCCTGCACGATTAAATGTTAAAACGGCTTGCCATCGAGAGAAAGACTGTTACATGAGAGTCTTAGGATAGTGTACACACATTAGAATATTCTGACATTATTTACTCACCCTCATGTCATTTTAAACCCGTCTTCTGTGGAAGAATATTCTGTGAAATAACCGTCTTGCAGTTCTTAGTCTGCCAAGCTCCAAATAAGACATAAAAGCACCATATATACAGTATAAGCAGTCCATATGACTTAAATGCTATGAGTCTTCTCAAGCCACGTGATGTAGGTCATTAGTCGGAGTGGTGGTGGTGGCGTAGAGGGCTAAAGCACATAACTGGTCATCAGAAGGTTGCTGGTCCGATCCCCACATCAAGGCACTTAACTCCAGGTTGCTCCGGGGGGATCGTCCCTGTAATAATGGGTCTGTAAGTCACTTTGGGTAAAAGCATCATACATACAATAAAAGGAGCAAATGCAATGTTAAAGTCACTCTTATGACACTTTTATGGTGCCTGTTTGGAGCGCTACAGTTGTGGTCACGATGTTATTGCATGGAAAAGAGCTGCGTGAAGATAAAAGTTAACAGCTTTCAGTTTGTAATGACATGATGGGTGAGTAAATAATAACAGTGCTTTCATTTTTGGGTAAACTATTGCTTTGAAGCTAATGAATGAATGAATGTATTTAATGTTGGAACAGTGTGTGTGTGTGTGTGTGTGTTTGCTTGCTTGTGTGTGTGCGTGTGTGTTTGTGTGTTTGCATGCGTGTGTGTGTGTGCTTGCTTGTGTGTCTTTGCGTGTGTGGGTGTGTATGTGTTTGTGTGTGTTTGCATGTGTGTATGTGTTTGTGTGTGTTTTCATGTGTGTGTTTGCTTGTGTATGTGAATGTGTTTGTGTGTGTGTGTTTGCATGTGTGTGTGTTTGCATGTGTGTGTGTTTGCATGTGTGTGTTTGCATGTGTGTGTGTGTGTGTTTTCATGTGTGTATGTGTATGTGTTTGTGTGTGTGTGTGTTTGCTTGTGTGTGGGTGTTTATGTGTGTGTGTGATTGCGTGTGTGTTTGTGTGTGTGTGTGTGTGTGTGTGTGTGTGTGTGCAAAAGCATATTTCATGTTGTGTTTAAGACCATGAGGGATATCAGTTGTGACCCATAAAAACATGGAGCATCGATGGATGAGCGGATTGAACTGGAATGTATACTTCCTCAAAAGCTGCACCAAATCCAAACTAAAGACCAAAGACTAAAGGTGACCAATGACAGCGAAAGGTTAACAGCACTGACCTCACGAGAGGAGACACGGAATGACACAAGGAGCAACGTTCCTGATTGGATTTCATGTGGGATGCTGCTACTGGGAATTTCAGCGAAGAACCAAAGTCTTATACCAGCGCATTAAAGGGACAATATTACAAAACTTTTTCTAAATATAAATATATATATATAAAGATGAATGCTGACCTAGTGATATTACTTTGACTGCTACTATCATTGTTGTTACTATAAAATAATTTCACTAATTTATTTTATCTCTGTGTACAGCAACGATTTTTCAAAGCCAGTAAACTACAGAAATGTGTCCATGATTCAAAACATATTCATGCTGTGTGAGTCGTCATTATCATCAATCAATGTAAGAACAATTTCATATCACCTGTAGCTCAAGACCGGTTGCCAACATCTTTTGCAACCACCTAGAAACACCCTAGCGACCACCCAGAATACCCTTGATACGACATAGCAATGTTCTTGCAATCACCCACAACACCCTAGCGAACACCCATAAAACCTTAGCAACTGCATAGCAACGTCCTTGCAATCACACACACACACACACAATACCCAAGCGAACACCCATAAAACCTTAGCAACTGCATAGCAACGTCCTTGCAATCACACACACACACAATACCCAAGTGAATACCCATAAAACCTTAGCAACTGCATAGCAACATCCTTGCGATCACCCACAACACCCAAGTGAACACCCATAAAACCTTAGCAACTGCATAGCAACGTCCTTGCGATCACCCACACAATACCCAAGTGAACACCCATAAAACCTTAGCAACTGCATAGCAACGTCCTTGCGATCACCCACAACATCCAAGTGAACACCCATAAAACCTTAGCAACTGCATAGCAACGTCCTTGCGATCACCCACAATACCCAAGCGAACACCCACAAAACCTTAGCAACTGCATAGTAACGTCCTTGCGATCACCCACAATACCCAAGCGAACACCCACAAAACCTTAGCAACTGCATAGTAACGTCCTTGCGATCACCCACAACACCCAAGTTAACACTCATAAAACCTTAGCAACTGTATAGCAGCATCCTTGCGATCACCCACAACACCAAAGTGAACACCCATAAAACCTTAGCAACTGCATAGCAACGTCCTTGCGATCACCCACAATACCCAAGCGAACACCCATAAAACCTTAGCAACTGCATAGTAACGTCCTTGCAATCACCCACAACATCCAAGTGAACACCCATAAAACCTTAGCAACTGCATAGTAACGTCCTTGCGATCACCCACAACACCCAAGTTAACACCCATAATACCTTAGCAACTGCATAGCAACGTCCTTGCGATCACCCACAACATCCTAGCATCATGGAGCGACTTTTGCACAGGTAAGCGCCACTCAAAGTTTCTTCAGAAAATCTAAAAATCGATCTGAATTATCATCTCCCAAGGGCTCCTAAATATGTATGCTGTATAAATAGGGAAAAGAAACACACACAGACAATATTTTTGTGCAGATCATTTGAAGCTGTAGTAATAAATGTAGACCTTTTGCTTGGACAGTGAACTTATACACACACACACACACACACACACACACAGTTGTCGCCAAGAACCTGTAATCCCGGCAGTCTCCCCTCAGCTGAGTCAGCGGGAAAAGGCAAAGGATTCCAAGGGAACGAGAGAGAAACAGACTGTTCTGGTGGAAAGATTTGTCCGCCAAACCGAGAGGTAGGTGTATGGTAATGCTGGAGGGGAAAGAATGCTAAATATGTGCGTGAGAACACACGGGTGACCTGAGACCTGCAAGGAGTCGTGAGAAAAAAATCATATCCCACCGACCCACAGGAAACACACACACCCTACATCACACACACACCCCACACCCTACATCACACACACCCTACATCACACACACACACACACACACGATGTCAGGCTCACATGTATTTATACACACCCTCTATATGACACACGTCTTACAACACCCTTAAACATATGAGCACAAAAGCCAGCTCATGTAATGGCTTAGATCAGTGGTTCTTAAATGGTTTTGCATCAGGACACAGATTTTGTATTAGACATCAAGTTGTGATCCAACACAGTTTATTATGTAAAAGCAAACAAATGTCTCCTAAAAGTGAAATGTATTATCATTACATTACACATAAACTGCAACAACATACAAAATTGATTGTTTGGTTGTCTCTTGAATTTTGATGGTTTCATGCTCTCAGCAGCCAATAACTCACAATACACATTATGGTTTAACCTACGGAGAGGTGGTGGCATAGTGGGCTAAATCACTGAACTTGTAATCAGAAGGTTGCTGGTTCCATCCCCACATCCACCACCATTGTGTCCTTGAGCAAGGCACTTAACTCCAGGTTGCTCCGGGGGAGGGATTGTCCCTGTAATAAGTGCACTGTAAGTCACTTTGGGTCGCAGCTACATCGAAGAGCATGATTGGTCATATGGTTTTGATGTCATGAGACTTGAGTTTTTTTCAAATTCTTTTTATTATCTTGTCCTAGCTATGCACATTTATACAGTTAGTTGCATTATATTATTAGGAGCCAAGCACCGGTTTATAGCCACTTACTGTATCATTACGTTTTCTTCATCTTCCGCCATTGAAGTCTATGGCATTGGCAGTCCAGAAAACTGTTTGGAGGAAAGTTCTGAAATTTGGCACACTGACAGAGGACGGTTTGAACATATACCGTAGCAAATTTTGGGTCTCTATCTCAAACCCTCTAGCACCACCAATAGAAACAAAATTATATTTTCCTCTGATTCTTTGGCTACATCAAGTCGATGCCAAGGCATACTATGATTTCAAATTCCACCCGACTAGATTTTTCTCCAGTACTTTTTCAGACTCCATCTTGGCCGGGCCAGGGTAGCTCGGTAAGTAAAGACACGGACTACCACACCTGTAGTCACAAGTTCGAATCCAGTATGTGTTGAGTGACTCTAGTCAGATAGGTTGGGTAGAGTCTCGTTGGGGTAACCTCCTCGTGGTCGCTATAATGTGGTTCTCGCTCTCGGTGGGGTGTGTGGTGAGTTGGGCATGGACGCTGCGGAGAATAGCGTGAGCTTCCACACATGCTAGGTCTCAGCAGTAATGAGCTCAACCAGCCACGTGTATCAACTACGATGGGTATTTTGATATACGTTTTGATTAATTAAACTGTTCTCTTGTAGCACTTTGTAACAGGTAAAGGTCGGGCATGGAGGCAGCAGGAACCGGATGAAACATCAAAGAAAACCTAAAGAAAAGGTTACAAACATAAACACACAATGCAGCCACGGATGGCTCTTCTTTTCCTGAACTGCCACATCCCGCTCGTCTTTATCCCTCTCTTAGGCTGATTAGCCCGATTGGGGACCAGGCGTGTGCACTCACGGCCCGGCCCCGCCCTCCTCCTAGTCACACACTTCAATTTTATGGCAAACACCCTAAAGAGGTTGTGAAGCACAGCTTGGCAACGCTTTGGTGTCTTGAAACTAAACTTGGTATATATCAAGGCCATCATGCCCTGAGGGTACCTGAGAAATTTCGGCATAGCACCACCAACTGGTCAAGAAATATGAAAAATTGCTTTAGATCCTTGGAGCATACAGATGACACCCGTTGTTTCTATATCGGCCATACTGGACGACTGCAATTTTATAGTTTACCGTAAATTGCTGTATATTATAAATGCGTTGACATACCATTACGCATCTTGGTATGTTGCATCGGCAACATGCCCTCAGGGTACCTGAGAAGTTTGGGGGCAAAAAAAACGGCATATTGTCCGGGTTGTGGTGGCGGCGTAGTGGGCTAAAGCACATAACTGGTAATCAGAAGGTTGCTGGTTTGAACACCACAGTCACCACCATTGTGTCCTTGAGTTAGACACTTAACTCCAGGTTGCTCCGGTGGGATTGTCCCTGTAATAAGGGCTCTGTAAGTCGCTTACATTCCTTGGGTCATGCCAAGTACCAATGATGCCAATTTTGCCACGGACGGCATCATTTCTGTGTAACGGATCATTGAATTTGATGGCAAGATGCTAAAAACGAAATAAGGCTGTATCTCAGAAATGCTTTATCGTGTTGATTTTTGCAACCATGGCCTGGCAAAACCTTAGAAAGTTGTTGATGCCTACCACCACCTACTGGTCAATTTTATTTTGCTTTTAAACTCACATGCTACACATCTGTCAAATTACTGGTAGCGTAATTAGACAAACACACACAAGCCCTCTTTCCTAAGCCCCAAGTATTCACTACAAGGCCACTAATATCACAGTGTGCAGACTGAATCCAGGTCATGTTGCTCAGCAAAGAAGAACCAAAGCTCCATCTCACACACTCTATTCAGCAAAGAAAACCACGTCATTGGAAACGCTGCAGCCAGACCCACAATCTAAAACAACAACCAGCCTTAACACATTAAGTACTCTCTCACTCACCCCAACACCACAAACAAATTAATTCTGACAGTCACACACTCTCTTTACAATCTATAAAATAACACAAAGCAATGACGATAAAACTTCCCAAAGACAAATGGGATTTCTGAACATTGGTTGAAATGGTCTGCGTCGGTTTGCACAACTCAACATTCCCAGACAAACATTTAAATGTTGGCTGTTGGCTGTAAAACACCTCGAGACAGAGCTGGTGAGTCAGTGGAATTGTTTGAAATGGGGGAGAATTCTCAGGAGGTGCGCCAGGAACCGCTAGCAGGTGCAGCGTGGCAGGCAGACATTTGCAATTGTTAGTGTTTGTTTGGGAATGTTGAGGAAGACGGTTTATGACAGACTCAAGACATTCAAACCTACTCTGAACGATCAAGAGAGAGATTTGTGTTTGTACACAGCTCACACTCGTGCATTTTTCCAGGTCACAGTTATAAATTGGCATGCTCTACTTGGCCAAGAAAAAAAACATTGAGAATATATTAGCATTTCCGAGCACAAGTCCACCTAGAGGTGAAGGCCTTTGGCAGGGTGTCCTCCGCTTTGGTAACTGTGGGGATTTTAGCATTGAGTGGTCCATGGATGTGTCGAGCTTAATGTGATTTACTGAAGTAGAACAAGTTCCTGGAGCAACATCCTTGTTGGTCCTGGAAAAACAGGGTTAGGATAGTCTTGCAGAGCCAGACTTTTGACTATCTGGTCCACTTTGCAGCTTATTCTGGTCAAGAACCTGTGACTTTAAGGCCAAAGTTTACTTCCGTTTTCCATGTGGGAGTATGTCACGGTAAGCATGATACAAATATTGTCATCAGCATAGCACACGAAGACTGTCTGCTTGCAGCCTAGTTCTTCTAGACACCCGGATAGTCGTATCATAGGGTTATATGTCTGCCATTGACTGTGTTAAATCACAAAGTATCACAAAGCAGTTGAAGTGTGTGTAACGGGAGCCAGCTGGTATGTGATAGCTGTGCTGTGTATAAACCTCACTCCACTGGCCTCAAGAGGTGCACTAGCGACTGACGCTAGGGTCTGCAGCCTTTAGCATCATCATTAGTAGACCTGCCTCCCATGCTGGAGGCACTGGTTCGAATACAGATTGGAGAGAGTCTAGTAGGACCATTTACAGTGGTGCCATGACCCGGATGGGAGTGAGGTTTAGGGGGGTGAGTCTAACAGGAGCCAGCTGGTATGTGATAGCTGTGCAGTGTGTAAACCTCACTCCCCTGGCCTCAAGAGGGGCACTAGCTACTGACACTAGGGTCTGCAGCCTTTAGCTTCCTCATTAGCGTGCCTGCCTCCCATGCTGGAGAAGCTGGTTCGAGAAGGACCGGTTACAGTGGTGCCATGACCCGGATGGGAGTGAGGTTTAGGGGGGTGAGTGTAACAGGAGCCAGCTGGTATGTGATAGCTGTGCAGTGTGTAAACCTCACTCCCCTGGCCTCAAGAGGTGCACTAGCGACTGACGCTAGGGTCTGCAGCCTTTAGCATCATCATTAGTAGACCTGCCTCCCATGCTCGAGGCACTGGTTCGAATACAGCTTGGAGCGGGTCTAGTAGGACCATTTACAGTGGTGCCGTGACCCGGATGGGAGTGAGTGTAACGGGAGCCAGCTGGTACGTGATAGCTGTGCAGTGTGTAAACCTCACTCCCCTGGCCTCAAGAGGTGCACTAGCCACTGACGCTAGGGGCTGTAGCCTTTAGCCTCCTCGTTAGTGCCCCCACCTCCCATGCTGGAGAAGCTGGTTCGAGAAGGACCGGTTACAGTGGTGCCATGACCCGGATGGGAGTAAGGTTTAGGGGGTGAGTGTAACGGAAGCCAGCTGGTACATGATAGCTGTGCAGTGTGTAAACCTCACTCCCCTGGCCTCAAGAGGTGCACTAGCGAATGACGCTAGGAGGTGCATCATTTAGCTTCCTCATTAGCGTGCCTGCCTCCCATACTGGAGACGCTGGTTCGAATCCCACTTGGAACAGTTATAGTAGGACCATTTACACTGGTGCCGTGACCCAGATGGGAGTGAGGTTTAGGGGGGTGAGTGTAACAGGAGCCAGCTGGTACGTGATAGCTGTGCAGTGTGTAAACCTCACTCCCCTGGCCTCAAGAGGTGCACTAGCGACTGACGCTAGGGTCTGCAGCCCATGCGGGAGACGGTGGTTCGAATCCCGCTCAGAGCGGGTCAAGTAGGACCAGTTACATGTGCATGCATCAAATGTGTCCATATGGATTTGTGCTCAAAATGGCCCACTTTGAAAGGCTGACACAAACTTGTGGACCATGACTCACTTAAGTTGTGTAGAAGAAAGCTATTCTGAAAGGAAATGGATTTCAGCCAGCTCCTGATAGTTTAACTTGCAATATGCATCAGGTGTTACGTAAACGGACTGAGGGCGTACTATCTGAAGCTGAGAGTTTGGGGCTTGAACAACATCGTTATCAACCTATAATTTCCCTCTGATTTTAGGATTAATGTTATAGTTAGGGATGTGATTGTTTAACACATTTTTTTTAAAGACCAAAAAAGGATGTTGCTTCATGAGCATGTCGTACTTGGGTAAATCACGTTGGTTGCCAATGCCAGGGTACCCATTCTGAAGTCTCTAATCTATAGATGTAATTTTATGTAGGGATGATAGGGATATCCCCATCAACTTTCAGAAAAATCAGATATGTCCCGACCAACATTTGGGCAAATTTACCACATAGAAAATATTTATAATTATTAATATCAGTATAATTATTAATGTGTAAACCCCTTCTGAAGCGGTACACAAACAGTATGAAGAATTCACATGTTTCCATTGATCATGGTATAAATATTGGGGGGTTTGTACTTGCTTGATTTTATTATTTTAAGGGGGGTGGGGGGTGGTTAACTCCCCAATATTTATACCAAACTTCCTGAGTTTTGCACGCAGCCCAATTGAAGATTCTGCTTTTTTGGCTGGCGAGCGTCCTCTTGTTTGTGAAGATAAGTTTCACGATTATACTGAAAATAGGACGTCAGTAATGCTGGAATTGCAGCGTGTGATTTTTAACCTGTCAGCAACTGTGGCAACATTCAAACCTGTTTAACATCCAAGTATTTTACTTAAACTTGTCTTAAGGTGGTCGCACACCGGCGTGGCACGGCTTACATTTACATATTTGACAGATGCTTTTATCCAAAGTGACTTACAGTGCACTTATTACAGGGACAATCCCCCCGGAGCAACCTGGAGTTAAGTGCCTTACTCAAGGACACAATGGTGGTGGCTGTGGGGTTTGAACCAGCAACCTTCTGATTACCAGTTATGCGCTTTAGACCACTACACCACCACCACTCCATTGGACATGCACGGGTATCAAACACAATTATTAACCCCTGATGGCCAAAATAAAGTGTGTGCATGACGCAGAAGCAGCAGTGAAGTTTGAAGGGAAGCCACTAGATGCTTATCGAGAATGCACCGGACAGGACATTATTGATAACATATTAACCCCCCCTGAAATATATGATTAATCCGGAAGAATCACATCCCCACATGAGGTATGTGGGACAAACTCGCAGGCACATTCGGGCCAAAATAATTGAGCTATCTAGGATAGCGGCAACTTTGATGGCGCTTTGACTAAAGTGCATTTTAATTGCATAACTGACCTACATAAGGCACAACAAAACAAAAAAATGCATCTGAACCCACAGAATGAGTTCAAACTCTCCATGTCGCCCACAAGTTTCAAACTCTTGACAGATTGAACACTTTAATGGACTAGAAGCCGTCACGAGTCTTTTATCGCACAAACCAAGACAAGAATTCTGACTCTCTTGGCAAGAGTCTGAAATAATCCACAGCCCACGGCACCGTCACCCGCTTATTATCGAATCAATCAAACACTTTCAGCCGCAGTTCATAGGGAACGTTCAGGCTTGTTCTGTTCTGGATGAACTCGGGTCAGTTTAAAGGTAAGAAAGTGCCGGTAATTTGGTGTCTGAAGCCACCTGGTTCCTTTGAGAACACAGCTGCAAGTACATGCATGTGCGGCCTGTTCTGAAGCACTTGGGTCTAAAGTTATATTTGCCTTTCAAAAATACTAAAGCATAGCTCACTCCAAAGAACTACTTCTCACACTCATGTTGTTCCAAACCCACATATCTGTCTGTCCTCATTGGAGATGTTGGGCAGAATGTTAGCCTCAGTCACCATTCACTTTCATTGCATATTTGTGGTGAACTATCCCTTTAAATCAAGAGGGTATAGGCCAGAAACACACTCAGTGGTCATACACATGGGCAAGTACTTTATTCACAATATTTGTTTTCTTAAAAAAGTCTTTTTTTTTTTAACGGACAAGACAACTCTGTTTACATGATTCAGCCCTGGATGAGCAAGCAGGCAAAAAGACAAGACATCGAGACAAAGATTGACAATGCCTACATACTAAACAGATGGAAAAATATAATGAAATAATGAAACAAATCGAGAGACAAAATATAGAGGCATCGGAGCAGACAGTCACGCAAATAAACCTCACATGCACGCCGAAACAGCGCAACGGCATCCTGAAAAAGGAGTGTGTCCTGGGTCCTGAAGAGAGGCGTTGAGTGAAAGCGAGAGGGCAGAAAAGGCCATTAACACCCTTCAACACTCTGTGCTCTTTCATGTCTGCATCGGCTCGTTTCATTTTTACCTTCTGCAGATTTCACGAATATGTGAAAAAGTTTTTTCTGGCTCATTTCTGTCCGTGCACATGCCCAGGTACGCTTGCCATGTTTGGGTGTGTTGAGCAATCGAATGTGCGTTTTGTGTTGGGCAAAAGCAGGAATGTGTGACCGTTTGTTTTTTAAAGGTTTATTTGCCAGAGAGAAAGAGGAGGCAGACCACCGGACACCATTCTGTGACAGACACGGCCAAGGACCAATCAGCTCTCAGCTCTCCAGGGACACACCGGCACATGGAAGAGGCACCTGAGAGGGTGAGACAGGCAGTTGAGCGTGAGACAGTTCTCACAAAAACTAAGAGATTAAAATGACTTTCATTAACTAAAATAAAAAGGCAATTTAGCAACAAAAACTAAAACTGCCGCTATGAAACATGCTACAATAAGAACAAAATCTCAAATACATTTATAGACTAAACTTTAATTAATGGTATTTCCAATAATTGACTAAAACTTAAGGAATAAGATAAAAAAAAATGAATTAGTAAAAGAACAAGAAATGCATCTATAAACACACTGCAATATAAACGTAAAACAAATAGAATTATAGACAAATCAAATTTAGTTTTGGGAATTTATTTATTTTTTATGACGAAAACTATAACCAAAACTACCAAAAATAAATAAATATTTTCATTAACCAAAATAAAATTTAAATGCAAATTTGCACAAGAACTGCAACAATAATACACACTTAACGGTTAAATGAAAACTAAATAGAATTATAGACAAAACAACCTTAGTCTACCATTATAAAAACTACCAAACGAAAAACAAATTTATGGTTAAATGAAAACTAAATAGAATTATAGACAAAACAACCTTAGTCTACCATTATAAAAACTACCAAACGAAAAACAAATTTATGGTTAAATGAAAACTAAATAGAATTATAGACAAAACAACCTTAGTCAACTATTATAAAAACTACCAAACGAAAAACAAATTTATGGTTAAATGAAAACTAAATAGAATTATAGACAAAACAACCTCAGTCTACCATTATAAAAACTACCAAACGAAAAACAAATTTATGGTTAAATGAAAACTAAATAGAATTATAGACAAAACAACCTCAGTCTACCATTATAACAACTACCAAACGAAAAACAAATTTATGGTTAAATGAAAACTAAATAGAATTATAGACAAAACAACCTTAGTCTACCATTATAACAACTACCAAACGAAAAACAAATTTATGGTTAAATGAAAACTAAATAGAATTATAGACAAAACAACCTTAGTCTACTATTATAAAAACTACCAAACGAAAAACAAATTTATGGTTAAATGAAAACTAAATAGAATTATAGACAAAACAACCTTAGTCTACCATTATAAAAACTACCAAACGAAAAACAAATTTATGGTTAAATGAAAACTAAATAGAATTATAGACAAAACAACCTCAGTCTACCATTATAAAAACTACCAAACGAAAAACAAATTTATGGTTAAATGAAAACTAAATAGAAATATAGACAAAACAACCTTAGTTTGCTATTATAAAAACTACCAAACGAAAAACAAATTTATGGTTAAATGAAAACTAAATAGAATTATAGACAAAACAACCTCAGTCTACCATTATAACAACTACCAAACGAAAAACAAATTTATGGTTAAATGAAAACTAAATAGAATTATAGACAAAACAACCTTAGTCTACCATTATAACAACTACCAAACGAAAAACAAATTTATGGTTAAATGAAAACTAAATAGAATTATAGACAAAACAACCTTAGTCTACTATTATAACAACTACCAAACGAAAAACAAATTTATGGTTAAATGAAAACTAAATAGAATTATAGACAAAACAACCTCAGTCTACCATTATAAAAACTACCAAACGAAAAACAAATTTATGGTTAAATGAAAACTAAATAGAAATATAGACAAAACAACCTTAG
>JAVLUX010000016.1:3115000-3122500 GCA_032164185.1 Moxostoma hubbsi | reverse complement strand
CGGGTGGCGGAGGACGGATCTCAGTTGCCTCCACGTCTGAGACCGTCAATCCGCACATCTTATCACGTGACTTGAACGCGTTACCATGGAGACGTAGCGTGTGGAGGCTTCACGCTATTCTCCGCGGCATCCACGCACAACTCACCACACGCCCCACCGAGAGCGAGAACCACTTTATAGCGACCACGAGGAGGTTACCCCATGTGACTCTACCCTCCCTAGCAACCGGGCCAATTTGGTTGCTAAGGAGACCCGGCTGGAGTCACTCAGCACGCCCCAACTCAGCACGCCCCGATTCCAACTCGGGACTCCAAGGGTGGTAGCCGTTTTGTGGTCCGTTCTGCGGTGGCTCATTTTAGCTAATCGTGGCCCACTCGGTGCGTTTCGCAGTCGACCCACCGGCCCGCTCGTTTCTCCCGATGGCCAGTCCACCCCTGATCGGCCCCAAAATGCAGCGGCGCCCACCTGGCATATCGGGCATTTTCCCGTGCCAATACTCGCAGAGCTTCCCCCACAGTTACACCACATGACATTTCTCATGACATGTCTCAGAAAAAAATAGCAAAATGAAACATTTTCAGCATAGTAGAGATATATTAGAGGTATTTGTTATTGTGATGTAGGTCAGACAGCCACTTCCTGTTTAAGTGGGTGATTCTCAGATAGAATAAGCTGAAAAGTGGACCAGACTTTATGTTGACAGTCTAAAGTCTGTCTCTGCTCCGTTAAACCGAAGGTATTATTGTGCCAAGGTTTGATGTTCGTGTGTATGTGTGTGTGTGTGCTTCAGTTACCTGGCAGCGAGGTGATGAAGTCTCTCTGTAACATGGGTTTCAGATAAGAGTTTATATGGCCGTGTTGGTAATGGCACATGCGTGCGATCAGATGTTCCACAAACTCCACCTGATCCGATTCAGACCACTGATCAAACACCTGGATACACAGATCTTTCTCCTTCTCAAAGTTCCCCTGAGACGACCTCTTCCTCGAACCCCGTACCGAACTGTTCCCTAACTGAACACACAGACGAGACAGAGTGAATAACGGGACTTAAAATCACGTTTTCATACCTGGTTTGATTGTTTGGTTATTTATTATTATTATTTGAATGATTTGTTATTATTATTATTTATTATAACCAGTAATATTATTATTTATATTTATAACATTAGTTATTATTCATGTTTTCTATTATTATTTATATTTATTATAATAACACAGACACGCGCGCGCACACACACGTGCACGCACACGCACACACACTCACACAGACACGCGCACGCACGCACGCGCACACACACACACACACACACACACACACACAGACACGCGCACGCACGCACGCGCACACACACACACACACACACACAGACACGCGCACGCACGCACGCACACAGACACGCACACACGCGCGCACACGCACACACACACAGACAGACACGCACGCACACAAACGCAGACACGCACACACGCGCACGCACAGACAGACAGACATACGCACGCGCACACATACACACACACAGACACGCGCACACACACACCCACCCACACACGCACGCACGCGCGCACGCACGCACACACTCGCGCACGCACACACTCTCACACGCGCACTCACAGACGCACATACAGACACAGACACAGACACACACACCTTGAGTACTGTCGTTTTCATTGTTGAGACATCATCTGTGTGATTCTGTGACTCCATCATTGTTATGCTCTACAGAAAGAGAGATCAGGACAAGTGTTAATTGTGTCTCTTAGCAGTTACAGGTCAGGGGAGTGGCCACTGGAGAGGGGGCGGGGCATTCAGAATAGTGCAGTTTGGGGAAAACATTCCAAGCACAAGAACAGTTCAACATGTGCACACACACACACACAAACACAACAGAACAAACATCACTGCTGCTTACGATCACATTTAATCTGATCTTTGTTGAGATTTTAGTTTGAGAAGCCCAAGACTGATGGACTCACGGAGACAGCAGAATATGCCAGAGGGGAGGAGCATTTGGGTTTGGGATAACACGGGGTAAGTGATGAATGACAGAATTATCCCTTTAATACATTTTTGCAAGTGTGAGTGTGTTTGTGTGTCATAATGGCCAAAGATTAAAGATGGCGACACAGAAGGACAAACGCAGAGAGAGAGAGAGAGAGAGAGAGAGAGAGACGGTACTTCCCCTGAACTACATAGCTTATCCATTTCTAATCATCCTCGTCTTCTGTTTCTCTCTCTCTCTCTCTCTTCCTCATTCTCAATGTCTCCCTCTCTCTCTCCTGCACGGGCACAGGCAAATAAAGCAGCAGCATCCACAGATAAAAGGCAGATACAACCAGGCACATGCCAGCAGAGGAGAAAAGAGGAGAGAGAGAGGAGGATGAGAGGAGGAAGAGAGGAGGAAGAGAGGAGGAAGAGAGGAGGATGAGAGGAGGTACTGAAGAGGAGGATGAGAGGAGGTACTGAAGAGGAGGATGAGAGGAGGAAGAGAGGAGGTACTGAAGAGGAGGATGAGAGGAGGTACTGAAGAGGAGGAAGAGAGGAGGTACTGAAGAGGAGGATGAGAGGAGGAAGAGAGGAGGTACTGAAGAGGAGGATGAGAGGAGGTACTGAAGAGGAGGATGAGAGGAGGAAGAGAGGAGGTACTGAAGAGGAGGATGAGAGGAGGTACTGAAGAGGAGGATGAGAGGAGGTACTGAAGAGGAGGATGAGAGGAGGAAGAGAGGAGGTACTGAAGAGGAGGAAGAGAGGAGGTACTGAAGAGGAGGATGAGAGGAGGAAGAGAGGAGGTACTGAAGAGGAGGATGAGAGGAGGTACTGAAGAGGAGGATGAGAGGAGGTACTGAAGAGGAGGATGAGAGGAGGAAGAGAGGAGGTACTGAAGAGGAGGATGAGAGGAGGAAGAGAGGAGGTACTGAAGAAGAGAGCAGAACCTGGTTGTGAGCTCGGGAGGTGGGGAGACTCTGCAGGCATCTGAGAGCACACAGACTCTCTGCTACTGAAGAACAACCCAGCCAGACAGAGCGAGGCAAAGAACACTGTGAGAGAGAGAGAGAGAGAGAGAGAGAGAGAGAGAGAGAGAGAGAGAGAGAGAGAACAGAAGATATAATAACATGAGGAAAAAACAGAGGATGGAAATATTTTGACAGATTTGGGAGGAAAATAAAGAATTAAAGCACATGAATAAACAACAGAACAGACGAAAAGCAGAACAAAAGACAGAATAACCGAAAACAGTCAGAAAGGACAAACAAACAAAATACATTTAAAATGAAAGACCAAATGAATAAACAAGAAAAAGAACAGACAAATTAAAATAATTAACCAACAAATGAGACAATGTACAAACAAAACACAAGTCAAAGAATCAAAGAACAAAAGGACCAAACGAATGTAATAAAAGACAGAATTAACAAACAACAGAAAGGACACAAGACAGAATAAACAAACAAAAAGCACAAACAAACAAACAAATGAAAGCCCACACGAATGTAATAAACAAAAGAAAATATTCCAAATGAAGAGAATTGAAAGACCAAATAAATGAATCAAAAGAACAGACGAAAGATGCAACAAACGAAAACAGACAAATGACAAACAAATAAAAGAAATTCCAAATGAAAGAACAAATGAATAGATTTGAAAGACCAAATTAATGAACAAACGAAAAGAACAAACGAAAGAAAGAATTAACCAACAAATGAAAAGAACAAACAATTGAAATACCAAATGAAACAAACAACAAATAAACAGACAAAACGAAAAAACAAAACAAATGAAAGGTCAAACGAAAATAATAAACGAAAGAAAATTCGAAATGAAAAAAAGAAACAAATAAAGAAATAAAAGAGCAAATGAACAAACAAACAACAGAATGGATACAAGACAGAATAAACAAACAAAAGAAAACAAAAATAATAAAAGAAAGAAAGAAAAGACAAATGTTATTTGAGCAAACAAGAGCATCAGAGGAAAGGGAGGAGGGAAATAAATCAGTATTAGGGCAACAGTGAGCTAACACACACACACACACACACACACACACACAGCTCATTACACATACACACACACACACACACAGCTCATTACACATACACACAGAATAATGGATAGGCGGAGTAGAGAAAGGGGATGGGCCTAATATTAACAAGGAATAAGCTCCTCCTCTCCCATCCTCCATAGAACATGTGACTAAAATCTGTGTTTGATGTTTCTAACATGTAACATACAACACAATGTCACATGACATGCGTATATAGACTGCGTTTGATTTAGGTAGCACATCTTATATACTATATATACACATATATGGACTGAATGTAATAGGCTATAAGAAGAGCATTTATGCTAGCTTGTGATTTATGGCACACATATTGTATATTGACTGGATGCAGTATATGAAGCGCAGAATATATATAAAATCACTTTATTGTGCCACTACTATGTACACAAGTGCAACAGTGGGTGAAAGTCTTGTTTTTATATATATATATATATGGGAGAGAGCAGTGTGTGGTGTAGATCAATGGCATCATCAGTGGAGCGGTTGTGGGTCCAGTGAGGAGGGCAGCACAGAGCAGATGTGATCTCTGATCAACCTCTCGAAGCATTTGCTGATGATGGGGGTGAGGGCAACAGGACGCCAGTCATTTAAGCAAGTGATATTGGCTTGCTTCGGTACAGGCACAATGGTTGATGTTTTGAAGCATGTGGGGACTACAGACAGGGAGAGGGACAGGTTGAAAATGTCCGTAAAAACACCAGCCAGTTGGTTCGCGCATGCTCTGATGACGCGGCCCGGAATGCCGTCTGGACCCGCGGCTTCACGGATGTTCACCCGTCGAAAGGATCGGACAGAGACGGAGAGTGAACCAACCTCTGTAGTATCGGCCGCGAGTGCTCTCCCCGCGAGGGCGGTGCTATTGTCCTCGAAACGAGCATAAGATGTGTTAAGCTCGTCCGGGAGAGAGGCAGCGGTGTTCATGGCGGAGTTTTTATTCCGTTTATAGTCCGTGATGGTGTTAATTCCCTGCCACATACTTCTGGAGTCAGTGGTGTTAAACTGTTCTTCAATTTTGTGCCTGTACTGGCGTTTGGCTGCACGGATGGAGTTACGGAGGGCATAACTGGCTTGTTTACGCTCCTCCGCGTTCCCGGAATTAAAAGCGGGGGTCCGCGCAGTAAGTGCCGCGCGAACATCGCCGTTAACCCAGGGTTTCTGGTTGGGGTAGATCCGTATTGTTTTGGTTGGCACGACGTCCTCTACGCACTTCCTGATGAAACACGTTACGCTATCAGCGTAAACCTCGATGTCGTCATCGGAGGCGGACCGGAACATCTCCCAGTCCGCGTGATCAAAACAGTCCTGTAGCGCAGAGTCTGATTGGTCCGACCAGCACTGGATCATTCTGAGGGTGGGTGCTTCCCGTTTCAGTTTCTGCCTGTAAGCGGGCAGAAGCAGAACGGAAGAGTGGTCGGATTTGCCAAATGGTGGGCGGGGGAGGGATTTGTAGCCATCCGGGAAAGGAGAATAGCACTTATGCTCCCATACAGTTCCCTGAGTGCCCGGTCTGTGTCGGCTTGTGGGGGGATGTACACAGCAGTGATAATGACCGCTGGGAATTCCCTCGGGAGCCAAAACGGTCGACACAGAAGCATGAGATATTCCAGATCAGGAGAGCAGAAAGACCTGATAAAATGTACATTCCTCTGATCACACCATGATTTGTTGATCATAAAACATACCTGAGAGGTCTTTCGAGAACCCCGTGGGTTCGATGGCCGAGTCTGGAATCTCCGCGGACATCCAGGTTTCCTTAAGACAGATAACGCAGGAATCTCTCGTGTCCCGTTGGAAAGAAATCCGCGCTCTGAGAGCTTGTTGCCCAGAGACTGAACATTTGCACAGAAGAGAGAAATTCATACGGATTTATGGGAAAGTTCACCCAAAAATTCAACTTCCCTCATCATTTACTCAGTACAATGCAAGTGAATGGGTGCCAAAAACTAAGCTGTAAAATGTCAGCACGAGAGTAATCCATAAGACTCCAGTGGTTAAATCTAGATCTTCAGAAGCAACATGATGGGCGTAGGTGAGAAACGGATCACTTTTACATCCTTCTACTTGCGTTTTTGGCGATTCACATTCTTCATGCATACCGCCCCCTACTGGGCAGGGAGAAGCATTTCAAAATAAATAAATTAAAAATGACTTCAATATTGATCTGTTTCTCACACACACTGTCTGAAAATATGCATTAAAACACCACAGCTGTATGGATTACTTTCATTATGCCTTTATGTGCCTTTTGGTGCTTCAAAGTTCTGGTCACCATCCACTTGCATTGTATGGACTTACAGAGCTGAGACGGTCTTTTTAAAATATTAATTTGTGTTCAGCATAGAAAAGAAAGGCATGCATATCTGGGATGGCATGAGGGTGAGTAAGTATATGATGAGAGAATTTTCATTTTTGGGTGTACTGTCACTTTAAGGATGAGTAACGATGACAATAATGTCATTTTGGAATGAGCTGACCTTTTACATTTTTAAACATTTGTCAAAGGTGTCCATATAAATGTAATTCAGCACATGACTACATCACGTCTCGCTGGGATATATAAGTGAACATAGACCATGTATAATTAATGTTGCGCATATTGTGATATAGTATGGCGCGTGCGGTGGCGCAGCGGTGACGCAGTGAGCACTCGGATCCACCAATGAAACGCAAAAGCTTCAAATATGCCCAAATCCTTATCAGAAATCCGCTTTACTGACATTCCTCAAATAAATCATAATATCGCGATCTGATTACAACCGAAGTTTAATATCGATTCGGGCCACTAGCTGTATTTTTGTGCCTTCCTCTTCAGTGCACTTTATAATGCATTATAATCAATACCAACATCCGCGCGATCATCTCGTGTATGTTGTTCGCACATACCATCAGCTCCAGGGTTTTGTCCTCCATATCCGGATCCATAGTATTGTTGTTCTCATCGAGTCCAGTGAATATGGAAGCCCGAGCAAAGACACAAACATTCACAAAACAAGGAAGAAGGTGGACATTATATTAAAAATAAGAGTCCCATCAGAGGACCGATCCCAGCATGCTCTTCGGGGTCCAAATGAGCTACAAAGATGATTATTACTACGATGATATAAAATATAACATATTTTATATATATATATATATATATATATATATATATATATATATATATATATATATATATATAGTTGGATAAGTAGTTGGATAAGTTACTCAAAAAAAGTAATTAATTACTAACTACCAATTACTTCTTAAACAGTGTAATTAGATTACTGTACTGTAATTACTCTGTCTGAAAAGTAATTGCATTACTTATTACTAAATTACTTTCTAAAACCCTTATAAACCTCGACCGGATTAAAAATACAAGGACGGACATGAAACTGTCCTTTTATTTCTTTCAAATATCTGATATATAATCAAATAAATTATCAATGAACTGGTC
>JAVLUX010000016.1:3100000-3110000 GCA_032164185.1 Moxostoma hubbsi | reverse complement strand
TCAGGACTCCTTAGCAACCAAATTGTCCCAGTTGCTAGGGAGGGTAGAGTCACATGGGGTAACCTCCTCGTGGTGGTGATTAGTGGTTCTCGCTCTCAATGGGGCGTGTGGTGAGTTTTGCGAGTCACGTGATACGAGACCGTCAATCCGCGCATCTTACCACGTGAATCATTGTGCATGACACCGCGGAGACTCACAGCATGTGGAGACTCATGCTACTCTCCACAATCCACACACAACTCACCACATGCCCCATTGAGAGAACCACTAATCACCACCACGAGGAGGTTACCCCATGTGACTCTACCCTCCCTAGCAACCGGGACAATTTGGTTACCCCATGTGACTCTACCCTCCCTAGCAACTGGGCCAATTTGGTTACCCCATGTGACTCTACCCTCCCTAGCAACCGGGACAATTTGGTTACCCCATGTGACTCTACCCTCCCTAGCAACTGGGCCAATTTGGTTACCCCATGTGACTCTACCCTCCCTAGCAACTGGGACAATTTGGTTACCCCATGTGACTCTACCCTCCCTAGCAACCGGGACAATTTGGTTACCCCCCATGTGACTCTACCCTCCCTAGCAACCGGGTCAATTTGGTTACCCCATGTGACTCTACCCTCCCTAGCAACCGGGACAATTTGGCTACCCCATGTGATTCTACCCTCCCTAGCAACCGGGACAGTTTGGCTACCCCATGTGACTCTACCCTCCCTAGCAACCGGGACAGTCTGGCTACCCCATGTGACTCTACCCTCCCTAGCAACCGGGACAGTTTGGCTACCCCATGTGACTCTACCCTCCCTAGCAACCGGGACAGTCTGGTTACCCCATGTGACTCTACCCTCCCTAGCAACCGGGACAATTTGGTTACCCCATGTGACTCTACCCTCCCTAGCAACCGGGCCAATTTGGTTACCCCATGTGACTCTACCCTCCCTAGCAACCGGGCCAATTTGGTTACCCCATGTGACTCTACCCTCCCTAGCAACCGGCCCAATTTGGTTACCCCATGTGACTCTACCCTCCCTAGCAACTGGGCCAATTTGGTTACCCCATGTGACTCTACCCACCCTAGCAACAGGGACAATTTGGTTACCCCATGTGACTCTACCCTTCCTAGCAACAGGGTCAATTTGGTTACCCCATGTGACTCTACCCTCCCTAGCAACTGGGCCAATTTGGTTACCCCATGTGACTCTACCCACCCTAGCAACAGGGACAATTTGGTTACCCCATGTGACTCTACCCTTCCTAGCAACAGGGTCAATTTGGTTACCCCATGTGACTCTACCCTCCCTAGCAACTGGGCCAATTTGGTTACCCCATGTGACTCTACCCACCCTAGCAACAGGGACAATTTGGTTACCCCATGTGACTCTACCCTTCCTAGCAACAGGGTCAATTTGGTCAGCTATTGTATTTAAATCTGCATGTGCAGCTGAAGGATTTGTGAGTTTGCCAGAAAGGAATCAGCTCGAGATATCTGGCATATGTTATATATAATCTAGGATGCAACAAACGGAGAACAGGACCCAGGAAAGTTTGTTTAGAGTGTGTAGACCGGTGTAAACATTGTGCACAACAGATGACCTTTAACCCAACACACACACACCTCTTTGTCTATGAAGTGAGACTTGTCCTTCTCTTGTTCTGGGGTCAAATAAATGACTTTCTCTTCTGAAACAGAGAGAGAGAGACAGAGAGAGACACAGAGAGAGAGAGAGAGAGAGAGAGAGATAGAGAGAGAGACACAGAGAGAGAGAGAGAGAGCGAGAGAGACAGATGTTATTGGTGCACTTCCATTCTAAACAATATAATCTTTAACTATCTGTTGGTGCAACAACACTTTCTAGTTTAAACACACGATGAGCGAGCGCGTTTGTACCGTTCTCCGAGCCGTTGAGCTCCGCGCCGTGCATTCTGAACACGTATCTCATGGTCTCCAAGTTCTCATAGACGATGAGAATTTCAACGGCCCCCATTTCCATGGCTTTCAGGGTGTCCTCCACTCCGAAACAGTACTTGCCCGTGTCCTGACTGATCTCGTCAAAATATCGCCCTGAGAGAAACAAGACCAGGATTACATTTAATCGCCGTTTAAATGATTCCTGTATGTGGTTTTATTACAGATTTTACCAGATGACATTGTGAGAATCAGTATTTACCTATTAATTTCTTCTCCTGAATGAATTTGACGTTGGACAGGACCTCAGCGGAGAGCTCGATGGCCTGATTAAAGCCGTTTTCACCCCCGTAAGAGATGTCCACCAGCTTCAACACTTTCGCCTGTAACCTCTGCAAACAATCAGAGACAACATTACTGATATTACTGCGTTCACTAGCAGGACGTTTCCAGACGCATTATAGAAAGTAGAGGTTGACCGATAGTGATCATTAAGGTGATGGAAAAGGCTGATAATTGATCAATCAATGGAGAGCTTTTATAAATTATTTCATATAAATTGTCTTTCATTTTTTCGTCTCTTTTTACTATGAATGAAAAAGATTTTGTGCATAACGTGGGACGTTTAACAATTAAACAAGCCCAAAATTCACCAGGGACTCTTATTTTGAAATGACAGAGATTTGGCTCTTTTACAATGATCTATGTTTATGTATTTACCAAATTAAGCTTTTTATAGGCAATATAATCACCCAATTAAGGATTTGTGTGTATAAATACATATACTAACATTTACATATCTATCTATCTACACACACACACACACACACACACACACACACACACACACAGTATCTCACGAAATTGAGTACACCCCTCACATTTGTGTAAATATTTGATTATATCTTTTCATGTGACAACACTGAAGAAATGACACTTTGCTACAATGTAAAGTAGTGAGTGTACAGCTTGTATAACAGTATACATTTACTGTCCCCTCAAAATAACTCAACACACAGCCATTAATGTCTAAACCGCTGGCAACAAAAGTGAGTACACCCCCAAGTGAAAGTGTCCATATTGGGCCAAATTAGCCATTTTCCCCTCCCCGGTGTCATGTGACTCGTTAGTGTTACAAGGTCTCAGGTGTGAATGGGGAGCAGGTGTGTTAAATTTGGTGTCATCGCTCTCACACTCCCTCATACTGGTCACTGGAAGTTCAACATGGCACCTCATGGCAAAGAACTCTCTGAGGATCTGAAAAAACGAATTGTTGCTCTACATAAAGATGGCCTAGGCTATAAGAAGATTGCCAAGACGCTGACACTGAACTGCAGCACGCTGGCCAAGACCATACAGTGGTTTAACAGGACAGGTTCCACTCAGAACAGGCCTCGCCATGGTCGACCAAAGAAGTGGAGTGCACGTGCTCAGTGTCATATCCAGAGGTTGTCTTTGGGAAATAGACGTACGAGTGCTGCAGAGGTTGAAGGGGTGGGGGTCATTGGTCTGCATGGCTGTCGTCCCAGAAGGAAGCCTGCAAACAGTTTGCTGAAGACAAGCAGACTAAGGACCTGGATTACTGGAACCATGTCCTGTGGTCTGAGACCAAGATAAACTTATTTGGTTCAGATGGTGTCAAGCGTGTGTGGCGGCAACCAGGTGAGGAGTACAAAGACAAGTGTGTCTTGCCTACACTCAAGCATGGTGGTGGGAGTGTTGTGGTCTGGGGCTGCATGAGTGCTGCCGGCACTGGGGAGCTACAGTTCATGGAGGGAACCATGAATGCCAACATGTACTGTGACATACTGAAGCAGAGCATGATCCCCTCCCTTCGGAGACTGGGTCTCAGGGCAGTATTCCAGCATGATAACGACCCCAAACACACCTCCAAGACGACCACTGGCTTGCTAAAGAAGCTGAGGGTGAAGGTGATGGACTGGCCAAGCATTTCTCCAGACCTAAACCCTATTGAGCATCTGTGGGGCATCCTCAAATGGAAGGTGGAGGAGCACAAGGTCTCTAACATCCACCAGCTCCGTGATGTCGTCATGGAGGACTCCAGTGGCAACCTGTGAAGCTCTGGTGAACTCCATGCCCAAGAGGGTTAAAGCAGTGCTGGAAAATAATGGTGGCCACACAAAATATTGACACTTTGGGCCCACTTTGGATATTTTCACTTAGGGGTGTACTCACTTTTGTTGCCAGCGGTTTAGACATTAATGGCTGTGTGTTGAGTTATTAGGATATGTTGAGATACTGTGCACGCACGCACGCTTAATTGATGTTTTAACGTTGTGGGGTGTACTCACTTTTGTTGCCACCTCAAACAGACAGATTATTTCAACTAATATGAGACCTTCTTACAACTGATCGCCAACTCAAACAATCCGATCGGTTTCTTACCGGGTCAAACATGTCTGATTGGCTGAGCTCGGTTTTAAAGTCCGCGGACCCGGCGAGCACCAGTCCGGCCACGTTGACTTTATCATTGGACACATAGAGCTGCACCGCCGTTTCTGCGACCTTCCTCACGTAATTATGCCTCTTCTCCATGCGCAACCGAGCGAAACGCAGCGCAGACTGACCACCTCTTCCTGAAATAATGAATACAGATATATTAAGAGTATTGGCCAAATAAGCAGCACATTAAAATCATTGCAGCACTAACAACAAGGTTGCTTCATTTTTAACTGCTAATATATTTATTGTATTAAACTGCATTAATTTAACGTGTGTACCGTGTTTCTTGGGCAGGTCCACAGTAAATTTGTGCAGCACTTCTCTGGTGTTGCCCTGCAAGGTGCCGAATAGAGCTCCACTACCATCAATAACAATAAATCCAAACTTACTGTCATCCGACAACAGCGCCGTGAGAGCCTAGAGACAGCAGAAGATGAGCATGAAGCATCGGACTCATATTAAACTCAATTCATTTGTATTTTGACTTCACCTCAGTGTGGAACTTGTTGTCGCAGAGGTACAGAGAAGTGTTGATGGGCTTGAACGGCTCAAAATCAATGTTGACTTTCTTCTCTTTCCCTTCATCGGTTACTATCGTGCCGCAGTACACCACCAGACCATTAGGTGGCACTGCAGGTGAGGAGAGAAAGCAAAGCCACAGAAGACATGTCTTATTGCTGTCCCACTTTAAAACGCAAAGACAACTATTCGTCATTCATGTAAACATTGTGTCTCTCAGTGGTGCTGGGAAATTCCTCAGACAATAACACTGACTCGACCAATGGCGTGAGTTGGGGGCGGGACAAAAATGTGTTTTGAATGGCAATTCTGTTTGTGCACGCACGCAAATACAGACTCACACACGCACGCACGCGCGCACACACACACACACACACACACGCACGCGCACACACAAACACGCACGCGCACACACAAACACGCACGCACGCGCACACACAAACACGCACTCACATGCACGCACAGACTCACGCACGCACAGACTCACGCACGCACAGACTCACGCACACACACAAACACGCACGCGCACACACGCACGCGCACACACGCACGCGCACACACACGCACGCACGCGCACACACAAACACGCACGCACGCGCACACACAAACACGCACGCACGCGCACACACAAACACGCACGCACGCGCACACACAAACACGCACGCACATGCACGCACACACGCACGCATGCACGCACGGACTCACGCATGCACGCACGGACTCACGCATGCACGCACGGACTCACGCATGCACGCACGGACTCACGCACGGACTCACGCACGCACGGACGCACGCACGGACACACGCACGGACGCACGGACGCACGCACGCACAGACTCACGCACGCGCGCACGCGCGCACACAAACATACTCACATGCACGCACAGACTCGCGCACGCGCGCACCGCACAGACTCGCGCACGCGCGCACCGCACAGACTCGCGCACGCGCGCACGCACAGACTCGCGCACGCGCGCACGCACAGACTCGCGCACGCGCGCACGCACAGACTCGCGCACGCGCGCACGCACAGACTCGCGCACGCACAGACTCGCGCACGCACAGACTCGCGCACGCACAGACTCACGCACGCGCGCACACACAGACTCACGCACGCGCACACACAGACTCACACACGCGCGCACACAAGCACGCACGCACGCGCGCACACAAGCACGCACGCACGCGCACACACACGTACGTACAGACTCACGCACGCACGCAGACTCACACACGCATGCGCGCACGCACACAGACTCACACACGCACGCGCGCACACAAGCACGCGCACACACAAACATACACTCACATGCACGAACACATACACTCACGCACACAGACTCACACGCATGCGCGCACGCACACAGACTCACACACGCACGCGCGCACACACACGCGCACACACAAACATACACTCACATGCACGCACACATACACGCACGTACAGACGCACGCACAGACTCACGCACGCGCGCACGCACAGACTCACGCACGCGCGCACACAGACTCACGCACGCGCGCACACAGACTCACGCACGCGCGAACACACAGACTCACGCACGCGCACACACAGACTCACGCACGCGCGCACACACAGACTCACGCACGCGCGCACACACAGACTCACGCACGCGCACACACAGACTCACACACGCGCGCACACACAGACTCACACACGCGCGCACACAAGCACGCACGCACGCGCACACACACGTACGTACAGACTCACGCACGCACGCAGACTCACACACGCATGCGCGCACGCACACAGACTCACACACGCACGCGCGCACACAAGCACGCGCACACACAAACATACACTCACATGCACGAACACATACACTCACGCACACAGACTCACACGCATGCGCGCACGCACACAGACTCACACACGCACGCGCGCACACACACGCGCACAAGCACGCGCACACACAAACATACACTCACATGCACGAACACATACACTCACGCACACGCGCGCGCACACACACACATTCACACTCATGCACGTTTGCTCTCTCATGTACACACACTCTCGCGCACACGCATGTACACACACTCTCGCGCACTCACCTTTGTTATAGAGTTTGAGTCTCTGTTGGACAGATGTAATGGCTCCCAGCACTGACAGTCTGTTCACTCGACTCTTGATGTTTGACGCTGTACCAAACTCATCTGCCAACATCTTCGCCACTCGGGAGATCTGATCTTTACGAGGAATGATGAGAGAAATCATGCTCGTCCCATTACTGAGAGAGAGACAGAAAGAATTATTATTATTATTATCGTTTCTTGGCACCATTTTTTATTTGTTTCTGGTTTATTTATTATATAATTTTTTTTCCTTGCCATTATTTGTTGTGTATTGACGCTTTGGAAATACTGTAAACAGAATCAGGCCAATAAATTACTTTGAAGTTTGTTCTTCTTTCTGTCAATTTCAATGATATTTGGTTGGCAAATAACAAACATGAACTTGCAAATAATTAAACAATTTAAACAGCTCAAGTGTGCATCAATGTTTGTCTTGACAGACGATCCTTTCCAAATCAAATCACTTTATTGTCACACTACTGTGTACACGAGTGCAACAGTAGGTGAAATTCCTGATTCTTTATTCACATTTTTTTATTATTCTGCACAGTATATAATAACCTTACAATAATAAACGAGTTGTCATGAAAAAACTGCTTAAATAAACACAATAATCAAATAGAGTCAGAGAGAGGTCACAGGTGAGAGGTCACAGGTGTCAATCTATAGTTGACTGAAAAAAAAAGAATCAACACATTTCTAGAGTTCCCTCCCTCTCATTCTCACACACACACACAGACAAAGACAAAGACACGTGCACGCACGCACAGAAACACATACACGCACGCACACAAACAAACACGCACGCGCGCACACACACGCATATAAACACACGCACGCACATACGCACACACACACACACACACACGCACGCACACACAGCCCTTGAATGAAGGTATACGTTGTTGTGACGCTGCACACTCGACATATCTACCTGTCAGCAATCATTAAACATTCACACCAATGTCACATTTACACGCGCAATGAAACACACACCTAACAGACCATTTCACAAGACATCACCCTTCATATAAAGCTCACAGACATCTATGATAGGCGCGTGAACTAAAGTAGTATTTTAAATGCACGTGGTTCTTTCCACTCGTTACAACCCCCCCCTCTCTCTCACACACGCACACACACACACACACACTAGTGTACATATTCAAGAATGTGTGCAACACGTGAACATAAGTGACACATTACATGTACAGTAGGAGGAGTTTAGAGGAGGGGGCGTGGCTTTGGTTGTATTAACACAGTATTTAAATCCAATCTCTAGCACTGACTGTCCACAATGTTATTATGTAAGAGATGAAATCTGATCTACTTATTCAGGCAGAACAGTTAATACCCAGCGATCATTGCCAAGAGACACATCCAAATGTAGGATTTCACGAGTGTTTTTTCCTTTTCAGTCAACAATACACTTAACTAAACTCAATTTGGATTAGTGATCGACTGATACATCACCAGACTGATTAATCAGACCATATTTGACCATTTAGCAACCAAGGACTCCTAAGCAACCAAATTGGGCCAGTTGCTAGGGAGGGTAGAGTCACATGGGGTAACCAAATTGGCCCGGTTGCTAGGGAGGGTAGAGTCACATGGGGGTAACCAAATTGGCCCGGTTGCTAGGGAGGGTAGAGTCACATGGGGGTAACCAAATTGGCCTGGTTGCTAGGGAGGGTAGAGCCACATGGGGTAACCAAATTGGCCCGGTTGCTAGGGAGGGTAGAGTCACATGGGGTAACCAAATTGGGCCGGTTGCTAGGGAGGGTAGAGTCACATGGGGGTAACCAAATTGTCCCAGTTGCTAGGGAGGGTGGAGTCACATGGGGTAACCAAATTGTCCCGGTTGCTAGGGAGGGTAGAGTCACATGGGGTAATATGCATTTTATATGTATATATGTCTAACTAGGACTATAACAGGATATTAAGAACTATTTGACATGTTTCTAAAACAAAAAAACAGCAGAATTTATTACAAAGGGAATTTGTGCGCACACGTTCATCCCGGGGCATTTTTCACACAAGGGTTGATTCACCACTCGACCACTCACGATGGAACCTGTAATAAGTGCCTAATGACTGTATTTGAGACAACGAACACACCTGTCTGAAACAGGAACAAACAGAACCTTTATCAGAGCTGCCCGTCCCTGCGGCCCGAGCAAACAGTCATTAAACAGATGCTTCCATCCACAGAGTCTTACAGGACACTCATTATAACTCTCCTGCAGTAACGTGAGGTATTATGAGTTTATGCATTAACCCTTGAGGCGCTTTAAACGGATCAACATTGGCTCCACAGAGGGGCCTGGCCCACCCAATCATGACCCTGCCCACCTACACCCACCCCTCCACTGGCACTTTAATAACCACTGCAGTTTAGTGCCGCCTCAACGTGGGCGGGATTATAGGCTGATCGTCATATTTGCACCGCCTCTACTGCTGTGACATCATCTTAAACATGACACAACAATAACACGACCGCTAGCTGTTAGCTGCTAGCTCATTGTGCTGCATAAAGCAGTTGTTGATGGTGATTTCACACAAGTGTAACAGTTAAATTGTCCTGGTTGTTTTAGAAGCTTCCAGTAGCTGCTCAACTAAATAAAGTGAAGCTTATATAGAGCAGAATATAGAGTTAACATAACAAACCGTACCATCCTCCATCGTGGACTCCAACAACGCCGTGACTGAGTCCAGCGCACTCTCCCTCCCATTGCTCGCCGGTTTAGATAGCGTCCGTTTGGTCGAACCACTTCCACTTTTCCTTGATGGTTCTGTCATCACTTTTAAGTTATTTTTAACTTTTCCCGACACTGTTGGAAGGTCCGGTGCTAGCTGTGTGCAGCCAACAGCTGAGATACTTCCTGACTTTTTCGTTTATCGCTAACGAGAGGACCGTCTGCACCTCGTTTATTGACCACGGCGTGGTTTCGCGAACAGCCATTTCACATGGGGTAACCAAATTGACCCGGTTGCTAGGGAGGGTAGTGTCACA
>JAVLUX010000016.1:3072500-3095000 GCA_032164185.1 Moxostoma hubbsi | reverse complement strand
AAATGCCATAAACCCTAAAATGATTGTAAATGTGATTTAAACAACTTTACAGCTCTAATAATACACGATACGCCTTTCTCACCAAACTGCCAGATTATTTTCTTGTTTTAAGCATGAAGTTTACTACATTTTGTCAAATTTCTCTGAAAACAAGTCTTAAAGGGACAGTACACCCCAAAATGAAAATTCTCTCGTCGTTTACTTGCCCTCACGCCATCCGAGATGCGTGATTTTCTTTCTTCTGCAGAACTCAAACTAAGATTTTAAGAAGAATATTTCAGCTCTGTTGGTCCATACAATGCAAGCGAATGGTGACCAGAAATTTGAAGCTCCAAAAAGCACATAAAGGCAGCATAAAAGACTCCAGTGGTTTAATCCATGTCCTCAGAAGTGATATCATGAAGGTGAATGAGAAACAGATTAAAATTGATGTCCTTTTTTGCTAGAAATTACTTTCTTTGCCCAGTAGGTGAAAGTGAAAGTGTAGATTTACAGTAAAAAGGACTTGCATTTTGATCTGATTCTCATTCACAGCTTTCATATCGCTTCTGAAGACATGGAAATACTTTTTACTGTAAATCTACATTTTCACTTTCTCCTATTTGACTTTACATTCTTCATGCATATCGCCACCTACTGGGCAAGGAAAAGCATTTCTTCAAAAAAGGATGCCAATTTGTATCCGTTTCTCAAACACACCTTTCATATCACTTCTGAAGGCACGGATTAAACCACTGGAGCCTTTTATGCTGCCTTTATGTGCTTTTTGGCGCTTCAAATTTCTGGTCACCATTCACTTGCATTGTATGGACCAACAGAGCTGAGATATTCCTCTAAAAATCTTAATTTGTGTTCTGCAGAAGAAAGAAAGTCACATCTGGGATGGCGTGAGGGCGAGTAAATAATGAGAGAATTTTCATTTTGGGGTGTACTGTCCCTTTAATGACTTATGCAAATTTACTAGTCAAGTAAATTGTCTTTATTTTTGCTGGAAAAAACTTTTTTTGTTTTAAAGATTTTTTTCCGCAGTGATTTTTTTTCAACCCTCCAAAAATTGCCCCATTTTCTTTCAATGTAAATGCATCATTGTAACCTTGATTTGAGCCTTATTTTAAAGAAAAGGAGGGACGAGTTGAAATATATTTCTCTTTTGTTATTTAATATTTCCATACATGTTTTCCTCATCAAAATGTGCATCAGTCGGCATCAGTATTTCATCGTTTAAATCATTGTTTACAATTACACACCATGTTAACGAGGGACAAAAACGGCACAGATTTCAGGTTTTGGAATAGTTGAAATCACCCAAGCAATAAATACAAAGTCAACTTTATTTCTGTTCAGACGAAACTCGGCTTTCAAAAGACAAAATTTGACACAGTAGAATTAAGACGCTTGTTAACTGGATCAACTCACCAGAAAGCAAAATCATTCATATTTGAGTGCAGCTCAATTATAAACCCAGTTTCTTCAAAACTCCCCAAATCTCTCTAATAACTCAGAACCAGAGGATATAATCTGGTTTGCTCTTCCTCCCTCATCTCATTGGACATTACGGGTCATTTTAGAGTCCCGTCGGCTCTCGAGTCACATCTCCAGCCAACAGATTTGTTTCCAAATGGAAAGCTCGGTACCAGATGACTCTGTGTGGAAAGATAGATGATTGCAGAGGAGACGAGACACTTTCAGGCCCTGCCAGATCTCCTGCCAAAGAGGATGCTGGGAAATGGGCAAAAATCTGTCCGGCTGCAGCGTTTGAAACGGAAGAGCACTGCGTACTAGTACCGTACGCTGCCTGTTCATTTCCTAAAAATCGTATGAGAGCAGAATGTATTATGCATAGATAAACAATGACCTTCTTTACACCTTTCGATACAGAAAGAAATCTAACAATGCAGCTGTTTTTACAGTGTTGCATCGTCATGGCAACAGAGTTGTAAAATTGTCTATAACTGTCTCACTGCTATTTTATTTTATATAGTCGACATTATTTTCTGCTGTAATCAATATTATGCCATGAATGAAAGGAATGGATCACCCAAAATGAAATCAAACTTGAATGTTAAAACACGTGAGAAGAATTTTTGAACAGGGACTAAAAATGAAACGTTTTTCATTTTTGGCTCGTTCTGAGCAGAAACTGTATTTTTTTTCCTGCTGCTTCCTTTCCAGTTGGCAACTGGTTAGAATAAAGTTAAAGAATGGTCAATAACATCTGTGCTAAGGATGAGCGATATATCAGAAGCAGTGTTGCCAGATCTCTTAAGAAAATAATAATAATAATAAATATAGCTGTAAGCAGCAACTCTCGGGGGTTCAAGCCTTTTATGAACTTTCAAAGCATGCAAAAGAGGTATGTATCTGTATATATGTATATGTACTGTATATGTAAGTTGCTCAATTTGCAAACTGATGTTAAATAGGAATCTGACGTCCTGTGTTCAACAATCCTGAAACAGGATAATTGTTATGGTGGCTATTTAAAAAAAAAAAAAGAAAAAAAAATTTTTTTTTTTTTTTTTTTTACTTTTAACTGTTATAAAGCCACAAAGCACCCAATCTCCAAAAAAGTTTTAGAAATTGTAATATTTAGTTAAGGAATTATAGGCTTTTGGATACACTTGGTTAAACCCACATGATAAATGCAACCCCTAAATGACCTTGGGAGTCCTAGATGTAGTTCACAATAGCAGGTACCATTGGATAATATACAATCATTTACACACCACTTATACAGACATTATGCTGAAATTTGATTGGCTGCTGGCGGCCATGTTTTTTTATTTGTCTGAGTCTATTGTAGAATATGTTACTGCCTACAAGAAGCATACCAATTTTCAACTTCATCGATAATACAGTTGCAGAGTTATAAGCATATTTTAGTTGTAGCGCCCCCTATGGGCGATTTTAGATGCAGATTCAAAATGTGCTGTTGTACATGTGTATCAAGTTTCGTAACATTTGGCATTTTCGTTTGGTAGATATTGGTCAATACGTACAAAACTGATGACGCCTGACCAATTCGTTGGCTTATATCTTCGCAACACTTCGATGAATCAAAATTCTTTTGATAACTATTTGTCAGGAGAGTTCATAGTAGACGCATGGCAATTTTAGTGAGAATCGGATATATGGCCTAGGAGTAGCTCTTTTAGAAACATTTTATAAAATGCAATAAACATAGATATACATTTTGTAGGTCTTGGTGCAAGGAATTAGAGGAAAAAATAATTTTGAGATTATTCAACTCGGTTGCGGAGTTATTGGCGAAAACATAAATGTCCTTGTTACAGCGCCACCTTGTGGTCTATTCTCATAATATTTGGTACACAAACTCATTCTAACACTGTCCACAAATATCTCAAGTTTCGTAATGGTCAGCCATTCAGATTTAATGTTATTTGCTGCTGAAATTTGATTGTCTGTTGGCGGCCATGTTTTTTATTTGTCTGACTGATATTGTAGGACGTGTTAGCCTTTGGCCCCTACAAAATGCACACCAATTTTCAACTTCATTGATCATACGGCTGCGGAGTTATGAGTGTTTTTTGTTTTTGTAGCGCCCCCTATAGGCAACTTTGCGTGCATCCTCAGAATGTCCCGTTGTTGATGTGTATCAAGTGTCGTAACATTTAGTCTTTTCATTCGGTAGATATTCGTCAATACGTACAAAATTGATGACGCCTGACCAATTCGTTGGCTTATATCATTATAACACTTCCACGAATCTAAATTCCTTTGATATATTTTTGTCAGGAGGGTTCATAGTAGACACACGCCAATTTTCGTACGAATCGGACATACGGCCTATTGTTCGTCATGAGCCAAGGAATCCAACGATGTAAGACACGTGAGTGGGTGAATACGGTTTAGGAGTTATGTGCCAAAACGTAAACATGATCGCCACCTTGTGGCCGATCTGGGGAACTACCTTCCCTCAGAGTTTCAGCTCTCTGCGACGTAACGTTTGGTCTGCACGATCAGTTTTAGGGCAGAATAATAATAATAATAAAAATCCTTACAATTACAATAATGTTTCAGACCCCTAATGAGGAAACTATTAAAAATAACGTTTTCACTCCGGAACGATTGGAATGGGGACATTGTTCCCTTTCCTTCTTACATCCTGCCAAAACTTTTGCTCCTTTTCTTTCCTTGGAACGTTTTCATCAGTTTTTCATCTCAAGGTTAGCATCTTTCCCTCTTCTTTATTTGAAGAGGGGCATCATTAATCGTGACGGACAGACAGAACGAACATGCCCGGCTTCGTCTCACGTCACTTCTCGTTTAGATCTCAGAGGATGTGTCGCCCCGGTGGATGGACATTATTCCCTGCAGGGTGGATGTGTCTCCACTAAAGGTTATTTCTGAGGTGAGAGACGACATCCGCTCATGTTTTAAGCTTGATATAATTGCAACATCTTTCTCACAATATTAAGCTTAATTGTAAATATGAAGATACATTTATTATGTGCTGTTTGATTATAAGTTGTAATTTGGCCACCCCTGAAATGGGTCGTACCAATGATGCCGTTGCTCCCGCCACGCAATAAAAAATACAATAAAAGTGTAATTCTGACCGTTTCTCGCGACTGCAAATTTATATCACGCAATTCAGAATATAAGTCAGAATTAAATAAAGTTGGAATAAAGAGAGAAATAAGTCAAAAGAGAAATAAAGTTGAAATTGCATGATATAAACTCAAAATTGCGAGTTATTGGCCCGTGCATCTCAGCGAGTATTGATGCTGACTATCACCCCTGGAGTCGCGAGTTTGAATCCAGGGTGTGCTGAGTGACTCCAGTCAGGTCTCAGCAACCAAATTGGCCCGGTTGCTAGGGAGGGTAGAGTCACATGGGGTAACCAAATTGGCCCGGTTGCTAGGGAGGGTAGAGTCACATGGGGTAACCAAATTGGCCCGGTTGCTAGGGAGGATAGAGTCACATGGGGTAACTAAATTGACCCGGTTGCTAGGGAGGGTAGAGTCACATGGGGTAACCAAATTGGCCCGGTTGCTAGGGAGGGTAGAGTCACATGGGGTAACCAAATTGGCCCGGTTGCTAGGGAGGATAGAGTCACATGGGGTAACCAAATTGGCCGGTTGCTAGGGAGGGTAGAGTCACATGGGGTAACCAAATTGGCCGGTTGCTAGGGAGGGTAGAGTCACATGGGGTAACCAAATTGTCCCGGTTGCTAGGGAGGGTAGAGTCACATGGGGTAACCAAATTGTCCCGGTTGCTAGGGAGGGTAGAGTCACATGGGGTAACCTCCTCGTGGTGGTGATTAGTGGTTCTCTCAATGGGGCGTGTGGTGAGTTGTGTGTGGATCGTGGAGAGTAGCATGAGTCTCCACATGCTGTGAGTCTCCACGGTGTCATGCACAACGAGTCACGTGATGAGATGCGCCGATTGACGGTCTCAGAAGCGGAGGCAGACTTGTGATATGAGCGCGAATCGATCATCTGTGTTCCGCAACTGCATTCGGGTCCTTGAGTAACGTATAACGTGCGAGTAAGGGCAACCGGTGGACGGTGGGTAAGATGGTGCCCCCCTAAGGAGTCAGTTGCAAGACATGAATTTTAGACTTTGTTCTCGCAATTAAATTATATCAAAATAAAGAGATAAATCAAAAGGGAAATAAAGTCCAAATTGGGAGACATAAAGTCAGAATTGTGGGTTTGTATCACATAATTATCACTTTATATCTCACAAATAAACAGTTAAAATAAAGAGAGGATTCGAAAGAGAAATAAAGTCAAAATTGTGAGATAAAAAGTCATTTTAGATAAAAAGAATTTTGCGTTTATATCACGCAATTGAAAGAATCAGAATTCTCGCTTTATCACGATTGTAAGTTTATATCCCACAATTACGACTTTATATCTCACAATTAAATAGTCAAAATAAAGAGAGGATTCGAAAGAGAAATAAACTAAAAATTGTGTGATATAAACTTAGTTAAATATAGTTAGAATTGCGAGTTTATATGCCGAAATTGCATTATATAAAAGTCGCCTTTTTTCTCGCATTTAAATAAGATCAAAATAAAGACAGAAATCAAAATGGAGATAAAGCAAAAATGTAAATATAAAGTTGAATTGTGAGATTATATTGCGCGATTGCATAATATAATGTTACAGTGGCGAGATAAAAACTCGCAATTCTGACTTTATATCTCAGAATTATATTAGTCGAAATAAAGCGAGAAGTTGAAAGTGAAATACAGTCGAAATTTAGAAAAAGTCGAAATGGCAAGTTATAGTTGCATTTACAATATATAAAGTCGCGATTATATGATATAAACTCACAATTATGAGTTTATTTCTCGCAATTGTGACTTTCTATCTTTCAATTTTGAGTTCATTTATCTTTCGACTTCACTGCTTCTTTGTTTGGACTTCATAAAGTCATAATGGTGTGATAAAAACTCACAATTCAGACTTTATTTCTCGCAATTTCGAGTTTAGGTCGCAATTAAATAAAGTAAAAATAAACAAGTCTTAAGAGAATTAAACTAAATCGCAAGATATAAAGTTGTAATTGTGAGATATTAAGTCGCCATTCCGTGAAATAAACTTTTTTAAATTGTGAGATATAACAGTTTAAATTATGAGATTGAAATTTAAAATTACCTCATTTATTTATATTTATTTATTTTTGTAATTTTTTCCCTTTTGTCTCCAAATTTGAAACGCCCAATTCCCGCGGCCGTGGGCGGCGGGTCTTGGGTGGTGCGGGCATCAGAGGAAAGTTCAAGAGTGGGCAACATTATGGTAACGAGCTTTGACGCGGTTCGGCGGCAACCTATTCGAACATTGAAGTGCTCCGTCTAGCAAACTCTGGAGAACACAACCGTGTAAACTTTGGTTCCCACCAAACATTAGAAACTGATTATTGCCGTGGCGGGTTTTCCTGTAATATTCGATCTGTCCCTGATCACGAGGATATGCGCTACTTGTGATATGCCGACAATAAAGATACCGGGCGACAGGTCTGGATGTTTTGCGGCCCCTTTAAATATAGTTCACAAAACCAAATATTCCGAACGAATGTTGCCGCCTATTTCAGCTACGTCAGAGCATCCACGAATCTTCGATAACGTTGTTGGCATGGCAGCCAGAGCGAATTTTGGCGCTCTTGCCTCCGCGTCTGAGAACATAAGCCCGCTTATCTTATCACGTAGCTTGTTGAGCACGTTACCGTGGAGACGTAGCATGTGTGGAGGCTTCACGCTATTCTCCGCGGCATCCACGCACAACTCGCCACACCGAGAGCGAGAACCACATTATAGTGACCACGAGGAGGTTACCCCACGTGACTCTACCCACCCTAGCAACCGGGCCAATTTGGTTGCTAAGGAGACCTGATTGGAGTCACTCAGCACGCCACTCAGAACTAGCGAACTCTGTGGGTGCTAGCCAACGTCTTTACCACTGAGCTTCCCAGGCCCCTTTATTGATATGTAACTCCATGGCAGGATCCAGTGACGTGCTGAATTCTGACTCCTTGTATGGTTATGGTTTGGTGTAGGTGTGCGCCTTAGCGATAGGGACCAATCAGGAATCGGGAGTACAAATCTGGGAATCAAATTTCCGCACAACCTTGGCTTCCGTGCAAAACGTCAGCCTCTAACTAGAACTTGTCACGAGTGATTTAAACAAGATTTCTTAACTAGAGCATCTTGTCTTTCCTCATTTATCAATGACTCTTCAGGGGTGCGAGCATGTTTGTCTGCCGGTTCATTCCTCTAATCTCTGTGATGTAATTCCTGTCACATCTGAAGACAACAGCTGCCTCCCTTCTAAAATATTAAGTGGATTAATGAAGAATTTAGGAGCATCAGTGTCATAAATATAAATAGGAGTTTTACAGAACAAACAGTCGAGATCAAGCTCAGTATCCACATGCTGGATTTGCCCAAATACTGCTGTGCACTACCAGTGTGTGTGTGTATGTGTGTGTGTGTGTGTGTGTATGTGTGTGTGTGTGAGTGTGTGTGTGAGTGTGTGAGTGAGTGAGTGTGTGTGTGTGAGTGAGTGAGTGTGAGTGTGTGTGTGTGGTTCATGCAGTGAAGGACAAATACAAGGGAAAGTAGTCGTCCAATGCTTTTTCTCGCTCGACTGACAGGCTGAGTTTGCTCACTGTTCTGCAAACACACTTTAACATGATATTTAATATTCTGGAGGTGGGTGATGACGTCACACAAGTCCACAAGATGTGAGAAGGCAAAAAGAATGGACATTGAGAAACAGCCATGACTGGGGCACTCAGAGATAATGTGCCCTTCAAGCGGAGTCGGAACGACAACAAGGCACTTGAATGAAACATACGCATAATTACCACTTTAGAAGTGGGAAGTAGGATAATTCCGACAGAACTTGAAGGCAGCATACGTTAGGAAAACATCTCCGGTTACGCACGGTTCCCTGGGATGAAGGGAACAAGACATTACATCAGATTAAGCTGACGCTTTGGGAATTCCTCCTCAATGACCTAGTTGAAGCCCTTCTACAATAACGGCAATTCCATAATTGGAAAGTTGTCTTATATAAGTGGGTGCGAAATCACCATTTCTTCAGAATTATTTGACTTGACGGACAAAGAGCGCATTGCTCGCACCTCCAAGCTCTGGGTCAGTAGTGCGGCCAGCTTATGCAATGTTTATGCAACCGATTACGGTTCACTCGACATCATGTCTGATTAAGCTGACGCTTTTGGGAACAGCTTCCAATCCCACCGCACTACTGACATGACGTCACACTCACAGAGGGGCCTTGCCAGAGGCACAGACATGTATAGGATGTCACGGGATGTCACAGGCCGCACAGGACGGCGATGGTATAAAAGACATGTTTCACTCGTTATAAAGGAGTCCCAGATATGAAACGCGCCCGTCATCTTTCTTGGGAACGAGAAAATAGCATCTGTAGGACCCTTTGCCTCTGTGAAGAGAGCGCAGATGACAGAACACCGTTGAAGCGAGATGGCTGGTGCACAAACTGGATCGTATAGCCGCCTTCGATCGTCTTTTGAACCCAGTCGGACACGCCTCCGAGGCCTAGTCGGTTCACTCGGTAGAGGAGATAGCGCACTGCTTGCCAACAGGAAGTGGTCTGCACTTATATAGCACTTTTTTAACCTTAGAGGTTACCAAAGCGCTTTACACTGTGTCCCAATCACCCATTCACACACCAATGGTGGCAGAGCTGCCATGGAAGGTGCTAGCCTCCATTGGGAGCAACTTGGGGTTCAGTGTCTTGCCCAAGGACACTTCGGCATGTGGAGTCATGTGGGACGGGAATCGAACCGCCAACCCTGCGATTGGCAGCCAAACCGCTCTACCACCTGAGCCACAGCCGCCCCACAACACACAGAAATAGCACTTCATGTAACATCCCGGTCCCAACGAAACATCGTGTGTATTGAACCGGGACGTCTTTGAATCTGGACTGGGCAGAACAGGGTTTCCAGTGGCTTTACCAAAGCCTCAGGGGCAGTTTGGTGGAGCCGAAGCAGCGGCGGCGCGGTTCTTTGCCGGGCGACGTCCCGATGGCACAGAGCTCTTTAAACAGTTCTGGATCAGGACCCTGCTCATCCATCCGTTTTAGGAGCTTGGTCTGAAAGACCTGCATCACTGCCATAATATGGAGTGCCGAGCCAGCCTTAAATGCCTTCCCAGCCAGCACAACTGTCAGTCGGTTTAGAAGGATGGGCGGGACGGGATTAATATCTTAGGGCAGTAGTAGGAAAGAGGTGGGTCGCAACACCCTCTTCCACCACAGGGGCTTCTGATAGCCCTTCTGTTCGGCATGGTCCAGTTGAAGGCGGCAGCTCCTCCGACTTGAGCGCGTGCTCAGGTGGCAACATCCTCCACTGGGTTTGACCACTTGCCTAGTGATGCGAGAGACAGGCCATAATCCCTATATGATTGAGGGCCAAGGATCATTATGGGCATATAGCACGGGCGAGGACGGAAGACCTCAGGGTTCACGGGGCTTGCGGTACGAGATCTTCCCAGAATTCTTCCAGCTCAACCTCGCGGCCCCACCATGCCCCCTCGGGTGGTCCCTCAGGGGGACCCCCAGAACCAGAGCAACCTAAGACTTATCTCCTCACAGTGAGGGCAATCTGTTTCCATGAGAGCCACCTCAGTGTGGGCACAGCCCGGGCATTGGGTATGTGTCTCTCTGAGCACTTGTGGAATGGCGTAGAAGAAAGGGGAGCCCTGCAACCGATGGCATGGCCCCTGCAGAGCCCCCCAGCAATTGAGACAGCCGAAATAGATAGAAGAACTGTGGGCGAATTCTCAGAGAAGCTTGGGACATCCTATCTGCCAACATCTTGAGTGGTGACAAAGCAGACTAATGCTAACGGCTTTATCTCTCGTGGAGTGAAGCTAGTGTATGTTGCATCAACCCACAATTCTCCTGGGAACTTTTCAAAACATCTCTTTTGTTTTCTGACGGGGAGCCTAAAGAAAAAAAGCTCCAGATGGTGTGGATTCCCGACGCCACTCTCTGTAAATAAACTCCAGGGATGCTGGCAGCTCCAGATTGCTTTTGTCTGAGACGAGGAGCCACGTGTGAGGAGATCCCAGATCAATAAAGATTCCTGAAGCAAGAGGAACGTTCAAGGGTCCCACTGCAACCGTATC
The DNA here is from genome assembly GCA_032164185.1 of Moxostoma hubbsi. Classification (NCBI taxonomy): domain Eukaryota; kingdom Metazoa; phylum Chordata; class Actinopteri; order Cypriniformes; family Catostomidae; genus Moxostoma; species Moxostoma hubbsi. Next base: position 3,084,346 of record JAVLUX010000016.1, on the reverse strand, counting down.
GATTAGCACTTTGTAAATGGAGTAAAACGAGGGATTAAGAACAAGAGAGGCAGTATGAGGGAACGAGTGGGCGATGAGTGACTGACATAATGGATGTTTCTGACGGACTAATCAATCAAAGCCTATAAATTGAGTCTTATGAAATCAATGAGTGAATAAAGCTTATCAAAATGAGGACAAAAGCACATTGTCGGCCATGTCTCATTAGCTTTGACGGATGCGTGAGCGGCAGCCAATAGAACGCATCGATCGCTGTGGGAATATGAGTGTGGCACAGAAAGGGCGTACACCCGGGCATTATGCATCTCCGACAACAGTACGGTACATTACCGCGTGGAGATCATCGATACTATTAAGGATGAGATGTAATGATGAACACAGTGTCTTGTTTTCTAGATTACAATCATATTTCACCCTCTGCAGGAAACTTCCTCACGTGTCCGACGGCGGACATTGTCACATGGAAAGCTTTGGCAAACAGATACGTTCAATACGGTTGGATTATTGATTAAATGTTGACTAGGGAATTGCATGGAGCCACTTTGAGGAATTTTTCCGCAAAAGTTCTGAAAAATCATTTTGGGCGCCCTCTAAATAACTTAACTATGGTTTTACCGTGTCCTGGGTATCTCAGCGAGTATTGACGCTGACTAGCACAACGTGGACTCGCGAGTTTGAATCACAGGGCGTGCCGAGTGACTCCAGCCGGGTCTCCTAGGCAACCAAATTGGCCCGGTTGCTAGGGAGGGTAGAGTCACATGGGGTAACCAAATTGGCCCGGTTGCTAGGGAGGGTAGAGTCACATGGGGCAACCAAATTGGCCCGGTTGCTAGGGAGGGTAGAGTCACATGGGGCAACCAAATTGGCCCGGTTGCTAGGGAGGGTAGAGTCACATGGGGTAACCAAATTGGCCCGGTTGCTAGGGTGGGTAGAGTCACATGGGGTAACCAAATTGGCCCGGTTGCTAGGGAGGGTAGAGTCACATGGGGTAACCTCCTCGTGGTCGCTATAATGTGGTTCTCGCGCTCGGTGCTGAGTTGTGCGTGGATGCCGCGGAGAATAGCGTGAAGCCTCCACACGTGCTACGTCTCCGCGGTAACGCACTCAACAAGTCACGTGATAAGATGAGCGGATTGACGGTCTCAGGCGCGGAGGCAACTGAGATTCGTCCTCCACCACCCAGATTGAGGTGAGTCACTACGCCACCACGAGGACTTAGAGCACATTGGGAATTCCAAATTGGGGTGAAAAAACAAACAAACAAACAAACAAACAACTGTGGTTTTACTATATTAATACCATGGTTAGTTTGTGATTTAATTCATGGTTTCCACCTAAAACCAGTTACATGTACCACAAATTAATGGTGAAACTGTGGTTAAACTAACCATAATTACCATACGCTGAACAAACATGTAATAGTGTGAATATGATCAAATGTGCATTTTTTAACATGCAAAATGTGTTAATTGTCATCATTGTTGAGTTGTGTGTGCTCAGAGTTGATATCTGTGCATGCCCGCTAGCAAACACACACTAAATGTACACAATATGTGCAATATCAAAGCATCCATATCACAGTCTTGCATTACTAAGTCACCCATTCAAAGGGAACATTAAGCACCATAATGTTGACTTAAAACGAAACACAATTACCCACAATGCAGTGCAATATTCTTATTTATTCTTGTGAAGTGATTTGTGTTATGACGGAAAACCTGCATTGATATTACAGTAAAATGATGACAATAGTATGGCAATTAGTTACAGTGTAGTTTTGGTTTTCCTGTATTATTATTACGGCTTTACCTCGTTATGGTTAAAATATGGTTACTGTAGTAAAGACATAGTTAATTGTGTCCAGACCACGGTTTCCGTCATAACAACAATATCAAAACATTTTAACCATAGTTCAATTTTGCAAGGAAATGCAAAAATATTTGAGAAAGTAAATTCTTTCCCTGTCCTCTGAGGATTCGCCTCCTGATAGAACGGCAAAGAATTGACCGATACTAGGACCAGATTCACAAGATATCAGAAATCAGGATGAAATGTGTCGATATCCATATTACGGAAGCCCTGAACCGCAAGGTGGGAAAAAATAAAATAAAGGTGAAAAAAAAAAATATTTTCAGTTCCTTACTGCCCCCTGGAGGAAACAGGTGGTACTACAAGCATTGCATTTTTCAGGAATCTTCCTTATTACAATCCAGGGGCAATGCGATTAATTGCGTTAATTATAACATGTTATTTTTAATCAAATTATTCGCACTGACTTAACGCGTTAAATCGACAGCCCTAATTTTAATATAACAAGTTGTTATATATATTAAGATTACATGTTTACTGATAGTGGCACCTGGTGGCCAAGGTTGGTACTGCATGCATTTTTTTTAAGAGAGAAAAAAAAAATTTTGAAGAGAGAAAAGGAGATACATTTTTTTTTGGAAGAGCGAACCCCCCCCCCCCCCCCCCCACATTTTTGGAAGAGAGAAAAAGAAAAAAAAATTATTATAAAAATTACTATATTTTTTTTTTTTTTTTTTTGAAGAGCGAACCCCCCTATCCCCCCACACATTTTTGGAAGAGAGAAAAAGAGATAAATTATTAATAATTTTTTTTTTTTTTGAAGAGTGAAAAAAACCTTTTTTATTAAAACATTTTTATTCACCTTGCGGTTCAGGGCTTCCATACTGTGTATTTCTATATTAAGAATAGCAAATATTCTTAACTTTCTTCTTCAGGTAGAAAACAAGAAGGTAATAGTAATTAATCATACAAATGTTTCATAAATTGGGCCCCTGGATCGCTCTCCGATTCCTTGATGATTGTATTAGAACGTTTGAGGACGTTTGATCACGAATACGATCGCACTGGTCACATGATGTTTTTTCATTGTATTACTGCATTACTGTATGACTGCATTACTGCATGACTGCATTACTGTATTACTGCATGACTGTATGACTGCATTACTGTATTACTGCATGACTGCATTACTGTATGACTGCATTACTGCATGTCTGCATTACTGTATTACTGCATGACTGTATGACTGCATTACTGTATTACTGTATGACTGCATTACTGTATGACTGCATTACTGTATGACTGCATTACTGTATGACTGCATTACTGTATTACTGCATGACTGCATTACTGTATTACTGTATGACTGCATGACTGTATTACTGCATGACTGCATTACTGTATTACTGCATGACTGTATGACTGCATTACTGTATGACTGCATTACTGTATGACTGTATTACTGCATTACTGTATGACTGCATTACTGTATTACTGTATGACTGCATTACTGCATTACTGCATGACTGCATTACTGTATTACTGCATTACTGTATGACTGCATTACTGTATGACTGCATTACTGCATGACTGCATTATTGTATGACTGCATTACTGTATGACTGCATTACTGTATGACTGTATTACTGCATTACTGCATGACTGTATGACTGCATTACTGTATGACTGTATTACTGTATTACTGCATTACTGTATTACTGCATTACTGCATGACTGCATTATTGTATGACTGCATTACTGTATGACTGCATTACTGTATGACTGTATTACTGCATGACTGCATTACTGTATTACTGCATTACTGCATGACTGCATTACTGTATGACTGCATTACTGTATTACTGCATTACTGTATGACTGCATTACTGTATTACTGCATTACTGCATGACTGCATTACTGCATTACTGTATTACTGCATTACTGTATGACTGCATTACTGTATTACTGCATTACTGCATGACTGCATTATTGTATGACTGCATTACTGCATGACTGCATTACTGTATTACTGCATGACTGCATTATTGTATGACTGCATTACTGCATTACTGTATGACTGCATTACTGCATGACTGCATTACTGTATGACTGCATTACTGCATTATTGTATGACTGCATTACTGCATTACTGTATTACTGCATGACTGCATTATTGTATGACTGCATTACTGTATGACTGTATTACTGCATTACTGTATGACTGCATTACTGCATTATTGTATGACTGCATTACTGCATGACTGCATTATTGTATGACTGCATTACTGTATGACTGTATTACTGCATTACTGTATGACTGCATTACTGCATTATTGTATTACTGCATTACTGCATGACTGCATTATTGTATGACTGCATTACTGTATGACTGCATTACTGTATGACTGTATTACTGTATGACTGCATTACTGCATGACTGCATTACTGTATTACTGCATTACTGCATTACTGTATGACTGCATTACTGTATTACTGCATTACTGTATGACTGCATTACTGTATTACTGCATTACTGTATGACTGTATTACTGCATTACTGTATTACTGCATTACTGTATGACTGCATTACTGTATTACTGCATTACTGCATGACTGCATTATTGTATGACTGCATTACTGCATGACTGCATTACTGTATTACTGCATGACTGCATTATTGTATGACTGCATTACTGCATTACTGTATGACTGCATTACTGCATGACTGCATTACTGTATGACTGCATTACTGCATTATTGTATGACTGCATTACTGTATGACTGCATTACTGTATTACTGCATGACTGCATTATTGTATGACTGCATTACTGTATGACTGTATTACTGCATTACTGTATGACTGCATTATTGTATGACTGCATTACTGCATGACTGCATTATTGTATGACTGCATTACTGTATGACTGCATTACTGTATTACTGCATTACTGCATGACTGCATTATTGTATGACTGCATTACTGCATTACTGTATGACTGCATTATTGTATGACTGCATTACTGTATGACTGCATTACTGTATTACTGCATGACTGCATTATTGTATGACTGCATTACTGTATGACTGCATTACTGTATGACTGTATTACTGTATTACTGTATGACTGCATTATTGTATGACTGCATTACTGTATGACTGCATTACTGTATGACTGTATTACTGCATTACTGCATGACTGCATTATTGTATGACTGCATTACTGCATTATTGTATGACTGCATTACTGTATGACTGCATTACTGTATTACTGCATTACTGTATGACTGCATTATTGTATGACTGCATTACTGTATGACTGTATTACTGCATTACTGTATTACTGCATTACTGTATTACTGCATTACTGTATTACTGCATTATTGTATGACTGCATTATTGTATGACTGCATTACTGTATGACTGTATTACTGCATTACTGCATGACTGCATTATTGTATGACTGCATTACTGCATTATTGTATGACTGCATTACTGTATGACTGTATTACTGCATTACTGTATTACTGCATTACTGTATCTTTCTCTGTCATCACATTCAATTCAAACCTCACATCATATCTTTGTCCGTGCCGCTATGAGCGCCGACAAACAACATTTCCTGGAGGGAAAAAGAGCAGAGAAGACATTCACCCAGAGTGCTGGACGAGGACAAACTCCAGTTTTATTCAGACAAACGTTTTCTCGAGGAACCATTTTACAGTTAAAACTAAAACAAAATAAAAGATGAAATCAAAATATCAAAGTCAAAGGAAACAAACAGAATGGCAAACGACTCAGCCCAGAACATACACATTCCACCTGGGACTCTCGATCGGGAGGGGAAAATAACGGGAATACCAAAGAGAGGACACGAGAATGGACGGAAAGAGAAACATCCGTTTCCACTGAAAGGAGCATATATGACTATATTACAACATAACCTGCCCACGAACACAAACATGCATCATTTAGGAATCCATTATCACGTTGTACGGTAATTCAGCTTCCGATGCATGTATCATTATTGACTATAATCGATTTCAGTCATTGTTTGGAAAACTGAGGACAGTTTTTCCATCCCAGAACTGCTTTTTCCTTGGTGGAGATGCACGGAAAGGGGCAAGATTGGGCACACACACTGGCATCGTATCAGTGGAAAAGGAGAAAGAGACATAAAGATACAAAGAGAGAGAGAGAGAGAGAGAGAGAGAGAGAGAGGTCTATACATTAAACACATCCAGACTCAGGCAAGGCAAAATGGACAAAGCCACGTGACGTCATTAAATCACATCTCCCGTTGAACATTCAGCATTTCCTTCATTTTACACGTTACATATTGTCTTCTTTACAGAGTAGAAAATATAGAGGATTAACTTGCAAATATGGCCGTCGACATGAATCTGTTGTCAACACTGTGTTTGTGTTCAAATAAGTGAAAACAGCGGAAGCGAAGCTTATTTTGCACCTTTGTACAGGAGCGAAGCAGGCGGAGGCGGGACAGGAAGTGGGGGGGGCGGAGCCAGGAGACGGTTACAGTTGCAGGCCAGGCATCAGAAACACAGCAGCACGCGCGGGCCAGTGAAAAAAGTCCAAAATGCAGTTCTGCGGCGATCAGATATGGAGTGTGTGTTTTCTATACTCAGCTCTCGGGTCATCAACAACAGACTGTTATATATGCAAAACAGAGACGGACCGATTTAGACTTCTCTTAGCATCATGTAAGTTCACCTACGTTCTTGCTAAGTGATTTTAGCGCGGCTCGTTGTACGTTTCGCTGCATTTTCCTGGTGAAATGAACACTAGAGGCGCTACAACGCACAAATCACGAGTGAAACGGCAGATTATCAGTTAATAAACACTCACTTTTCACAATGCTATCTTATGTAAACAGTACACTAGCGCATGACTCATTTGAACATTTGCGTTACATTTACAAGCTTGTTTAAGTGTGATCGAATTGTGCGTTAGCTCGACTGAGAGCGTTGCACTTGTGATGTAAAGGAGCGGGATACGAGTCCTGAAGAGCACGCGAGTCCAGAAGACGAAAGTGTCGTAGAAGCAGCACAAAATGACGTGATTGCGTTTGCTTTTTATGACACTATTGGTTAGGTTTAGGTTTAGGGTTTAGGTTTAGGGAGGTCCGTTTTGTCAATTTAATACTCAACAGAACCGGTTTAGGAGAACATTTCACTCGCTTTTAGCGCCACACAGTGGACATTTCACCTCAGATATGCCGCCACACGTCCAGTGAATCGCGTAATATCACTTTTGCGTTTCCGTGACAACATGTACACTTACAGTTTAGCCTGGCTTGAACATTTTCATGTTTTCGAAAGGAACAGTTCATTCAAACACTCTCATGCCGTTCCAAAATCCGTATTGCTAATTCGCATTTCTGCGTATTCTACTGTGGCGATCGGTTTCGACACGCGAGATTCAACGGCATCACTGAACTCGGGTCTTTTCGATCGATGTCAATCGATAGTGGAGTATTTACCAAATAAAGCTTTTTGTAACCAGATGAAGAGTATATATACATTGTGGCGGAATGATCCGCCCCTATGGCTCGTCGTCGTCGCCCTGCCTCTTAGGGCCGCCCATCTTCTCGGAGAGCCGGCTTCAAATCTCCATGTGTGAGTTGGCATCCTCGCCCGCTTAGGACCAGAGCTGGGAGGGTTCGGAGCTGAACAGATCAGGTCTGCTGCTGGACCCGTTCGTCTGACCCCCGGACAGGTTGAAGAGTGCCAGGGTTGAACAGTGATGCGTGATGCCGCCGCCACTCGCGCCGTGGACCTTGGAGGGGAGCGTGAGCGGGCCAATTGACCCAGCATGTAACCTGGGCCTTCCTATGGGCATTACCCCGCCCTTTCACTACGAGGATGCCAGACTCCCCCTTGAATCTGAACACTATTCCCCTTTCGACACTTTATCACCCCTTTTGGACATTTCACGCTTATTATTATTATTATTATTATTATTATTTAAAAAATGCCTCTATGAGCCTTGAAGCCACACCCACTGTGCCAGTCTCTCGCTCACCCTGGCACAATATATATATATACATATATATATATATATATATATATATATATATATACACACACACACACTGTATACAGTATATAGTTCAGCAGATGAGCTTAATTGATGACAAATAACAAAAATAAGAAATTTTTTTGCATATACCGTAACTGATAGTTTCAACTATCGGCACCGATTAATCGGTAAAACTAATATATAATCTTTTTCTCACAAAAGCTATCACAGAAGTTTAGAAGACATGTATAGCATGTACAGCATTTATAGTGAGCCTACGGAGTACTTCTACGATATTTATACACCATACTTGGGAGCTAGACTGTATGGAAAAGAGCTGCATGGACATTTCGCTAAATATCTCATTTTGGTGTTTCTTAACGGAGGGGTTTGGAACGGCATGAGGATGCAAGAATGACTATTTCTCTGACAAGTATTCCTTTAAATAGTCATATTTTCACATCAATGTCGTGGTAAAACAATCATTGTCATAGGACTCAAACATGGAAAGATGGAGAGAGAGAGAGAGAGAGAGAGAGAGAGAGAGATAGGGGCTATGAAGCCGTAGGCCTGTCAGTTCTTTCCTCTGTTTCCTAACTTCCCCTCCTATAATCCATCTGTAACAGCCTCTCTGATCACCGAGCGAAACCGCATCCTGTCAATGATTTTTGAGTGAACTGTCCCTTTAAGAGTGAACTGTCCCTTTAAGAGAGAACTGTCCCTTTAAGAGATTGGGACGGACTTGGTTTTAGATGGCTCAGCTGCTCCCTTCAACTGCAAGAGATGAATTATTAGGACAGTCACAGAGTCATTCAGAAGCGCAGATGTATTTGTATTCTCTCGCTCAGATGTGCTGATGATACAAAATTCATCTGTCAGCCGAACAGAGAAGCGTGAAGCAGTGTTCTCTTCAGTGAGCACAGACGGCCCATCACAGGGAGACGCATTCGCCTTCTGTTTTCCTGCGAGCGGAAGCGTTCGGTAATGGTTTGAAAAGGTCAGACCGACGAGCCGTTTCATCGTTTTGCAATTCTGTCAAGCCGAAACGCCCGAGCGTCAGTAAACGCATCACACGCCGCCGCCGCCGCAAAGGTCAAGATTCATTAAAACAGTTTAAAAAGACAATTTGAGGGAGTTCAGCAGCTGAAACAACAAACAACTGATTGAATCGTGCACATCGCTCGTGCTCTCGTCACACTCTGATTATCGACGACGCCAAAACATTGAATTAACACACACACACACACATATATATATATATATACGTACTGGATGTCTTTATCCTTTTGCTAAATTCTGAGGAACAAAGAAAGAGCGTTTCATTGCTTTGATAGGATGACACAACGGTCACGTTTATAAAATTCCGCGTTTCCAACTTGTAATTCCGAGTTCGTTATTTCCAACCTGGAATCTTGTAATTGGGCGTTTCATCAGCTTCTGACACTTTCAGCACTTTGGACTACGATATGTCCAGTGTTGGGCGTAACGCGTTACAAAGCAGTTAAATAAGGGATTACTCTAATTACAGTCATTTATGATGTACTTGCGGCACCGGAGACGCAGGTTCGAGTCCCGTACGGAGCGGGTAGAACAGGAGCATCACAATGGTGCCATGACCCGGATTGGAGTGAGGTTTGGGGAGGTGTGTAACAGTGGCTAGCTGATAGATATCTGTTCAATGTGTATAAACCTCACTCTCCTGACCTCAAGAGGGGCACTAGCGACTGACGCTAGAGGCTGTAGCCTTTAGCCTCCTTGTTAGCGCACCCCATGCCGGAGACGGCAGTTCGAGTCTCGTATGGAGTGGGAAGAACAGGAGCATCACATTGGTGCCGTGACCCGGATTGGAGTGAGGTTTGGGGAGGTGTGTAACAGTGGCTAGCTTATAGATATCTGTGCAATGTGTATAAACCTCACTCTCCTGACCTCAAGAGGTGCACTAGCGACTGACGCTAGAGGCTGTAGTGCCGTGCTTTGGTGCCGTGACCCGGACGAGAGTGATGTTTAGGGGGTGAGGTTTATACACATTTCACAGATATCTATCAGATGGCTCCCGTTACACCTGCACACGTGAGCTCGCGCCACTATGTTGAGAAATCGTTTAAGTGAAAAGATGTCGGCAGATCTAAGTGGACTAAGTTTTACCAAATGGAAATATCGCCATTACTACGAGTTTAAGACAAATGCCGATCCGAAGCACAAGTTCCTACTGAAACACATAGAGAGAGACTGCAGGGGCTGTTCACACCGAACGTGTTTCAGCGCTGCTTCAGTTGTTTCTGATGTAATCACGCGCTAGATGGACGTTTTTTTAAATGATGTTTCTTTCGAGTCGTGCACGACCCAGTGATTTCCCCGTCACTATACTGGGGCGAGCGATTGATTTCGAGTTACGGATTTTATTAACCATTTAGAGACAGTTAAAGAACAGTTCAAGAATAATTTATTTGATGTTATAGGATTTATTTGAAAGAATTAAAAGACTAATTTGATGTCTATCCTTTTATCGCCCATCTGGTTTGATACAGGTTTTAGAAAAGTAACTAGTAATGAGTAATTTAGTTACTTTTTCCTTACCCAACACTGGTCATGTCACTAATATCTTTAGGTTGCTAGGGAGGGTAGAGTCACATGGGGTAACCAAATTGTCCCGGTTGCTAGGGAGGGTAGAGTCACATGGGGTAACCAAATTGGCCCGGTTGCTAGGGAGGGTAGAGTCACATGGGGTAACCAAATTGGCCCGGTTGTTAGGGAGGGTAGAGTCACATGGGGTAACCAAATTGTCCCGGTTGCTAGGGAGGGTAGAGTCACATGGGGTAACCAAATTGTCCCGGTTGCTAGGGAGGGTAGAGTCACATGGGGTAACCAAATTGGCCCGGTTGTTAGGGAGGGTAGAGTCACATGGGGTAACCAAATTGGCCCGGTTGTTAGGGAGGGTAGAGTCACATGGGGTAACCAAATTGGCCCGGTTGCTAGGGAGGGTAGAGTCACATGTGGTAACCAAATTGGCCGGTTGCTAGGGAGGGTAGAGTCACATGGGGTAACCAAATTGGCCCGGTTGCTAGGGAGGGTAGAGTCACATGGGGTAACCAAATTGTCCCGGTTGCTAGGGAGGGTAGAGTCACATGGGGTAACCAAATTGTCCCGGTTGCTAGGGAGGGTAGAGTCACATGGGGTAACCAAATTGGCCCGGTTGCTAGGGAGGGTAGAGTCACATGTGGTAACCAAATTGGCCGGTTGCTAGGGAGGGTAGAGTCACATGGGGTAACCAAATTGGCCCGGTTGCTAGGGAGGGTAGAGTCACATGGGGTAACCAAATTGTCCCGGTTGCTAGGGAGGGTAGAGTCACATGGGGTAACCAAATTGGCCCGGTTGCTAGGGAGGGTAGAGTCACATGGGGTAACCAAATTGTCCCGGTTGCTAGGGAGGGTAGAGTCACATGGGGTAACCAAATTGTCCCGGTTGCTAGGGAGGGTAGAGTCACATGGGGTAACCAAATTGTCCCGGTTGCTAGGGAGGGTAGAGTCACATGGGGTAACCAAATTGTCCCGGTTGCTAGGGAGGGTAGAGTCACATGGGGTAACCAAATTGTTCCGGTTGCTAGGGAGGATAGAGTCACATGGGGTAACCAAATTGTCCCGGTTGCTAGGGAGGGTAGAGTCACATGGGGTAACCAAATTGTCCCGGTTGCTAGGGAGGGTAGAGTCACATGGGGTAACCAAATTGACCCGGTTGCTAGGGAGGGTAGAGTCACATGGGGTAACCAAATTGTCCCGGTTGCTAGGGAGGGTAGAGTCACATGGGGTAACCAAATTGTCCCGGTTGCTAGGGAGGGTAGAGTCACATGGGGTAACCAAATTGACCCGGTTGCTAGGGAGGGTAGAGTCACATGGGGTAACCAAATTGACCCGGTTGCTAGGGAGGGTAGAGTCACATGGGGTAACCTCCTCGTGGTGGTGATTAGTGGTTCTCTCAATGGGGCGTGTGGTGAGTTGTGTG
>JAVLUX010000016.1:3060000-3067500 GCA_032164185.1 Moxostoma hubbsi | reverse complement strand
TTACTTTTATGGGCTTCAAAATCTAAGGTACCATTCACTCCCATTATAAAGCTTGGAAGAGCCGGATATTTTTAAATAAATCTCTGATTGTGTTTGTCTGAAAGAAGAAAGTCGTACAGATAGGATGGGTTCAGGGGGAGTAAATGATGGGATCATTTTCATTTTTGGCTGAACTAACCCTTTAAACCATTTCAATATTTAAAGGGAATCTTACGACTGCCCCACGGTTGTGCCGTCATTTCAACCACACCAAACAATGTCGCCCCTTAATAAAGTTTGAGCACAAGTTGGTGTACTTGAGTGCATAAAAGTGTCAGTGAAGCGCATGAAATATGAGACAAAATAAAACTCAAGGGAAATGTTGTAATTGTCCGTCATTCCCAATCAAGCTGAAATTTATGCAAAAAGCATGTGACACCGTACGCGCGCTCACCATCGGGCTTTTGGAAACAGTAGCACCACTCGTTGTTGGACAGTTTTCCATCTTTAAAGGAGTCGCAGGAGTTGAACAGCGGTCGCATGCACAGCTCATACTTGTCGAGGTAAATGGCGCTGAGCTCTGATTGGTCGAGGAGGAGGTCATAGTTCATGTCCAGCTTGTTGAACATCCACCCGAGGGAATCTTTACAGATGGGCAGAATGCTGGTGTCAAAACCTGCAGGAGGGACACAAACACCCACACAAAAGTTGAGGAACATTTTAATGGTATATCGGTCAAAACAAATCGACTATTTTGAGAGTATCGGGATTGGCATTAAAGCTGTCCGCATGGACTGATCGGATGATCAGACCGATCAATGCGCAGAACGCCGTAATTTATAAAATGACAAACATGACCTGCATGGTCATTGATTAAATATTTTGGTTAATTTAATAATGCTTTTAGCTTCCTATAAGAGCGTTGTACTCTCAAGTCCATTTAAATGATTGAATCTCCTTCAATCAAATTAAAGATATTTAACAAATCAATAACTGTAACCTCAGAGACGGCAACACTGCTGTTGAGATCTCTATAATCTTTTGCTTGCTGAAAACACTTTCAAGGTGGAAAAAAGAGGTCACGAGGAACGAGACAATGTGTTCACTTACGTCCTTGTGTAGTGTCGCTTGTGGTGACTTTAAGGTCTCTTTTGGCATCTGTGTGCAAAACCCCAAACCAGTCTTTCAGTCGGGACGCTAAACTTCTCAGGTCAGCGTCACTGCAGCCTACACACACACACACACACACACACACACATTAATACACAGACACACACGCACACACACACACGCATTAATACAAAGACACACACACACACACATGCACACACGCACGCATACACACACACATACATGCACACACGCATGCATACACACACACACGCACATACATATACACACACACACACACACAAACACACACATTAATACACAGACACACACACACACACACACACACGCACACACATTAATACACAGAGACACACACACACACACACACACACACACACATTAATACACAGACACACACACACACATGCACACACAGACACACACACACACACGCACATGCACACACATTAATACACAGAGACACACACACACACACACACACACATTAATACACAGACACACACACACACATGCACACACATTAATACACAGAGACACACACACACACGCACATGCACGCACACACACACACATTAATACACAGACACACACACGCACATGCACGCACACAAACACACACACACACGCACACGCACACACATATACACACACACACACACACATTAATACACAGAGACACACACCCACACACACATTAATACACAGACACACCCACACACACACAGATGCATGCACACACACACACACACACACATTAATACACAGACACACACACGCACATGCATGCACACAAACACACACACACACACGCACACGCACACATATACACACACACGCATTAACACACGCACACATGCACAAACACACACACACACGCATTAACACACAGACACACACACACACATTAACACACAGACACACATATACACACGCACACACATAGACACACACACACACACACACACACACACACAAACACTTTATATTAGCACATGTGTTTGGTGATGATATATTTCATGTATCTGTCTGGATTCAAGCAAGACTCACTGAAACAATGAACATCAGAACTGAGAGACGCTGATTACATTCGGCTCTTTACACACTCCAAACCATTCATTTACTTTCCCTTTATTTACAATCCTATTTACAAAGAACTGTTCCTTTAAAATCCCAGAGAGAGAGAGAGAGAGAGAGAGAGAGCCCAAGCATACATGTGCAGAAAACAGAGAACAATGGAAAGAAAAGCCCTATTCGGATTTTACATAATAATTGCAAGAGTTTCTCTCTTAAATGCAGCTGCATATGATTTATTAAACATGTTGCATGCAGAACATAACTAATCACTGTATGCATGCTCTTGAGCCACTTACAAAATAATGCATAAACATGTTTTGGCATTCTTGTGATGTTGTGACGTATGATGTGACTTCTTACTTAATTTGAAAGTCAGTGACAATTACCAGACAACTAAACACAAACGTGTTTTTGAGGGGTACATTGATTGTGAGAGGCGTCTCCTAGCAACCAAACTGATATGACGCTGCAATGCGATCGTTACGATCATCAGAGAGAGAGAAATGAACAGATGTTTATTATTATGGAAGAACTTTGACTCGTTAATGGATATTATTTAATAAAAGTGAACGTTTGTCACTGACCGTAAAGCTCCCTGTCCTGCGTGCCGAAACGTTTGTGTGACGTAACACACACCCGCGTCTCCACGAAATGGGAGTTGAACATTTCCGCTCGAGTTTCCAAGTTAGAAATCTGATTTGAATAGAACACTTAATGTATCATCACAGCAACAACAATATGGAGCATCACGACACACACACACACACACACACACACACTCGCACGTGTGCATGTACACTCTCTCTCACTAATGCACGCACATACGCACACTCACTCTCACTAATGCACGCACGCACTCACTCTCACGCACGCACACTCACTCTCACGCACGCACACTCACTCACTCTCACTAATGCACGCACACTCACTCTCACTAATGCACGCGCACACTCACTAATGCACGCACACTCACTCTCACTAATGCACGCACACACGCACACTCACTCTCACTAATGCACACTCACTCACTCTCACTAATGCACGCACACATGCACACTCACTAATGCACGCGCACACTCACTAATGCGCGCAAACTCTCTCACTAATGCACGCACGCACACACACACGCACACTCACTAATGCACACACACTCACTCTCACTAATGCACGCACACTCACTCTCACGCACGCATGCACACTCACTCTCAAATGCATGCACACATGCACACTCACGCACGCACACTCACAATCACTGTCACGCACGCACACTCATGCTCACACACGCACACTCACTCTCACGCACGCACACGCACTCACTCTCACTAATGCACGCACACTCACTCTCACTAATGCACGCACACTCACTCTCACGCACGCATGCACACTCACTCTCACGCACGAATGCACACTCACACTCAAATGCATGCACACATGCACACTCACGCACGCACACTCACAATCACTGTCACGCACGCACACTCATGCTCACACACGCACACTCACTCTCACTAATGCACGCACACTCACTCTCACTAATGCACGCACACTCACTCACGCACACTCACACACGCACAAACGCACACTCGGTGGACAGCAGCGGTTCCTTCGACTCTCGGCGTCCTGCAACAACCCCTCCATGCCCAGGCTACCCTGGCGGACGGCAGCAGCGAGGACTCCACGACAGCGCATTCGTCCTCCCTCCTGGGTATCAGCACCAATGTAACAGTATAAGGATGGGCAAGGAGGAGACAAGAACCGGCTTAAAACATAATGGTTCAATGCAAAACTCAACAGAAAACAAATAGACACACACAACGCGGCCATATGCGCCTCCAGCTCCCCTTTATCTTGCTCTACCGCTGATCAGCTGATTCAGCGCCGGACATGCACCATCACAGGCCAGCCACGCTCTCCTCCTCATCACAAAAGGGAACAACATGACGCAATGCAGCAGCCACAGACGTTTGTCAGACATGTTATTATATATACAGTTATGAACATGTCATTGCCCCTTGAGTACTCAAAGCAGACAAAATAGCCTAAAATACTCACCCCTAATGCATCCATCGATGTGTATATGGGATGTGCACAACTATTAAAGAAACACTGATGCAGTGTAATATCAGGGTTTACATATGCCTGTATTATTTTGAATGGTGTGGAAAAGAAACTTTGATAAATAAATGGATGTCTTCCATGATTAAACATATCACAAAGAGCGGCCATTCATTTGTTCTCCTTGTACTTGTTGATGACCGGTGCATGATACGAGATATTTGTGTTGCACTCCTGGAAGTGTCATGATGCAGATGTGTTTACAGCACCGGATTTATATGCCATTAAGATCAATCTATAATCACGTACAATAAACTGACTTTCAAAGATGTCCACCTTGTTGTCATGATAAACACAGGCTAACGATTGGGGTAACTTGTGTCATGTGACAATGTATTTTTGTGTTAATGACAATTTTCTCGACAAAAAGTGTTTCCAAACCAAATTTTCGCGACATTTGAAGTATCGACATAAAAGAGTTAAACTGAAAAATATCATGTCAACACTTTGCGATAATTTGCGTTTCCATCAGCTATATTTTGATTCATTCATATTTCCTACATAATTAATAATCACAGCTTAATATATCATTTTAAAAGAAACAACAAGTTCTTATTGACTTTTCTTGATATTTACATTTTGATTGCAGACTTTGGTATCTTGGCAAATCTGAGCACAGTTTGAGTGTGTGTTTGTGTATGAGTGTGTGTTTGTGTGTGTGTCTGAGTGTATGAATGTGTGTGTGAGTGTGTGTGTTTGTGTGTGTCTGAGTGTGTGTTTGTGTGTGTCTGAGTGTGTGTGTGTGAGTGTGTGTCTGTGTGTGTCTTTGTGTGTGTGTATGAATGTGTGTGTGTGTGAGTGTGTGTGTATGAGTGTGTGTTTGTGTGTGTGTGTGTGAGAGTGTGTGTGTATATGTGTGTGTGAGTGTGTGTGAGTGTGTATGAATGTGTGTGTGAGTGTGAGAGTGTGTGTGTGTGTGTGTGAGAGTGTGTGTGTGAGTGTGTGAGAGTGTGTGAGAGTGTGTGTGTGTGAGAGTGTGTGTGATTGAAATGACACAGAAGTGAAACGGTAGGAGAATGATTTTTTGGGGGGCGTTAAGAAATTTCAGCATGTTCAAGTACTAGTTTGTGGTTTTATTGCTGTCCGAATCAGAAATGTCAGTGATTTTCTCCCTGAAGATAATTCCCAGGAGAATTACATACTGTTTTTGACAAACAAAAGGTTGTTTGGCAATTTAATTCCCGTCCAAATCGACATCCCTGCGATTACGGGGAGGAATTGAACGGTGCTGTAGGGGCACTATTTGACACTTCGAGCAGTAATGAGAATTTGAGCATTTGGCAGAACTCAGATTGTTTAAAATTAACAACATTAATAAAACTGTCACTTTGTAAAGCTATTTACCATGTTGGAATATCACGTGATCCCACACTGAATTAATTGCCATCGGATTGCTCATGTTTTATCACAAAAGAGACATGATGGGGGGGGGGTCGCTGTCCTTTTCTGCATATCACGGCGCTGTTTTGCGGCCCTCTTCAGCCAGTCACAGCACGTTTGGCATAATGCGGCAGCCCGTTTCAGCTTATCGCCGCTGGGTTACATAAACAACAAAAAAAAGCCTGTGAAATCAATTCATGTTATTTCAGATGAATGTTAAAATTAAAGTGGCACTTTTGCAGCATGTCAAATACGCACCGTTGTAGTACACCGCCGACTACACTTTATCCGTTTCATTTATGTGGCCTCCTGCAGAACTGTTGCAATAATTGCTTTGTACTTATTGTGAAAAGATTTGGAGGCATTAATGTGTGCACATGCAAAAGAGTGTCTCTATCTGTAAGTGTTGGGATTATTTCGGCCTCTGTTCAGAAACGAGATAACACAACAGTGCAATTCCTCTATTATACTGCAGAGAATGAGAGAGAGAGAGAGAGAGAGGGAGAGAGGGAGAGAGAGAGTGAGAATAAGAGAGAGAGAGAGAGACCGAGAGTGTGAGAGAGAGAGAATGAGAGAGAGGGAGAGAGTGAGAGAGAGAGAATGAGACGTTTGACGTTTTATACCTCTTTAAGCAATTTTTTTCCCTCTATAACATTTTTTTTGCAATTAAAAACCATCATCACATACAAAACTATACCAATATACAAATAATATCTAATTAGAATAACAATAAAATAACAACTATTTACAATAGGTATAGAGAGAGAGAGAGAGAGAGAGAGAGACTTGACTTTAACAAACTTTTATTACAAAAAAAATAAAAAAATAAAATAATTTCACAAAATATTTACATTACAACATGCATAAATATTAAGAACAAAACCAACTCACAATAACTGTGCAAAAACCAAGTCACCTTCCAATACAGAGCACAATGCTTCATTGCAACACCAAATACCTTCAAAGGTAATGAGATCATCCACATGCTTGTAATAAGCAAAATCAATCAGTATTCTAGCTTTTAACATGTTAGAAAACATAGCAACTACATTCTGCTCCGAATTTTGTTCAACTTTCTTTCTTCTACTTATATAAATAGCCAATTTCGCTTGACCCAAAACAAAATTCAACAACTGACATACAAATCTTTTTTTCAATACATATTTAAAACCCAAAATAAATAAAGCCGTAGAAAAATTTTCATTACACCTCTGAAAAATACTGTCCAAACACAAGAATAAAGGCTCCAATCTTGCACATTTAACAAAAGCATGAAAAATAGTTTCTCTCTCATTGCAAAAGAGACATTCAGCATCAACCTCGGGATTTAAAACTGAAATAAAAGCATTGACGGTGACAGCGCCGTGAAGGATTCTCCACTGTAAATCCCCTGTCTTTTTTGTCAACGGTGGTTTATAGAGCGCTCTCCACTCAGGTTTGTCATCCACAATCAAATTTAAAAAAAAACACGCCATGGAGTATCAGTTTTCATATTTAGCATTCTTTTGTTAAAAATAACAACACAATACTTGTACAAATTTTTTCCCCCACAGGAAAGGAAATCTACACACAATGAATCAACAGATTTTAAAAACACTCCAGAAACCACTTCTAGGTTCAAAGAAAGAAACAAACAAGGAAAAGGGTCTTCAGGATCTGGTTTACAAAGGCCATCACTATACTCAGTCAACAAAGTTATTTCTGTTGGATCAAGAAGCGTCTGCCATTTCACCAATAGCTGCGCAACTAGACGGGTTGATCGAATGCCCAGATGTTGAGCTGTTGCTTCCTCATTCTTAAAATCAAGTCCTGCTATTT
>JAVLUX010000016.1:3020000-3050000 GCA_032164185.1 Moxostoma hubbsi | reverse complement strand
TCTCTCTCTCTCTCTGTGTGTGTGTGTGTGTGTGTGTGTGTGTGAGTGATCTGTCTCTCTCTCTCTCTCTCTCTCTCTGTGTGTGTGTGTGTGTGTGTGTGTGTGTGTGAGTGATCTGTCTCTCTCTCTCTCTCTCTCTCTCTCTGTGTGTGTGTGTGTGTGTGATCTGTGTCTCTCTCTCTCTCTCTCTCTCTGTGTGTGTGTGTGTGTCTGTGATCTGTGTCTCTCTCTCTCTCTCTCTCTCTGTGTGTGTGTGTGTGTGTCTGTGATCTGTGTCTCTCTCTCTATCTCTCTCTCTCTATGTGTGTGTGTGATCTGTGTGATCTGTGTCTCTCTCTCTCTCTCTCTCTGTGTGTGTGTGTGTGTGTGTGTGTGTGTGTCTGTGATCTGTGTCTCTCTCTCTATCTCTCTCTCTCTATGTGTGTGTGTGATCTGTGTGATCTGTCTCTCTCTCTCTCTCTCTGTGTGTGTGTGTGATCTGTCTCTCTCTCTCTCTCTCTGTGTGTGTGTGTGTGATCTGTCTCTCTCTCTGTGTGTGTGTGTGTGTGTGTTTGATCTGTCTCTCTCTCTCTCTCTCTCTCTCTCTCTCTGTGTGTGTGTGTGTGTGTGTGTCTGTCTCTCTCTCTCTCTCTGTGTGTGTGTGTGTGTGTCTGTCTGTCTCTCTGTGTGTGTGTGTGTCTCTCTCTCTCTCTCTGTGTGTGTGTGTTCTGAGTCTCTCTCTCTCTCTATGTGTGTGTGTGTGTGTGTGTGTGTGATATTGTGATATGTCTCTCTCTCTCTCTCTGTGTGTGTGTGTGTGATATGTCTCTCTCTCTCTCTCTCTCTCTGTGTGTGTGTGTTCTGTGTCTCTCGCTCTCTCTATGTGTGTGTGTGATATGTCTCTCTCTCTCTCTCTCTCTCTGTGTGTGTGTGTTCTGTGTCTCTCGCTCTCTCTATGTGTGTGTGTGTGTGTCTGTGTGTGTGTGTGTGTGTGTGTGTCTGTGTGTGTGTGTTTTAAAGATAAGAAAAAGTGGCCTAGCTTTTCACACACTTACATAAGCCGTGTGTGTTGGCAACATTGCATTATGGGTAATCAGAGTATAAAGTAGGACGTCCGGAGACAGAACACTTCTGTAAGGTAAAGGAGTCACCTTCAACACTCGAATACACAAACAGGGATCGAAAGTGTTGATACAATATTTGGGGAAAAGTATTGTGATATACTGTATGTATATCAATTTATAATTGTGTCTCATTTCGGTCTCCTCTGAGCAAAAACAGCATTTATTTATTTTTTGTTCCAGTTCTGACGGTCTGCCGCCTCCTTTCCATTTGGTAACGGGATAGATGCGAATTAAAGAACGGTTCATATCATCTGTGCTAAGGGTGTGTGATTATCAGTATAGTAATCATAACATCTTTTCAAGAGCTTATCCATGTTTTCTGTCCGTCCTAGTAGTGTGTTTAATTGTAATGTTTGAAATTCGGAAAAATAAATAAATCACATACAGTGCTTGCGTTAGACTTTCTCATCATTTGTCATTTTGACGGACAGGGTGGTAAAATTTCCGTCATAATCTATTATTAGCCGCCTGTGGAGTGGAGGGGGGCGGGGCCGGGCTGGAATGTTGCACGCCGAGGGATAAAGGCGGCCGGTGACGACGGTTCAAGAGAGAGAGCTCAATCCCGGACATCTCCGTTGTGTGTTTGTTTGTGCATTTGTTTAAGTTCTTCATTAAAGTATTATTTATATTGACAAGCTGGTTCTCGCCTCCTCCTTGCCCATCCTAACCTGTGTTACACTGGTGTCGAAACCCGGGAAGGAGGAGGGATGCCCATCGCAGAGTCCTCGACACTGCCGTCCACCCCAGGGAGCGCCGCTGCCGTCTGCCGGGTGACGGAGCAGACGACTTCTCGTGCTGTTTTAATTTGGTTGTGGACGCTGAACATCAGCATCAAGCACTGCATCAACCTCCACGTGACAAGAGTCGCAGAAAGCGTCACAGAGGGGCGATTTTACCAGTTTGCCACGTGCAAAAACGGGAGGTGTTCACAATAATCATTGAAACGTGTATTTGGAAGAGAGAGAAAAAGCTTGCAGTTGCTTTGACAGCAGAAAGTAATAAAAGGACTCTTATTTGTTTAGAAGCGTTTTCTTGGTGAATTTAAAGTTAGAGTACAATAAATGTGAGCGCAGCGTAGCTCTAGCGGGACGACTAGCAGCTGTACATCATCGCACCATTAGCGGGGTAACTCCCAGCCAATCACATGTTAGCCGTTGCTTTATAAGTCACATTGCTGTTTCAGTGTGCTAACACGGCAACCTCCTCCACCCCAGCACCACCTGTTGAGTCCCGTCCTGCATGGGGGGTAGGCTCCTCGCCCCTGCCTCATATCTCCGGCAGGATATGATGGTTCCGAATACAATTCCATCGGACCGCCAGACGGGGCCTACGCCAAGAGAGACATTACATTTCTGTTCTACATTCATCAAATAAATATCATCTTAAACCTCACTCAAGCCTGCATGTCTTCCCGATAGAACTGGGGTCTCTGGTATTCGTAAACGATAAGGTCATATTTAATTAAAATAAATGATGAGACATTCAATGTCTCTTCGCAAATTTGGACAGTTTGTAAATATTGTCTCACTTCTGCACACGAATCATTGCTCTAAAAGTGTCCGATTATGCTTTTAAAATGGCGAATTTCTCCAAAAGATGAGGAGTTTGGATCCCTGAAATTCTTCATCCATTTATTTATTTTACGGAATTTGATGATTTTCGTTTGTGTTTCACGGAAGACGTCATACAGGTTTGGAACAACATGAGGGTGAGAAAATGATGGCAGAATTAAACATTTATGGGTGAACTGTCCCCTTAAGACATTTAAGATAAGGATATAAAAATGTACTCCAAGATATAAAACCATAAACACACACACAAAAGATCACTGACACACCAATAGCCATGGATGTAATTTTCTTTCTTCATATTGCTTTTTTCCCCTCTAAGGCCCAATGAAGAAATATGAGTGTGTGTGTGTGTGTGTGTTATATTGTGGTGTAAAGTGTGAAAAACGATTCGTCAAAACATAATGAGTGAGTGTTGTTTGGCGCACACACACTCTTTCATCTTTCGACACTGTTTTCTCGCAGGTGATTCCTCTATTTTTCAGTTTTTTCACGCTGTTTCTTTTTAGATCATATTTCACCCCCCTCACACCCCCCCCCCCCCCCCACCCCATTGCCCACCATCCATACTTTCATCCTAACAAACCTGGCACCCATTTACACCCTCTGCTGCCTCTATACGACGAGTGCTAATCTGTTAGCATTCACATTCATCTCAATGATAGTTGCTCAGATGGAGCAGGCCAGGAATGATGTGATCTGCATGTTGTCATCTCTGCTCTTAGGAACTCAGTTTTGAAGCATTAAGCTGCAAATGCTGTCGGCTAACGGTCCCACATGGGATGCATTCAATCTGAAGATGTTTTTGGTCTTATTGGAGACCTTTGTACCTCTCATAAACTATAACGTGACTATACACGTTCAGTTCAATAGAGACAGACGAATACAATTATTTCCTCTGAATAAATAACATAACAGTGAAATCACAGAGAGCAAGACAAAAGCAGATGAGTAGGTCAAAAAAAGAAAGAGAGAGAGATTCTTTTTTTTTTGTAAAAGAATCATTTATGTCCAAAGAAAAGCCCCAAATAATGGATGCAGGGCAGAATTAGGCCAATACCCTCTCCTTTTGAACATTCAGAAAAGAGCCATCAAATTCTGGAAGCATCTAAAGACAAGTGACCCCAACACATCCCATTATAAAGCCCTAAAACACCAAGAGCTGAGCGGGGTGAAGAGTCCCCTATGCCAGCTTGTCCTGAGACTGACTGAAGTCACACCTGAGGAGATCGGCCAGTCTCAGGATAACGGCACACTCACAAACATTCGGCCGAACCAAATTATACACAAAGAAAAGGAGAAATACCATTAAAACTCAACACAAACTGGAATGTTATTCGGCACTAAATCGAGAGTACACGGTGGCAAACTATCTGACCACAGTGACTGACAGAAAGTTAAGAAAAGCACTGACGATGTACAGACTCAGCGAGCACAGTCTGGCCGTAGAGACGGGCCGCCGCAGACAGACATGGCTGCCCCGCGAGGACAGACTGTGCTCCCAATGCATCCTGGGAGTGATTGAGACAGAACTGCACTTCCTCACAGAATGCCCAAAATACCAACCAATTAGAAACAAATATTACCCCAAAATTAACAACATATGCCCAGATTTCAATGACTGCACCCCGACACAAAAAATGTGTTTTATTCTGGGGGAAAAAGAGGAATGTGCAAATATAGCTGCAAGGTTTGTAGTGTCCTGTAGAAACCTGCGGGACAACCAGAACTCAACCAATAACAACACATGATGTATCGATGACCCCTGACCCCAATACCCCCCCCCCCCCCCCCCTGTTACTGACCCCATATGTTGCATTAATGCTATTTATTTATATTTATTATTGTTGTCATGTCTTAGTTTAGTTCCTGTTTTGTTTTGTATGTAATTGCTTTGGCAATACAAAATGTCTTTGTCATGCCAATAAAGCTCGTTAAATTGAAATTGAAATTGAAATTGAATTGAGAGAGAGAGAAGAGGGCAAGAAACAATAAACGAAGAGAGGAAATGAAACAAATGACACTGTTTTATCAGTTACTCCATCTGTGGTAATTGCTTTCTGATATATACGGCTCTTTTCCAATTAAAGATCATGTCAGAAATCTGAAGTCATTAAAATACAGACATCATAACATCCTGTCTGAGCAAACCTCATCTCTTATCGAGAGAGAGCAAGAACAGTGGGAGAGAGAGAGAGAGCGATATAGAGAACAGTGGAAGAGAAAGAGAGATATAAACAACAGTGGGGGAGAGAGAGAGATCGAAGAGTGTAAGAGAGAGAGAGAGATAGAGAACAGTGGGGGAGAGAGAGAGAGAGATATAGACAACAGTGGGAGAGAGAGAGAGAACAGTGGGAGAGAGAGAGAGAACGGTGGAAGAGAGAGAGAGAACGGTGGAAGAGAGAGAGAGAGATAGAACAGTGGAAGAGAGAGAGAGAGATATAGAGAACAGTAGGAGAGAGAGAGAGAGAGATAGAACAGTGGAAGAGAGAGAGAGAGAGAGAGAGAGAGAGAGAGAGAGAGAACGGTGGAAGAGAGAGAGAGAACGGTGGAAGAGAGAGAGAGAGATAGAACAGTGGAAGAGAGAGAGAGAGATATAGAGAACAGTAGGAGAGAGAGAGAGAGAGATAGAACAGTGGAAGAGAGAGAGAGAGAGAGAGAGAGAGAGAGAGAGAGAGAACGGTGGAAGAGAGAGAGAGAACACAGGAAGAATACATCCATGATTGGCAGCACAAAGTCACACAAGTGCATAAATTAAACTACTTCCACAGAATCAAGACAGATTATAAATTGGCCCCATATCTGATCCATATTAAAGATTATAGACAAAGAAAACTTCTGTGGAAGTATCGTCTGAGTGAACACAGTCTGTCTGTAGAGACGGGTCGACACACACACAGAACCGGAGACCCAGAGAGGACAGACTGTGTTCACACTGCACTGAAGGAGTCGTGGAGGATGAACTTCACTTCCTCACTCACTGCAGTAAATATGAGACCATTAGAAACACACACTTTACACAGATAACTCAAATTATACCTGAATTCCAGCACATAAATGACATAGACAAACTGTCGTATCTAATGGGAGAGAGAGTGGAGTGTGTTGAGCTGGCAGCACATGAGGGAGAGAGACTGAGAGACAGTGAGAAAGAGGTGTTAAGAGTTAGTCATGATCTACATGAGCTCCTAAACTTTCTTTATGTTTGCTATTTTAAGATAAGAGTTTGAACAGACCATCAGCAAAATCAATGAGGATATAACAAACAGAAGAGGACTTTGATGGAAAATTATCAGAAAATGTCATATTCTTTAATTTAAAACAAAAAAAAAAGTTTCAACAGAGAGAAGCTGATTCAAACAGCACAGCAACAAAGACCTGAAGAAAACTGCAAGCAGTGAGTACAACACAACCCAAATTAGATGTTGTTTTTTTTCCTAAGAAAGGAACAACTAACTGTAGAAATTGGATACTAAATTATATCTTAAAGCTTAAAGTTTACATTTAACCAAGTGTAAAGCTAAAAGGATAATTAACTGAAGCCATGACTAGCAAAGAGTCTGGAGCACCCCAGTGTAGCAGTTCAAACAAAGAAATGGACCAATCAGAGGAGCAGCTGCAATCCCCCCACTGCTCTATGCAAATGACCTCTGCAGTCCTCACAGACTGTGTGCCCATTCAATACCCCCCAGAGATAAAGAGTGACACTGCAAGAAAACTGTTTAAACAGAAGCTGCTTAAAGACAGTCCAGAGACACTTTTTGCAGACCTTTTTAAAAATGGAGAAATAAGCAATCTTATTTTCTTCTCCGAAAACCCCAGCTACTGGCACAAAGCTGTAATCAGCCACTACCCATCAGTAAAAAAAGAGGGCATCTGTCATGGCTGGAAAGTCAAAATCAGAGAGAAAGATGATCCTGACACCACAATAATGACTGTCAATATATATAAAAATGGCACAGTTATGGTTCAGGGTAACCTCAAAGCTTTCCAGGCTGACTACAGTGCACTAAATGAAACTATCAAACAAAAGATAACTTTATTAAATGTGAATGCATCATGTGAGCAGAAGGCACAGATAACACCAGAGCCCAGGTCAGACCACAGCATGGCTCCTCCCACAAAGACTGAGGGAAGAGAGAGACCCAACCAGGACCTGGACCTTCTAGCGCTCAAATCTGTTCCTCTGCTACAGGAACACTTCACTAGGCTGGAGTTTGAGCTCGTGCAGCTGAGAGAAACTGTGTTAAAACAGCAGCCTGTGCACACAGACAGATGTGCCTGTCTCACCAAATTACAGCAGGATAAAGAGCAGGTCACACAACAAATAACAGCCCTCTCACAGCAAATGAGAGAGTTGCAGCAAGAGAAGGACAGTTTCCACCGTGAGCTGACTGCATTAACACAGCAGCTACAGGTTAGAGAGCAGTGCACAGTAAAGTTAGAGCAACAGGTGAGAGAGCTACAGGAAGAGAAAGAGCAGCAGCGCAGTGAGCTTGCAGCACTGAGAGAGCAGATAAGAGAGCTGCTGGAGACCAGAAAGGGACCAGAGCAGACCCCTACAGCACCACTGCTGCCCCCCACCACTGTGGAGCCCAACTCAGACAACCCACTGACACCACAGCACCCCCCGCCAGATAACACACAACAGAGCCAGCACTCACAACACAACAGCCCAAAGCTACTCAGCACAGAGAAACCAGAAATAGTGCTACTCATCGACTCAAATGGAAAATTTCTTGATGTCAACAAACTTTTCCCCCATCACCGAGCTGTTAAACTCTGGTGCCCCAACACTAAGAAAGCCCTGGAACTCCTCACAGAGTCACAACTCGGCTGCCCCAGCCACATCATCATCCACACGGGCACAAATGACCTGAGGAGCCAGCAGGACGGGGTGGCTGATTCCCTGAGAGCTGTTCTGGAGAAAGCGAGACATTCCTTCCCCAGTTCAAAAATTATCCTCTCCACTCTGCTTCCAAGAAAAGACTTTCATCCCCACACAATCACCAAAATAAATGCCAGCATCTCAAGACACTGCGCCCCACTGCCTAATGTCCACCTGGCACACCACACAGACCTGGACACAAGCTGTCTGTATGATCATGTTCATTTATACAGGGATGTTGTACATGTGCTGGCAAAAACTTTGAAAGATGTTGCTCTAAATCGGAACAACCAGACAAGCCCCCGTTGGAGCAGAACAAACCCAAGCCCAGGAAACCCAACAAGACGCAGGTCAGAGAACAACACCCCATCCTACAAGACATCCAGAGCCACAGCACCCAGAGACACAGCACCCAGAGACACAGCACCCAGAGACACAGCACCCAGAGGGGAGCCACGTGGTCAGAGACTGGACTGCGAAATCCCCAAACACCCAGCACCTGCAGGGTACCCCACAGCACCGAACCACCCTCCGCAGCACACCACACCTCAGCCAGGTAAACTGAGCTATGCCCAGGCCCTCAGTGGAGAAGCAAACCGAGGCAGCACTGATCTTCAGGACATCCAGCACATGCTGAACATCATCTGCTCACGCTTACTGTCCCACACGGGGCAGCGGTAAGAAATGAGGAGAGAGGAAAGGAAAAAAATAAATAAATAAAATAAAATAAAAAATTATTAAAAAAAAAAAAAAAATTATGTATATTTATGTATATGTGTGTGTATAGATATATATTAGTGTAAGGACAGTGCTTCAAAAATATAAAGGACCTTACATATACATTTTACAAAATTATATTCTCACTATTTCATTGTTTCTACATAGTTTTTGGTCTTATGTCTTTCTCTTTTCTATAAATAGCAAACAAACCCAACAGACTCTCTTTAGATGAAGTCATTTTGCATCTCCATGTGGAACATTCAAGGTCTGAGCTCCTCAGCTTTTGGCCTTAAGAGTCGAAACTCTGATTTCATCAGAGAACTTAAAGATCAAGATATCATTATCTTACAAGAAACATGGAGTCGAGGTGATGAGCACACTGGTTGTCCCGCAGGGTTCAAGGAGATAGTGCTACCATCAGTAAAACTCACATCAGTTAAACAGGGCAGAGACTCAGGAGGGATGTTAATCTGGATTAAATCTGAATTATCCTGTGCCATAGAATTAATCAAAATTGAACAATACCATCTATGTCTGAAAATAAAAAAAGGCATAATGTCCACCTCAAAATCTGTCTTTCTATGTGCGATCTATATTCCCCCTCTTGAGTCACCCTATTTCCAGGAAGAAACCTTTCCTACCATAGAGACAGAAATCAGTCATTTCCAGGCCCAGGGGAATGTGCTGATTCTGGGGGATCTGAACTGTAGAACTGGTGTAGAACTAGATTTCACAGACACATACGGTGACAGATTCATCACTGGAAATAATGTGATTTTTCCCTCTCATGCCCCCAGACAGAACAATGACAAGGCAACAAACGCCCATGGAAAGCAGCTGCTGCAGCTCTGTCGGAGTCTGGGTCTGTACATCGTCAATGGAAGACTAAGGGGAGACTCGTTCGGTCGGTACACCTACAGCTCAGCTCTTGGTAGCAGCACTGTCGATTACGCAATCACAGATCTGGACCTTTCTTCTTTGAGAGCATTCACAGTCAAACCATTAACAGCTTTCTCAGATCACAGCCAAATTACCCTGTATGTCAAACAGTCTGAATCAACAACCAACACAACAACCACAACAGCACACACAATGAGCAGAATACAATCATTTAAATGGACGGATAACAGCATCAACGACTACACAAATGCAATTACACTTACAGAGATACAATCTCTCTTACTTTCTTTCCAAATACAGGAATACACAAAAAATAATGATGGTGTAAATCAGGCAGTAAAAGATCTAAACACCATTTTCTACAAAACTGCACAAAGGAGCAATTTGGCAAAAATCAAACCTAAGAAAAAGAAATTAGACACAGACAAATGGTTTGATTCAGACTGTAAGACTCTGAGGACGAACCTCCGAAAATTATCCAACCAAAAACACCGACAACCAGATAATCAGGAGCTACGCCTCCGTTACTGTGAGGCACTAAAACAATACAAACACACACTCAGAAGGAAAAAAGAACAGTTCTTACAGAGCCAGCTTCAAGAAATTGAAGAATTAGTCAACTCAAATAAATTCTGGGATAAATGGAAATCACTATATAAATCAAATGAAGAATTGGCAATACAAGATGGAGAACTGTGGAAAAATCATTTCCAAGATCTCTATCGCACAACCCAAAATCATGATCAAAGTGACATTAGTAAAAAATTAGAAGAGTTTGAACAATCCATTAAAGATTACCAAAACCCATTAGACTTCCCAATCACAATGAAAGAACTGGAGGACAAGATCAGTGTCCTAGAGTCCAAAAAAGCATGTGGTGTAGACGGCATCCTCAATGAGATGCTGAAACACATGGATCACAACTTTAAACTGGCGACTGTAAAACTGTTCAATGATGTTCTGTGTGCCGGTTATTTCCCTGAGATCTGGAATCAGGGACTCATCAGCCCCATCTATAAGAGTGGGGATAAATTAGACCCTAATAACTACCGAGGCATCTGTGTGAACAGTAATCTGGGGAAGGTCTTCTGCAGTATTTTAAACAGCAGACTTTTAGACTTCCTTATGAAGCACAACGCCTTGAGTAAATGTCAAATTGGATTCATGCCAAAATGTCGCACATCTGACCACATTTTCACCCTACAGACACTCATTGATAAATATGTACATCAAAATAAAAGCCAAATTTTTGCCTGTTTTGTAGATTTTAAGAAAGCGTTTGATTCAATCTGGCATGAAGGATTATACTTTAAACTTATTGACAGCGGTGTAGGGGGAAAATCTTATGATGTCATCAAATCAATGTACACAGCCAGTCAATGTGCTGTTAAAATTGGCAACAAAAGAACCAAATTTTTCCATCAACGGCGAGGAGTGAGACAGGGCTGCAGTTTAAGCCCCACCCTCTTCAACATGTATATCAATCAGTTGGCACAAACTATTGAACAATCTCCCGTTCGAGGTCTCACTTTACATGACACAGAAATAAAGTGTCTCCTCTACGCAGATGACCTGGTGCTCCTGTCGCCCACTAAAGAGGGGCTACAGCAGAGCCTGGCATTACTGGAGAGTTACTGTCAGACCTGGGCCCTGACAGTCAACCACCAAAAAACCAAAGTCATGATCTTCCAAAAGCGATCCAGATCTCAGGGACTAACAAACATTTTTACATTATCAAACAGAAGCATTGAAATCACAAAGACATACAATTACCTCGGCCTAAAAATCAGTTCTACAGGTAATTTTGCTTTGGCTGTGAATGAACTCAAAGAGAAAGCACAAAGGGCGTTTTATGCCATTAAAAAATCCATTAAAATTGATATTCCGATCAGGATCTGGCTCAAAATATTCAAATCAGTCATCGAACCAATCGCATTATATGGCAGTGAAGTTTGGGGTCCACCTGTAAAATTTGACTATTTAAATTGGGAAAAACATCCCATTGAAACTCTGCATCTGGAATTTTGTAAAAGAATCATTTATGTCCAAAGAAAAGCCCCAAATAATGGATGCAGGGCAGAATTAGGCCAATACCCTCTCCTTTTGAACATTCAGAAAAGAGCCATCAAATTCTGGAAGCATCTAAAGACAAGTGACCCCAACACATCCCATTATAAAGCCCTAAAACACCAAGAGCTGAGCGGGGTGAAGAGTCCCCTATGCCAGCTTGTCCTGAGACTGACTGAAGTCACACCTGAGGAGATCGGCCAGTCTCAGGATAACAGCACACTCACAAACATTCGGCCCAACCAAATTATACACAAAGAAAAGGAGAAATACCATTAAAACTCAACACAAACTGGAATGTTATTCGGCACTAAATCGAGAGTACACGGTGGCAAACTATCTGACCACAGTGACTGACAGAAAGTTAAGAAAAGCACTGACGATGTACAGACTCAGCGAGCACAGTCTGGCCGTAGAGACGGGCCGCCGCAGACAGACATGGCTGCCCCGCGAGGACAGACTGTGCTCCCAATGCATCCTGGGAGTGATTGAGACAGAACTGCACTTCCTCACAGAATGCCCAAAATACCAACCAATTAGAAACAAATATTACCCCAAAATTAACAACATATGTCCAGATTTCAATGCATGTACCCCGACACAAAAAATGTGTTTTATTCTGGGGGAAAAAGAGGAATGTGCAAATATAGCTGCAAGATTTGTACTATCCTGTAGAAACCTGCGGGACAACCAGAACTCAAATCAATAACAACACATGATGTATCGATGACCCCTGACCCCAATACCCCCCCCCCCCCCCCCGTTACTGACCCCATATGTTGCATTAATGCTATTTATTTATATTTATTATTGTTGTCATGTCTTAGCTTAGTTCCTGTTTTGTTTTGTATGTAATTGCTTTGGCAATACAAAATGTCTTTGTCATGCCAATAAAGCTCGTTAAATTGAAAATTGAATTGACTGACCCCTCATCAGTTTACAGCTCTATTCATACTCACATTTAATATAATATTTTCCCTCCCTTCATCATTGCTCTCTGTATTTTACTTTGTCATTTATATTTTATTTTATAATCATTATTATTAATTTATTGTATGTACATGTTTTATTGTTGTTTTCTTTTTTATGATTGTAATGTGTTTATTACTCAATGCTTTGGCAACAGTGTACACTGTATACAGTCATGCCAATAAAGCTCATTTGAATTTGAATTTGAATTTGAGAGAGATAGACAATGGAGAGAATGGTCTTTGTCATGCCAATAAAGCTCGTTAAATTGAATTGAATGGGGGAAGAGAAAGAGAGATATAGAGAACAGCAGGAAGAGAGAGAGAGAGATAGAAGAGTGGAAGAGAAAGAGAGATATAGACAACAGTGGGGGAGAGAGAGAGAGAGAGAGAGAGAGAGAGAGATAGACAACAGTGGGAGAGAGAGAGAGAGAGAGAGAGAGAGAGAGAGATAGAACAGTGGGAGAGAACGTCTTGGTTACGTATGTAACCTCCGTTCCCTGATTGAGGGAACGAGACGTTGTGTTGAAGAAGCGACACTAGGGGTCTATCTTGAGCGCCGAATATGCCTCTGATCTATGAAAAAGGTCAATGAGAAGTTGGCAGACAGTATTTGCATACCCCGCCACCGGACATACGGGTATAAAAGCGGAGAAATACGTCGAGTTCATTCAGAATTTTTCTGAGGAGCCGGAAATGGTCCGGCCACAACAGTGGCTCGGCTCAGCGACGTGGCCGGGAGGACACAACGTCTCGTTCCCTCCATCAGGGAACAGAGGTTACATACGTAACCTAGACGCTCCCCGTCTGTCGCTCACTTTGACGTCGTGTCGAAGAAGCGACACTAGGGGTCTACTTCAAATCACGCCATGCACTGAGCCGTGTACGTGTTCTGCTGACACGTGTTCTGTATTTCATGTGCAAAGGCGACCAGCTGTGTCAGACTGCACGTACCCTTCCCCAATGCCCCATAAAAGTCGTCGGAGTCCTTCTGGTTACCCTAAACAGGGGAACAAGGCGACGCTTGCAATCCTGGGAACGGGCTGAGCCTAGCTGGGCCTCTTTTCTTTCTATGTTTCTCACATAGAGCCAAACGGCTGGGGCCCTTACATGCATCGTGGGAAGGGGGTCTTACCCAGTATCCTATACTTTCAGGGGGAAAAGACCCTGCGGAGACCACACCTGCCCAGGAAGGGGGAGGTAAAAAGTGGCGAAATACATCACATGGGCCTCTTCGGTCACATGTGGGAAAATGGCGCAGTGGTAGATCCAGCCTCAAGGAGGGGGGAGTTGCTACAACAGGGCGACCGGAGGGCAGCTGGAACTGCCTAAGGGAGACGTGGGTACACTCGTAAGGGGACCGTACCGTGGAAAATACAGCCCGGGAAGAACACCAATTTGCGAACAAGTGTAACTTCAGAGCGTAAAGTTGCCTGGTAGAGGGGGCTCTGGCTTGGTTGATTGTGTCTACGACGGCAGGTGGTAGACCAGCTAGATCTTCCACGTCCCGTCCAGGGGCCAGACGTGGAGGTTCCAAAGGTCTGTGTGTGGATGCCAGAGCGTGCCCCGTACCTGAGAAAGAAGGTCTTTCCTCAGGGGAATTCGCCAGGGAGGGGCTGTAGCGAGGAGTACGAGGTCCGAGAACCAGGTCCGGGTTGGCCAATAGGGAGCCACTAGGGTGACTTGTTCCTCGTCTTTCCTGACCTTCCTGCGGGGTGCTCGACACGGTGGCTGAGAGCAGGGCCCGGATTGAGGCGGAGCAGGGTGTTTCTTAGCCACAGGAGGACGCCCTCGACGAGCAGACGGGGCATGGCCCATGGCGGCAGGCTTGCGGCGGGGCAGGATGCGAGAGATGGCCTCCGTCTGTTTCTTCACCGCAGAGAACTGCTGGGCGAAGTCTTCGACGGTGTAGCCGAAGAGGTCAAACTGGGAGTTGAGAAAGCGAGCTTTGTCGGTCTCACGCATCTCGACCAAGTTCAGCCACAGATGACGTTCCTGGACCACGAGCGTGGCCATCGCCTGCCCGAGTGACTGCGCTGCGACCTTCGTGGCTCTGAGGGCGAGGTCGGTCGCCGAGCGCAGTTCCTGCAACACATCGGGATCAGGGCTACCCCCGTGCAGATCTTTAAGTGCCTTGGCCTGGTGGCCTTGCAGGAGGGCCATGGTGTGCAGGGCGGAAGCGGCATGTCCGGCGGCACTGTAGGCTTTGGCGGTCAATGACGTCGTCCTACAGGCCTTGAAGGGGAGCACAGGGCAACCCCGCCAGGTGGTATGGTTTCCGGGGCTTAGGTGAAGCGCAACAGCCCTGTCCACCTGGGGAATCGCCGTGTACCCGTGGGCCGCTCTGCCGTCGAGGGTAGCGAGAGCGGATGAGCGATTGGCTTTGTGACGAGTGGAGAGGGGCGCTCTCCACGAAGATATAGAGAACAGAGGGAGAGAGAGAGAAAGAGAGAATAAATCTCTTATTTAAATCAGGACACTTTCCTCAGGATTGGAAGAAAAATCAAATCACCCTAATTTTCAAACCAGGGGACAAGTACAACCCCAATAATTACAGGGGCATTACAGTTATCAGCAACCTCGGGAAACTCTTCTGTTGCTATAAATAACAGATTAGTGAACTTCATTCAAGAACACAAGAACACTAAATAAATGATTGGATTCATGTCTAAACAGAGAACAACTACTCACATCTACCCACTCCACTCACTTATACAGAAATATGTTCAGCAAACACAACAAGGCAAAATATTTGGCTGCTTCATTGACTTTAAAAAGGCCTTCGATTCTGTTTGGCATAACAGACTTTTAAGACAAGTAAATCAAATGCAACACTTCCACACAATTTGATTGCACAAGTAAATTAGCACCTGTTATTCTCAGTAAATCAGGGCATGCGAGTAAAGACCTATAAATGAATGTGAAGAGCATTTGCTCTTCTGGCAACTCCGAGCACAGTTTGAGACATTGTGGAGATCTCTTGTGAAACTCTAGATGAGACACGTGTGAGATTACTGTCATCTGTGATCTTTTATTCCTAACACAACGGCAGAAGTTCAGATGAACTGTCTGTCCACAAGCGTGCCTCCATCTGCACCTCTCTCTCTGTTTCTCTTCTTACAATGACCTTGTGATGTCTGCACACAACACTCAAAAATCACCATTCACTGCAAATGTCCCCTCAGGAAACACACACACACATACACGCACACACACACACACACACACTCACACACACAAGAGTGAAATATGTGTGTATGAGTGTTTATTTGACATCCGACTCAATTGTTTAGTTTATTTATAGTATGAACCGCAAATACACACACAAACACACACACACACTCAAACACACACACACACACATATACACACACACACACGCATATACACACACACACACACACGCACACACGTATATACACACACACACACACACACACACTCAAACACACACACACACATATACACACACGTATATACACACACACACACACACACACACACACACGCACACACACACACGTATATACACACACACACACGTATGTACACACACACACACACACACACACACACACACACACACACGTATATACACACACACATACACACACACACACACACACACATACACACACTCAAACACACGCGCACACACACACACACACCCACGCACACACAAGAGTGAAATATGTGTGTATGAGTGTTTAATTGATATCCGACTCAATTGTTTAGTTTATTTATAGTATGAACCACAATTACACACACACATAGACACACACACACACACACACGCGCACACACACACAGAGACTCATATACACACATGCGCACACACACACGCACACATGCGCACACACACACACGCGCACGCGCACGCGCACACACACACAACATGAAATTGTGATTTTTGGAAATAAGATTAACTCTCTTATTTCAGGACATGTTTATTTATTTATTTATTTTGGTTATTCGGGAAGCAACATGTATGAGATGACATACAAAGTGTGCAGTTGTTTCTAATATCACACTTTACCTATAAAGTGAACTATGTCACGTTTAATATTTTGAATAAGTGAGCAGTTTTAGACCACGATTATTATCGTAAATGAACATTTTTATTAAGATGAAAACTAACAGTGAAAATATATTTTAAATCAAATAAAAGAGCGCCGACTGACAGAAGAGTAGTTACTGCTTAATGTCTGATGCGGTAATGATGACACACATACATTGTCACGGCAATACGCCAAAGCGTGGCCAAAATACAGCCTGAAAAACATTCTGCATCGTGCAATCAAATCCATTGTTGTGTTAAACGAAAACGGTTTGGTATATCAACACAAAATCCATAACTTTATGTCAGCATAGTCTGAAGGTGGTCTGATTTTATTTTGGTTCAAATCTGACAAGCGCTCTAGGAATAGTTTGAAAAATTATGTTTTTAAAGGATTTCAAAATGGCGGACAGTTCGTTCGATCGATCATGGCATAATTGGTCTCCACGTTCTCGGCATGACCCACGGAATATACCAAGACTGATCTCATGACAATAACACAAAGTAATCAAAAGTTATTAGCATTATATGAAATGCTAATTTGCTTACGAGTTTCGTAAATATATGACAATGCATTTGAAAAATAAAGCATTTTACAACAAAGTTCAAAATAGGCGATGCGCAACAAGGCCACCATAGGAACATTTAAACTATGAATAAAATCATTCTCGGCATCCCACACAGAATCTAACAAGATCAGATTTGTGATTTTAGGTGAAACCGTTCAGAAGTTATAAGCAAAAATGTGCATTTTTCATATCTTGTGACCACTAGGTGGCGCTGTGCCAAAACAGTGCAGGTACCCTCAAGTCATGGTTGTCATAATACTCACCAAGTTTGGTGTGAATACGGTAAAGCGTTGCGGAGATATAGCCTCATGTCCAATTTGGCGTGCTCTATGTCGAATTAGTTTGCGTGTTATTCAATAACCGCTTGACTATTCAACTTTAATTCTATGACGTTAGCCTGGCCTGAAGATGATCTGATTCAATTTTCATGCAAATCGGACGAACGGTCTAGGAGGAGTTCGAAAAAGTCGTTTTTTCAAAAATTAAAAATGGTGGAAAAATCAATTCGTCTCAAGCCAAGGAATTAGAGGAAACATTTTTATTCTAGCACTTACAATTCAAAAGTTATTAGCATAAACATGTGGGACGCTTTGGGCAGTTGGTGGCGCTAAAGGGTTTGAGTTAGAGATGCCAAATGCTCCAGATAATGTTCAAACTGTCCTCTATCTGTTTGCCCAATTTCACAACCTTCCCACATACGGTTCTATGGGCTACCATAGACTCAATGGTGGAAGAAGAAGAAGAAGAAGATGAAGAAGAAGAAGAACACTAATGATTACAATAGGTGCCTACACACTTTCAGCGCTTGGCCCCAAATTAGTGACATTTTCCAAACTATAATAACCCTGTATTGTGCAATTTCACGACCCAGTGTTTGATTTTAATAATAAATAATAATAATAATAAAAATAGTTGCAAGCAGCGATACTGTGGTCAAGCCAATTATCGGA
This sequence comes from Moxostoma hubbsi, assembly GCA_032164185.1. Lineage (NCBI taxonomy): Eukaryota > Metazoa > Chordata > Actinopteri > Cypriniformes > Catostomidae > Moxostoma > Moxostoma hubbsi. The sequence goes on along the minus strand of JAVLUX010000016.1, from coordinate 3,032,210 downwards.
ACCAGGAGCAACATTGCATTTTTAGAAATAACATTGTATATTTTTTTTTACCACAAAGAGGTGCTTTCCCAAATGTTTTTGAGTCCCTTCAGAGCATGGAGCCAAATGACTAAATTAAAAATTGCCGACGTCCAAAATGGCCGACATAGGAATTTTTCATATCGCTACACCCCATTGCATCTAATGGATTTATGACAAACTGTTCAGAAGTTAAATGCAAAAATTAGCTTTTTTCATATCTCGTGAACACTAGGTGGCACTCTTCAGAAACTGAGCAGGCACCCTCGGGTCATGGTGCTATAACAAATAATACGTTTGGTATGAATACACTTACGGAGATATACCCTCCTGTCCATTTTGGCGTGCTCTTCGTCGAATTCGTTGAAGCACCATTTGAAAATGGTATGGTTTATCAAAATTCTGTGAATAGCTTTTTGTCATGAGTGCCTCTAGATGATGCAGGCCAATTTTCATGCAAATCGGACAAACGGCCTAGGACGAGTTCGAAAAAGGATTTTTTTTCAGAAATATCAAAATGGCCAACATAGGAATTTTTCATATCGTTGGACTCGCTATACCACACTGAATCTAATGAGACCAATTTGATTTAATGACAAACTGTTCAGAAGTTATACGCAAAATGTTTTTGTTTTATTCATATCTCGTGATCAGTTGGGGGCAGTGCACCAAACCGCTGCAGGTAACATCAGGGCCTATTGGTGATGACATGTACCAAGTTTCGTCCCGATCCCTCAAGTTACATTTTGCACGTTCTTCGTTGAATTTGTTGAAGCAGGCCAATTTCAGACAAACGGCCTAGGTCGAGATTTAAAAAGTTATTTTTTCAGAAAATTCGAAATGCCCGAAAAATTTTCATGACAGAAAATGACGACATAGGGTGCAGTCGAATCATCTGGAGCCAACAGGAAGTATTTCGTTTCTAGGACTCACGGTTCAAAAGTTATTAACATAAACGTAAGTGCAAATTTGGGCAGTTGGTGGCACTAGAGGCGTTTGAGGTAGAGACGCCAAATTTTCCGTGGTAACACATCAGACGATCCTCTATCTGTGTGCCAAATTTCATAACTTTGCCGCAAGCGCTTGTATGGGCGGCCATAGACTCAAGAGCGGAAGAAGAAGAAAACTAACGAAAACAACCCCTTCGGGGCTTGACCCCTAATAAAAACTTTATCTTTTAGTTATATGAATGCTACAATAAAACTGAATTTGGTACTGTTTCAATGGCATTTTATGTTTAGATTTGGCTGTCGTAGCCATGTCCCAGACTTGTCTTCAATAAAACCATGAAAATCCATTATAAAAATAACAAATATTACATGTTTAATACAACGACAGTACTTTCTAAAAGTCCACAGTGCTAAAAGTACCCGAAGTTGAAGAAACACCCAAATATGAATGCCTAAAATACTGTAATGTCTCTGGCGCTTACAGAATGCGGTCTGATGCACATTGTGAGATCAGATCAGGGCTGGACTGGTAATCTGGCATACCGGGGATTTTCTCTACGGGCCGATGCACTTTGGGGCCGATCAGGGGCTGGACAGGCCATTGGGAGTACCGAGTGGTCCGGTGTGTCGTCCGCGAAACGGGCCGCAACACCCCAATCTCCTCAACAATTTTTGGGACAGATGCTATATAAAATCCTGGGCCGATTTCTCTTCCCAGTCCAGCCCTGGTTCAGACGTCATGATTTCCGCACTGGCAGCTACTCCCAGGAGTTGAAGAAAGTCTTTTGGCATCACGTGGATACACCGCATATTAAATACAAAGTCTGACTGTATTTGTCTGAGTGTGAGGACAACTCTTCAATTCTCCAGGTTTAATCGACAGGTCCTATAAAGGTCCTAACAAACAGGAAATGACTCACCCTGTGTCTCTGTGTGTGGTTTGATGACTTCCTGTGCAGGTAGGCAGGGACAGGCACCCTCACACTTCACTGCGATCCTCTTACCAGCGCTACACGCCTGGAAATCCAGTTTACACTGTGGAGAAAACAGAGAGTAGTGATGTCAGACGTTTAGGTACTTCAGTACCAAGTCCATACTAAAATCAAAAAGAAGTAATGATACCAACTCAATTCGATACCAGCACGCTGTCAGACCGACACACGGCTGCTTTCATGTGCTTTTCACATTTATGTAATTAATTACTATATATTTATGTAATTAAATTGGAGCATTTTGCATGTAATTAATCACACTGGGTCATATAACCTGGGTCATGAGTGCTGGAGTTGTGGTGGGCTAAAGCACAGAACCGGTAGGCAGAAGGTTGCTGGTTCGACCCCTTAAGGCACTTAACTCCAGGTTGCTCCGGGGGGGATTGTCCCTGTATTAAGGGTACTTTAAGTCACTTTGGATAAAAGCGTCTGCCAAATAAATAAATGTACATAACCAACATCCGTTGTGTGGTCCGTTCTGCATAACACAGCATTTGGGCTTATCCCGGCCCACGTTTCTTGGCCGACCCACCGGCCCACTCGGTTCTCCCGATGGCCAGTCCGCCCCTGATCAGCCCCAAAGTGCGTCGGCCCACAGGGAAAATGCCCGGTATGCCAGATTCCCAGTCCAGCCCTGATCACACTGACAAAGGACGCAGGAGAAGCAGCCGTTCAGCAGCGAGAAGGGTATAGCAGCAGTCATTGCTCCAAAAAGGGGTGGTCGCTCCAAGCCACCATTGAAGATATGGTGAGCCCCTTACCCTAACCCTAACCATGAGTGGAAGTGATGCCCCCTTTTGGGTTGGCACAACCCCCCTTTTGGAGTATCCACGCCCCCTTTTGGAGTAAACCCACCCTCTTTTGGAGATTCTGCCACCATTTGGAGGTCTCCAGCCTGCAGCCATTGTCAGCAGCAAATACAGTAGCCAGAATTCTTCTTTCTAAGAATATTCTGGCTTTTAAATATATAAATGTTTGCATCTATAAATACAAACAGTTAAATAACAATAACCAATAAGTGGAAACTGAATTCAACAGTAGAGTTCAACGGTGTAAACACTCTTTCACTTGCTTCATATAATGATGGACTAACAGAAGTGATGGAGAGAATGAAAGAAATATTTCATTCTGCACATATAAAGACATTTTATCTTATTATTTATTCAGTGTTTGTATTCTAATACAGATCACCTTCAACCTTTAAAAATCTCAACAATAGACTCACAACATTCAAAAACTGTGAGTGTGTTTGTGATTCAGAACAAGTGTGTGTCTGTGTGTGTGTATGTGTATTTGTGAGTGTGTTTGTGTGTCTGTGTGTATGTGTATTTGTGAGTGTGTTTGTGTGTGTGAGTGTGTTTCTGTGTGTGTGTGAAAGTGCAAGTGTATTTGTGTGTGTGTTTGCGTGTGACTGTGTGTGTAGTTTTGTGTGTGTGTGTTTGTGTGTGTGTGTGCAAGTGTATTTGTGTGTGTGTGTTTGTGCGTATAGTTTTGAGCATCTGTAAATCTGCACAATAACTTAATAACATCTCTTTCTTTTACATACTTTTTAAAATGAACACAAACTCAAAGTACAGATTAATTTATACCACATTGGAAAATGCAGAAGGGAGGAGAAAAAAGAAATGGACATAGGTAAAGAGAATAAATGCATGATGTCATGGAGAAAGATACTACAATGAAAATAAACAGAGAAACACACCTGCAGAAACAGAGATAAATCTGAAAAGCTGCGCACACACACACACACACACACACACACACACACACAGATGAAACACAAATTAGAATTTAAGACCCTTCAAAAACACTCTAATAGTGCCTTTAAACTAGAGAGAGAGAGAGAGAGAGAGAGAGAGAGAGAGAGCGAGCGAGCGAGAGAGAGAGAGAGTGCGATTGAGTGAGAGAGAGAGACAGAGAGAGTGAAAGCGTGAGCGAGAGAGTGAGAGAGAGAGAGACAGAGAGAGCGAGCGAGCGAGAGAGAGAGAGTGCGAGAGAGTGAGACAGAGAGAGAGAAAGAGTGAGCGACAGAGTGAGAGAGAGAGTGAGAGAGTGAGAGAGAGACAGACAGAGCGAGAGAGCGAGCGAGCGAGAGAGAGAGAGAGAGTGCGAGAGAGTGAGAGACCCTACAGAGTTTTGTAAAAGCATTCTTCGGGTACAGAGAAACACACCGAATATTGCATGCAGGGCAGAATTAGGCCAATACCCTCTACTAATCCACATTGAGAAACGAGCCATTAAATTTTGGAAACATCTAAAACTGAGTAACCCCAACTCTTATCATTTTAAAGCCCCTAAAAACCATGAAGTGAACACTGAGAAGAGTCCCATCATTCAGCTGGTCCTGAGACTCCACAAACAGACCAACAATAATCAGCCTCAGGACACGGACACCCTCATCCACACAATCCAGCCCAAACACATGATAAAAGCACAACAAGAAAAGTACCGAACTTATTGGAATGAAACAACACAAAAACAAACTACAATGTTACTTGGCCCTAAACAGAGATTACACGACAGCAGAATACCTGAGTACTGTCAGAGACCACAAACTGAGGAAACACATGACGAGGTACAGACTGAGTGACCACAGCCTGGCGACAGAGAAGGGCAGATACAGACAGAACTGGATGCCCAGCGAGGGCAGGTTATGCCCGTACTGTAGCCAAGGAGAAATAGAAACAGAGCTGCACTTCTTACCACCTGCCCTAATTATAATGAAATCCGAAAACACTTCTTTCCCAAATTTGAAATGATTTGTCCCAACTTCAAAAAGTTGAAGAATGACGCACAAGCTCAATATTTACTTGGTGAACAAAGAGAAAAACATTTCACTAGCAGCAAAATACATCAAATCCTGCCATAAAAAGAGGGAAGAGTCGACCAAACAGTGATGCGCCCATTTACTCACACACACACACACACACACACACACACACACACACACACACACACACACACACACAAACTCTTGTACACACACAAACACCACTGAAAGTATATACAATGTTTATTTTTATTCATACATTTTTTTCCCTGTTTTTTACACACTTGTTCAATACAGAATTTGTTGTACTTTGTTCGTTTTTATTTTTATTTTTATTTTATTTTTTCATGCTCATATAAATGCTTTGGCAATACAATGTACAATTTGTCATGCCAATAAAGCTCATTTGAATTTGAATTTGAATTGAGAGAGAGTGACAGAGAGAGTGAGAGAGTGAGCGAGAGAGTGAGAGAGAGAGCGAGCGAGCGAGAAAGAGCGAGAGAGCGAGCGAGCGAGAGAGAGAGAGACAGAGAGTGAGAGAGAAAGCGAGAGAGAGACAGAGAGCGAGAGAGAGAGTGAGAGAGAGCGAGAGATCCCATACTGAATAATACAGAAAACGTCAATCTATATAAAATATTTCTGCATCAGCAATGTTATAATTACTTTTAGTTTCATTCGTTTTATCTTTTGATTAATGAGTTGTGCGAGCAGCGACTGAAGAAGAATGAAATATCTTCTGTACTGTCTAAATGACCATTTGTGGAGATTGCCATGTCATTATTTATATGCACGACCACACAAGATTTTTACTGCGCTTTTTATTACTTTTGAAAAAGGCACCTCGCAATAATTTGTCTGTACTACAGTATATTAAATATACATTAGATAAAAAAACACAGTTCTGAATGTGTTTCTTTCACTACATGTTCTCAAATGAACAACAGTCAGAAATGAACATTGTCTTCCATTTTATATTTAGTTTTTCTATTGGGCAGTTCTCTGTTTGATTGAGCGAGTGAGTCATTAGTCCAATTCAAATCAAAAACTCATCCGTTCAAGACTTTGAGTCCTTATGACCGATTCATTAAAAGAACGTTTAAGAAAAAGAGTAGTTTGTTCATGAGTTGGACTAAAGTCCACGGCTAATCGATTGGTTCCTCGGGTCAGGGCGCCATTCATAGCCACCACCCCCCCACGGTTCCTTTCTTCCCTGAAGTGCATGATGAGCTGACGAGGTCATGGAGGTTACATATTACTAACCAGATCCGACCTCCTCGCTCGTCCGCTCTCACTACCCTTGACAGTGGGGCGCCCTACCGGTACATGGAGGTTTCCCAGGTGGATAGGGTGGTTGTGTTCCACCTGTGCCCCGAGAACGCCGCCACCTGGTGGGATTGTCTGGTACTCCCCTCCAAGGTCTGTGGGAAGACGTCCTCACTGACTTCGAAAGCCTACAGCGCCACTGGACAAGCCGTCACAGCCCTGCATGCCATGGCCCTCCTGCATGTCCACCAAGCCAAGGCACTTAAGGATCTGCACTTGGGTTGTCCTGACCCCAGCGTGCTGCAGGAACTGCGCTCTGCCACCGACCTCACTCTCAGAGCCATGAAGGTCACAGTGCGGGCACTTGGGCAGGCATATGCCACCCTCGTGGTCCGGGAACGTCACCTATGGCTGAACATGGTTGAGATGCGCGACATTGACTAGGCTCGCTTTCTCAATGACCCCGTCTCCCAGCTTGGCCTCTTCGGTGACACCATCGACGATTTCGGCCAGCAGCCGAGGGCATCCACCTGCGTCCAAGCAACAGGCAGCTCCGCCTCAACCCGGGCCCAGCTCTCAGCCCCAGCGTCGAGCACCTCGGAGGCGGCGCATGCCCCCCATTTCCAGGACTTCCTCTGGGACCCGGAAGGCTCCTAAGCACTCCTGAGATGGAAGACCCAGGGAGTCAGATGTTGTTCCGGAGCTGGTACCAAGACCACTCCGTCCCCTAGTGGAGGGCCGACAGGAAAATCCTTGTTTTCCCACATTGTTAATAAAAGAGCGATTTCCTCACTTCTGGGTCATCTAGCCAGTGCGTGTCGTTCTCACGGCACCCCGGCACCAAAAACCACAACAACGGGCTACCCGGACGCAGTTACTTCACCTCCGGACACGCGACTGCCCATCCCTGGCAAGCCGGCACTGACGAGTTCCGAGGACATCTTCACAGGACCTCCTCCTCAGTCTCAAACCTGCCCCCTGCCAGGTGCGTGGAGCAAGGTAAGTGCTTTGAGTCTTTTCTCAGCACCCAAGCCTCGGGATGCACTTTTTTCTCCCAAAGTGTTATTACCTGCTCCCCCCGCTGTGAAGCCCCAACTGGTACGTCAAAAAAGATCGCCCACTTAGTGCCCCTCCCATGGAGCTTGGACACATGGCTTTCACTGTCCAAACTGTCGCGCTGGTTGACCTGGACCATCTGACTCGGCTACGCGTTTCCTCCTGCCTCGTTTCAGAGGTATTCACTCAACTTCGATGCATGGCAAAAATGCCAGCACCTTACGGCCAGAGATTACAACTCTGCAACGTAAGGACACAATAGAGCCTGTCCCTCCAGCCTAGATAAAGAAGGGTCTATACAGCCCTTATTTCATCATACCCAAAAAAGGTGGTGGGTTGCTTAAAAATATTTTAACCTATGTTCGGCATCAGATTGGTTCGCAGCGGTAGACCTGAAGGACACGTACTTCCACGTCTCCATTCTGCCTCGACATCGACCCTTCCTATGGATCACGTTCGATGGCCAGGCATTTCAGTACAAGGTCCTCCCCTTCGGCCAGTCCCTGTCCCCTCGCATCTTCAAGTTCTCAACTACCTCGATGACTGGCTCATTCTAGCTCACTCTCGGGAGTTACTATGCGCTTACAGGTACCAATTGCTCAGGCACCTCAGCTGTCTAGGACTTCAGGTAAACCTGGAAAAGAGAAAGCTTCCCCTGAGGAAGGACCTTCTTTCCCAGGGACGTGGCAAATGCCCTCTGGCATCCGCGCCCAGACCTCTGGAACCTACACGTCTGGCCCCTGGATGGGACGCAGAAGATCTGAGTGACCTACCACCTGCAGTCGTAGACACGATCAACCAAGCCAGAGCTCCCTCTACCAGGCAGCTTTAAGCCCTAAAGTGGTGCTTGTTTGCAAGTTGGTGTTCTTCCCGGTCTGAAGACCCACGGAGACCCCTTCACCTTGAAGGTGTATGTAGATAATATCGCGGCCCACCACGACACAGTGGACGGCAAGTCCCTGGGCAAGCATAACTTATGTAAGTCGCCCGCAGGCTGATCCCTCTCTGGCCAAGCCTGTTCCCCTCCTGGGATCTCTCAGTGGTCCTCTCGGGCCTTCAGAGACCACCCTTCGACCCACTTGGCTCAGTTGAGCGCAAGGCCCTCTCCTTGATAGCGCTCGCTTCCATCAAGAGGGTTGGGGACCTGCAAGCGTTCTCTGTCAGTGACACTTGCCTGGAATTCGGTCTGGCAGACACTCACATCATCCTAAGACCGCGACCGGGCTACATGCCCAAGGTTCCTTTGATATCCGTCAGAGACCAGGTCATGAACCTGCAAGCACTAACCCGGGAGGAGGCAGACCCAGCATTTTCGTTGCTGTGTCCGGTACATGCTTTGCATATCTATTTGGACCGCACGCAGAGCTTCAGATGTTCTGAGAAGCACTTTGTCTGCTTCGGCGGACGGTGGAAAAGGAACGCTGCCTCCAAACTGAGGCTGCCCGCTGGGTCCTTGGTCTTCCAGACTCAGGCTGTGCCCACCCCCTTGAGGGTTCAAACACACTCGACAAGAAGTGTCACCCCTTAAGGGTGCTGGGAACCTAAGGTCTGTATATGACACCTTTTTCTGAGGGTGTTTAGGAGGGTTATGTGTGGCCGATACAGTTGCTTCTAGCACACAGCAGCATGCTTGCACCAATTTCAGTAGTTCACATTACACGGCATAACAAAGAATTACGCTTTATAATAGGACCCCTTGTGTCACTACATTCGACACAATGTCGAGTGAGTGACAGAAGGGGAACGTCATGGTTACTGTTGTAACCTCCGTTCCTTGATGGAGTGCTGCAGAATACACTGAAGTCTATGAAGTGAGTGATATTTATACGGGTAAAGGGTCATCACATGACTCGTGTCAGCACTGCAGAATACATTGAAGTCTATGAAGTGAGTGATATTTATACAGGTAAAGGGTCATCACATGACTCGCGTCAGGGCTGCAGAATACATTGAAGTCTATGAAGTGAGTGATATTTATACGTGTAAAGGGTCATCACATGACTCGTGTCAGCACTGCAGAATACATTGAAGTCTATGAAGCGAGTGATATTTATACGAGTAAAGGGTCATCACATGACTCGTGTCAGCACTGCAGAACACATTGAAGTCTATGAAGCGAGTGATATTTATACGAGTAAAGGGTCATCACATGACTCGTGTCAGCGCTGCAGAACACATTGAAGTCTATGAAGCGAGTGATATTTATACGAGTAAAGGGTCATCACATGACTCGTGTCAGCGCTGTAGAACACATTGAAGTCTATGAAGTGAGTGATATTTATACGAGTAAAGGGTCATCACATGACTCGTGTCAGCACTGCAGAACACATTGAAGTCTATGCAGCGAGTGATATTTATACGAGTAAAGGGTCATCACATGACTCGTGTCAGCACTGCAGAACACATTGAAGTCTATGAAGCGAGTGATATTTATACGAGTAAAGGGTCATCACATGACTCGTGTCAGCGCTGTAGAACACATTGAAGTCTATGAAGTGAGTGATATTTATACGAGTAAAGGGTCATCACATGACTCGTGTCAGCACTGCAGAACACATTGAAGTCTATGAAGCGAGTGATATTTATACGAGTAAAGGGTCATCACATGACTCGTGTCAGCGCTGTAGAACACATTGAAGTCTATGCAGCGAGTGATATTTATACGAGTAAAGGGTCATCACATGACTCGTGTCAGCGCTGCAGAATACAGTGAAGTCTATGAAGTGACGTCACATCAAAGTGTTTTTCACACATGTTTCTCCTTCACCAATAATGTCTTTGAGAGTACTAAACAGCAAGATATACTGTATTTACAAACTGTCTAAATTTGTGGAGAGATATTGAATGTCTGAAATGTTGAATTGAAATATTACGTTATCGTTTATGAATATTAGAGACCCCAGTTATTGAACTCATTTAAATTCACCAAGAAAACGCTTCTAAACATAAACGAGTCATTTCATTACTTTCTGCTGTCAAAGCATCTGCAAGCTTTTTCTCTCTCTTCCAAATACATGTTTCAATGATTATTGTGAACACCTCCCGTTTTTGTACCTTCAAACTGGTAAAATCGGCCCTCTGTGACATTTTCTGCAACTCTTGTCATGTGGAGGGCGATGCTGCGTTTGATTTGTGTTTATAATTAGGAGAAGGACGTTATTGAAACTCACTATTATTAGACTATTATTATTGTCCTTTTGGATGAAAAATAATGCTCAGACTGATCTGCTTTGTTCATTTAATGCTTAAACACTATAAAGTCTCTTGGTAGATTTCGGTCATGAAAGACTCAAAATGATTCACTGACTCACTCAAAATAGCTGGAATTGCTGCTTTTAGCTTATTCTTTAAAAATAAAATATCCCCAGAAAAAAGGCTCGTGGACCAGTTCCTGTGACCTCACACAGCGTAGCTGACCTATATTTTTTGCATAGCCGAATTGCAAACATTACAAGTAAACACGCTACTAAGACGGAAAGAAAACATGGATGAATATTGATGATGGTTAACCTATGTGGGATAGTGGTGTGCAGTAGAATTGGTTTAAGGCCACATTGTGATTTCAATCTTAATTCGATCAATCATGCAGCATCAATGGACATCATACAGATGTCTCAGATGTCAGTCTGCTGGTTTCCAAGTGTTTTGATGGTTTCCCTCACCATGTTGCCTATAGCTAAGTGCCGCTTTCACAATTGTCATGTCCATTTATGCTGGTTTTTCTGCATTAACATGAGAACGAGAGACAATAAAAATTAATCTACATATTGTTGCTATTATTATTATTTCTGGATTGTGCATTTAAATCCACAGAGTTTTTAGTCAAGTGTGTTAGTACTTAATAATAAATCAACCATTGCGGTTTTCAAGCTTTTAATCGATTTTTTCGATGTTATTTTGGTAAATAATTGGCAATAAATCAGCGGCACATACATTGGTACATCCCTACTATTCTCCATAGAGTTCTCTCTATCATTTCATCTCTCTCTCAGACTTCTGATACAGGCGTGTGCTCAGATTTGACATTGTTCTGGTTGAATGGAAAACAATGCAGTGGACAGAGTTAAAATAGTAAGGTCACAGATGGGAGGCAGCGGTTTGGCCAGAGGTACAGATTGTTCTCTATGTTCGAGAGCTGCACACTCACTCCAGACCTTTCCATAGAGGAGACAGAGAGCGACGGATAATTGGAGAGGTCACAATGAAAGAAGGAGAGAGCTGGTGTTTCAAGAATCCAATAGCAACAGCGGACACAGTTCATCCAACTACCCATCCATCACCAAACATCATTTACACAAGGAGAAAGAGTGATACGAGCTTTAAAGGTTTTCTCTTTTTCTACCCTATTGGGATAAATAGTATGGATGTAAATGGGTTTTGCACCCTTAAGAGCATGTAAAATGTATATTATCTCTCATTCTAAGGCTAAAATGCCAAAAACAGACGTGACATTGTGAAAGCGCACTTAGCTATAGGTTACATGATGAGGTAAAACCACCCAAAACACTTTGAAACCAGCAGACTTCGACTTCTGAGATATCAGTACGATAACAATTGTTGCTGCATGATTGATTGAACTAAGATTGACAGCGTAATATAGGCTATATGGCTATTTACATGATTACTAATACTTAAGCGGCTGAATTTTTAAATATTGTCTGCATTCAGTGCTTCAGTCAGCGCTGTGTGAGCAAGCGGCGCCCTCTAGCGGTCTGGATGGGATTATCCATTATACCAACATAATACTGATCTGTTCACGATCAACATTCACTGAAGCAGCACGGCTTCCCAAATGCTGTTCAAAGAGGTGTTTTGTCTTCCCTCACTGTTTGAAGAGGACCGGGGACCGGGGCGAGGAAGGGGGCCAAGTCATCAATTGGGCATCTTTGAGGCCCTTGCTGGCTAGCCAAGCAGCGGAGTACTTGGATGCATGTGATGGAGCATAAAGATCATGGCCTTCTTGAATGCTGAGGACTTCTTCCTGCACCACTGCTTGAAGAAAGTACTTTCCAGAAACTGGCAGTAGGATTGAGAGTTGAGTTTCAGTCCATCTTCAACTCAAAAGGTCGAACTACCTCATCCTTAATGATAGCAGCCCATAACAGTACCCCTCCTCCACCTTGCTGGCACCTGACTTGAAGTGGTGCCCTGTGTCCATTAG
>JAVLUX010000016.1:3015000-3017500 GCA_032164185.1 Moxostoma hubbsi | reverse complement strand
CTTCCTTTCCTGGGTTTAATGCTACAGAAAGGGAGACACACGATGAGGAGATGATGTCACTAAAATATATTTATTTCATCTGTTTGATATTACAACACATGACAGCTATTTTGATCACACACGCACACACACACACACGCACGCACGCACACGCACACACACACACACACACACACACACACACACGCAAACACACACACTAACTCATGCACACACGCACGCACGCACACGCGCAAACACACGCACACACACACGCGCACACACACACGCACACATACACACACACGCACGCAAACACAGACACACACACACACACTAACTCACGAACGCACGCACGCACACACACGCACACACACACACACAAACACAGACACACACAAACACACGCACACACACAAACACACACACACACTCACATACAAACACACACACACACATACACACAAACACGCGCGCACGCATGCGCACACACACACTCACACACGCACACACACACACATACACAAACACACACACGCGCACACACGCACGTAGCGTAGTAGAGTCCTCGCCATTATCATCACCCCATTGGAGTAGACGCGGCCATCCGCCGGGGGACGGAGGAGCCCAGATGCCTGAGAGGGGAGGAACAGCTCCTAAACAACCACCTGGAGTGGTCAGGGCCGCTGCCTGGGGGCGGGAGGACACCCCTACCGGCTGCAGAAATGCGCCGAGGTCTGAGACCGCTGACCGCGAGAGGGGAGGGGCTCCTGGCCGACCGCCTGGAGCGGGAGGAGCACTACCAGGGCGTGGGAGACCTCTTCCTTCCACCGGAACGTGGTGGGGAGTCCAGCAGGGCCCAGAGGACTGCCTTAAATTTTTGTTGTTGTTATTATTATTGTTTCCCTCCCCTTGTCCCCTCCCTGATCCAGGTAGGACGGCGATGACCTCCCAGCAGTTGTGGGCGGAAGGCGTCATTTTTCAGATCACATAATGGGGCCACACAAGAGCTCTTCTAGTTTCAAAGGGGCGTGTGAGCAAAATAAAAACATGAGTCATATTATCCCACAATAATGTCATCAGGAGTCCCACATCATCCTGAGGGGATGCAGAGTTAATATTTGACATTTCAAAAGGTGAGGAGCGAGATTACGACACCTTCGTTACTGTTTTGGTTCAACGTACAGTTCGGTTTAAGTGTCCTTCATGTGTGTGTCTTACCTGTGCTGTGCGGGCTTGTGATTGGTGCAGATGGCCGTCTGGAAGTCGTGACTCACGCACACTCTGTGAGGAGGACAATGAACCTTCAGACAGGGATCTTTAGTGCCGTCCAGACCTGAGAGGGACAGAGAGAGACTTCAATAGTTCCCTGTAAACTTGTGAAATATCTGATTTACTCACACCAGCTGAATTCTAGATTAATGCACCGAGTTGCTACGTTGTTGTTGGGGGGATATATGCGTATCACTGCCCCCCTTCGGCCGATTTGTGACCCGTTGTAACGCAGCGGCTCATTTCAGCATAGTAAATCATTATTTAATGACATTAAACATCTTTTTCCCATTTCACATGACCATTTAGCTTCTCAGCTTCGGCTGCACATGATTATTAAACCCCAAAAATAATGTGAATAATTCTTTAATTATAATTATTATTATTGTTGTTGTTATTTTTATCCCATTTTCTCCCAATTTGGCCCAATTCCCAAGTCCAAGTCTCACTTGCCTCCGCGCTTCTTATCACGTGACTCGTTGTGCATGACACCGCGGAGACTCACAGCATGTGGAGACTCATGCTACTCTCCACGATCCACACACAACTCACCACACGCCCCATTGAGAGAACCACTAATCACCACCACGAGGAGGTTACCCCATGTGACTCTACTCTCCCTAGCAACCGGGACAATTTGGTTACCCCATGTGACTCTACCCTCCCTAGCAACCGGGACAATTTGGCTACCCCATGTGACTCTACCCTCCCTAGCAACCGGGACAATTTGGCTACCCCATGTGACTCTACCCTCCCTAGCAACCGGGACAATTTGGTTACCCCATGTGACTCTACCCTCCCTAGCAACCGGGACAATTTGGCTACCCCATGTGACTCTACCCTCCCTAGCAACCGGGACAATTTGGTTACCCCATGTGACTCTACCCTCCCTAGCAACCGCGACAATTTGGCTACCCCATGTGACTCTACCCTCCCTAGCAACCGGGACAATTTGGCTACCCCATGTGACTCTACCCTCCCTAGCAACCGGGACAATTTGGCTACCCCATGTGACTCTACCCTCCCTAGCAACCGGGACAATTTGGTTACCCCATGTGACTCTACCCTCCCTAGCAACCGGGACAATTTGGTTACCCCATGTGACTCTACCCTCCCTAGCAACCGGGACAATTTGGCTACCCCATGTGATTCTACCCTCCCTAGCAACCGGGACAATTTGGCTACCCCATGTGACTCTACCCTCCCTAGCAACCGGGACAATTTGGCTACCCCATGTGACTCTACCCTC
>JAVLUX010000016.1:2995000-3010000 GCA_032164185.1 Moxostoma hubbsi | reverse complement strand
CTAAACAGGACCAAAAACAGGAAGTAATTTGCCTAATACTGACCTCAAGCATACCTGGTTCCTGACTATGTTTCCCATTATAGTTTGGTACAGGCGTCGGAACCGCCCGTCTGCTGTCCTTGAAGCTGGTTTTGTATCGTTACGTTCGGCATTAAAAAAGCTAGCGTGAATGCTAAACGAACCAGGACTAAATGTATCATTTTCATTTTTGGTCCGGACCAAGAGAACCGAACTACGAGTGTGAACACACACTTACATTGTCTTAAAAAAATAAATAAAAATAAAGACACAAATTCTAATTCAGAGTTTACATTGCGCAATTGTGACTTTAATATCTCGTGACTTTATTTCTCAGAAAAGCGACGAACAATTAAATGGTAATTCTGACTTTATAATGTATCTCGATATGTAAAACTGCGACTGTATTTCGAAAAATTGCGACTTTATTTCGTGTAATTAAGAGAAAAGCTCACAATCGTGAGAAATAAACTCTCTAATTCCAATAAAACTCTCATTTATGAGAAATAAAGTCACAGTTACGAGAAATCAAGCAGAAATGGTGAAGAAATTATTACAGAAATCTATTGCAATTGTATTATAATAATAATAATCCCAATGTGGAACGCCCAATTCTGAATGCACTCTAGGTCCTCGTGGTGGCGTAGTGACTCCGGGTGGCGGAGGATGAATCTCAGTTGCCTCCACGTCTGAGACCGTCAATCCGCGCATCGTATCACATGACTTGAGGACGTTACCACGGATACCTAGTGCGTGTGGAGGCTTCCCGCTAATCTCCGTGTCATCCACGTACAACTCACCACACACCCCACCGAGAGCGAGAACCACATTATAGCGACCACGAGGAGGTTACCCCATGTGACTCTACCTTCCCTAGCAACCGGGACAATTTGGTTACCCCATGTGACTCTACCCTCCCTAGCAACCGGGCCAATTTGGTTACCCCATGTGACTCTACCCTCCCTAGCAAACGGGCCAATTTGGTTACCCCATGTGACTCTACCCTCCCTAGCAACTGGGCCAATTTGGTTACCCCATGTGACTCTACCCTCCCTAGCAACCGGGCCAATTTGGTTACCCCATGTGACTCTACCCTCCCTAGCAACCGGGCCAATTTGGTTACCCCATGTGACTCTACCCTTCCTAGCAACCGGGACAATTTGGTTACCCCATGTGACTCTACCCTCCCTAGCAACTGGGCCAATTTGGTTACCCCATGTGACTCTACCCTCCCTAGCAACCGGGCCAATTTGGTTACCCCATGTGACTCTACCCTCCCTAGCAACCGGGCCAATTTGGTTACCCCATGTGACTCTACCCTTCCTAGCAACCGGGACAATTTGGTTACCCCATGTGACTCTACCCTCCCTAGCAACCGGGCCAATTTGGTTACCCCATGTGACTCTACCCTCCCTAGCAACCGGGCCAATTTGGTTGCTAAGGGAGATTTAGTTGGAGTCACTCAGCACATCCTGGGATTCGAACTCGCGACTCCAGGTGTGCTAGTCAGCGTCAATACTCGCTGAGATAC
This sequence comes from Moxostoma hubbsi, assembly GCA_032164185.1. Classification (NCBI taxonomy): domain Eukaryota; kingdom Metazoa; phylum Chordata; class Actinopteri; order Cypriniformes; family Catostomidae; genus Moxostoma; species Moxostoma hubbsi. The sequence goes on along the minus strand of JAVLUX010000016.1, from coordinate 3,008,451 downwards.
CCTGACCCCCCCCCCCAAATTTCAAGACGATATGAAATTCTCAGTAACAAATCAACATGTGCTGAAACTATCATTTACTTTGCAAATATCATAAATAAAGTCTCTCAAGATATAAAGTCACAATCGCTTCATATAATTTAATCAATTCAAAGTTTTTTTAATCCATGGCGGGATTAAGCCACCATAACATAATGAGTCAAGAAGCAGATGTTACGAATTATGTCTGATGTTATTACAGCAACACACTGAAAATGATATATTGTGAAATATATATAAAGTTGTGAAACAGTGTGTTCTGTTGTATACTGCACACTTTGGTAAATGTAGTAAGTATTCAATAAATAACATTCTCATACACGAGCTAGCATGCTAGTCCAAACTTTTTCTCAAGTTTTTCTCAAGTCTTTAAACACACATTTCTCTTTGCATTCGTCGGTGTTTGAGATCTCCTTCATTCTGTTCTCTGAAATATTGTCCACATTCATCTGCGTCTGCCGCTCTTTACCGCAGGAGTGAGTGAATGATGAGCAATTCATTTCAGCGAGAAATAAAACCCATCCACACTCGTTTATTTGAGAGGTGATTCCTCCTCCATCATACGGCTCTCGTGGCATCGCTATGGAAACCCACCGCCCCTCAGGGCAAGTTTGATCATTTTTATGTATTGAATTTAAAGCAAGAGAGAGAGAGAGGGAGAGAGAGAGAGAGAGAGAGGGAGTGAGAGAGAGATAGAGATAGAGCAAGAGAGATAGAGAGTGAGATAGAGAGAGAGATAGAGAGCGAGAGAGATAGAGAGAGCGAGAGAGATACAGAGAGAGCGAGAGAGATAGAGAGAGCGAGAGAGATACAGAGAGAGCGAGAGAGATAGAGAGAGATTGTCATGAAGAATACATGTATGTATGTATGTATATATATATATATATATATATATATATATATATATATATTCCTTTACAGCTGTGTGGGAAAAGTAAACGGATCATGTGTTATGAACTATAATAAAGGACTATCTCACTTTCACCTATATGTCTGTAAGTATCAGTGCTGTGGTATTTTCTACAGGTCATGTACTCAACTTTTTTCATCTTTTTTTGTTGTTGTTTCCCTGAATTATAAACGTTAGTCTTTTTTATGCCGACAGTTGGCTCAAAAGTCCCACGTTAATCACCATATCTCCATTTATTTCTGGTTATTATTGGGATTATAGTTCTAACAATAAACTGCATCTGGGATTTGACACATTTTGGACTATTGTAGATAAATGTTTGTTCCCATTTGTTCCCATTCCCATGTTTGTTGTAAGGAATGATTAAAAATATATTTTGATATTCTGTAAATTGATTTTTAAAAAATATTGCCCAAATAATCAGTTATCAGCCTTTTCCACCACCCTATTATTGGTATCGGCAAAATCCACTACCGGCCAAATTCTAATTTCTAAAGAATGATATAGCATAATATAATCAAATTTGATTCCCACAAAAAACGTTCAACTCGCTCTTCATTATATACAGTATATTTACAGTGCATTCAGAAAGTTGCAGCCTTACGCTAAAATGCTTTAAATATTATTTTCCACATCAATCTACACTCCATAGTCCATAATGACAAGCAAAAAACAGATTTTTGATAACTGTGCATATTTATTAAAAAGAAAAAACTGAAATATCACACTATAATAAGTAATCAGACCCTAAACTCAGTACTTAGTTAAGGCATCGTTGGCAGCGATTACAGCCTCAAGTCTTTTTGGGTATGAAGCGACAAGCTTTGCACATCTGGATTTGGGGATTTTCTGCCATTATTCTCTGCAGATCCTCTCAAGCTCTGTCAGGTTGGATGAGGACTGTAGGTGGACAGCCATTGTCAGGTCTCTCCAGAGATGTTCGATCGGGTTGTTCAGTCTGGGCCACTCAAGGACATTCACAGAGTTGTCCTCAAGCCACTCTTGTGTTGTCTTGTCTGTGTGCTAATGGTCATTGTCCTGTTCGAACGTGAACCTTCGGTCCAGTCTGAGGTCCTGAGCACTGTGGACCAGGTTTCATTTAGTATATCTCAGTATTTTGATGCACTCAGCTTTCGTTCATCCCTGACCAGTCCCCAAGTCCCTGCTGCTGAAAAACACCCTGGGGCAGGGCGGAGGTCAGGCCAGGTCGTGAATCCATTATTCTCTGCAGATCCTCTCAAGCTCTGTCAGGTTGGATGGGGACCGTAAGTGGGCAGCCATTGTCAGGTCTCTCCACAGATGTTTGATTGGGTTGTTCAGTCTGGGCTCTGGCTGGGCCACTCAAGGACATTCACAGAGTTGTCCTCAAGCCACTCTTGTGTTGTCTTGTCTGTGTGCTTAGGGTTATTGTCCTGTTGGAAGGTGAACCTTCGGTCCAGTCTGAGGTCCTGAGCACCGTGGACCAGGTTTCATTTAGTATATCTCAGTATTTTGATGCATTCAGCTTTCGTTCATCCCTGATCAGTCCCCAAGTCCCTGCTGCTGAAAAACCCCCTGTGGCAAGGCGGATGTCGGACCGGGTCGCGATTCCATTATTCTCTGCAGTTCCTCTCAAGCTCTGTCAGGTTGAATGGGGACCGTAGGTGGACAGCCATTGTCAGGTCTCTCCAGAGATGTTCGACTGGGATCAAGGGCCGGGTCGTGATTCCATTATTCTCTGCAGATCCTCTCAAGCTCTGTCAGGTTGGATGGGGACCGTAGGTGGACAGCTATTTTCAGGTCTCTCCAGAGATGTTCCATCGGGTTCAAGTCCGGGCTCTGGCTGGGCCACTCAAGGACATTCACAGAGTTGTCCTCAAGCCACTCTTGTGTTGTCTTGTCTGTGTGTTTAGGGTCATTGTCCTGTTGGAAGGTGAACCTTCGGTCCAGTCTAAGGTCCTGAGCACTTTGGACCAGGTTTCATTAAGAATATCTCAGTATTTTGATGCACTCAGCTTTCGTTCATCCCTGACCAGTCCCCAGTCCCTGCTGCTGAAAAACACCCTGTGGCAAGGCGGAGATCGGGGCCGGGGTCGTGATTCTGCACACCCGGCCCCTAATCAGGCTAATTAACCCTCGAGAGGGATAAAGACTGACCGAAGACGGCAGTGCAGGGGAGAGAGAGATTTACAGACAGCTGTCCGGCACCTGTGTGTGTGTTTGTCTATTTGTTTCAGTTTATAATTAAAATATTATTTATATTGTCAAGCCAGTTCTCGCCTCCTCCTTTCCATTAATCCTTTACACACACCCACTGCATGATGCTACCACCACAATGCTTCACCGTTGGGATGGTATTGCGCAGGTGATGAGGGGTGCCTGGTTCTGTCCAGACATGGCGCTTGGAATTGAGGCCAAACAGTTCAATCTTTGTTTCATCAGACCAGAGAATCTTGTTTCACACAGTCTGAGAGTCCTTTAGGCAATTTTTTGTGTCTTGCACTAAGAAGAGTCTTCCGTATGGCCACTCTGCCATAAAGCCCAGATCAGTGGAGTGTTGCAGTGATGGTCGTCCTTCTGCAAGTTTCTCCCATCTCCACACATGATCTTTGGAGCTCAACCAGAGTGACCATCAGGTTCTTGGTCACCTCTCTTACCAAGGTCCTTCTACCCCGATTGCTCAGTTTGGCTGGGTGAGCAGCTCTAGGAAGAGTCCTGGTTGTTCCAAACTTATTCCATTAAAAAATTATGAAGGAACCTGTGCATTTGGGAACCTTCAATGCAGCAAACATTATTTTGAAGCCTTCCCCAGATCTGTGCCTCAACACAATCCTGTCTCTGAGCCTTGCAGGCAGTTCTTTTGACCTCATGGCTTGGTTTTTGCTCTGATATGTATTTTCAGCTGTGAGACCTTACACAGACAGGTGTGTGCCTTTCCAGATCATGTCCAATCTGTAGAAACATTTCAAAGATGATCCAGAGAAATGGGAAGCACCTGACCTAAATGTCAAGTGTCATAGCAAAGGGTCTGAATACTTAAATCAATGTGATAATGAAGGTCTAGGCTCAGTAATATTACGCTGCAATACAATGAAGTCAGCTGACACCTGAATGTACTGACTGATCAGGATATCCCATCAATGGATTTTTATCTTCCCTGATGGCACAGGCATATTCCAGGACGACAATGCCAAGATTCACCAGGCTCAAATTGTGAAAGAGTGCTTCATGGTACATGAGGAATCATTTTCACACATGAATTGGCCACCACAGATTCCTGACCTTAACACCATTGAAAGTCTTTGGGATGTGCTGGAGAACACTTAACGGAGTGGTTCGACTCTCCAGTCATCAATACAAGACCTTGGCCAAAAATGCATGCAACTCTGAATGTAAATAAATGTTGTGACGTTGCATAAGGTTGTCGAAATAGTGCCACGATGAATGCATGTCATAATCAAAGCTAAAAGCAGTCCAATGAAATATTAGAGTATGCAACATATGTTGGACAGGCAGTGCATAAACACATCACTTACAATGGTAGTGGATAAAATTGCTTACAGGGTTTACAGCATTACATCGTTGTGGCAACAGAGTTGTGTTTTGCCTATAATTTGACACAGATATGTAAGTTAGTTAGTTTATTTTACAGTATACTTGGTATACATATAACATGTAATGAGTTTAGTAATAACAGTAAATTATGCATAATTACAAGCAACTAGTGGTCAACCGATATAGTGCCGAGGCAGATAAATCGGTCGATATTCAAAATGTTTTAATTATCGGATCGGCCAATAACTTTTCCCATCTGGCCGATTTGTTTCTTGAGGGAGCTGAAAATCGGTTGCTTGCATTTACATTTATGCATTTGGCAGACGCTTTTATCCAAAGTGACTTCCAGTGCACTTATTACAGGGACAATCCCCCCGGAGCAACCAGGAGCTAAGTGCCTTACTCAAGGACACAATGGTGGTGACTGTAGGGATCGAACCAGCAACCTTCTGATTACCAGTTATGTGCTTTAGCCCACTACGCCACCACCACTCCATACACACGCTTGCATGTGAAGCAACTGAGACATATAAACGACCAGTCACGGTTTGTTTATTGTCACGTGCCATCGCGTTACTACAATAATATACTGGTGCGCAGCACAGTGTCGCTTAAACGGTCCGCATATCAGAGCCGCGGCAGACGCGTTTGAGCTAATAACGTTGAAGTCCTCGCCTGTTTCATTCTCACTCTCTCTCCTCAACAGTTCCCTTTAACTTTTAATTGCCTTGTCTAATGATAAAAAGGCAAATATCAATAAAACTAATATCATATACCGTCTGCAAATATGCACATATCTAATTTAAACAGATGTAATAAACCAACCTCACAAAACTTCAACATCCTCTGGAGCGCTCATTTATTTACATCTAAAGCACTTATTCTATCAGCCTCTCCACAGCAGGCGATCCAGGCCATTTAAACTGTCAGAAGATGAGTGCAACTTAAAAGTAAAGACGCTTCAGGTGTGCTATGAGTAAACGTCTTATTCACGATGTACTATATGTACAATTGGTTTGATTCAGTATTTTTTGGAGAAAACTGCGATGCTAATGCACACGTGCCATCCATAGCTTATGGCTTATGGTCTAAACTTATGCAGCTCCTTTTTTTAACCTTAGCGGTGTTCAAAGCGCTTTAAACTGTGACTCATTCACTCATTCACACACCAATGATGGCAGAGCTGCCAAGCAAGGCGCTAGCCTGCCATTGGAAGCAACTTGGGGTTCAGTGTCTTCCCCAAGGACACTTCGGTATGTGGAGACGTGTGGGCCGGGAATCAAACCGCCAACCCGCTGTACCACCTGAGCCACAGCTGCCCCATGGTTGCCGCCCCATGGTTGCCACCCATGGTTGCTGCCCCGCCGCCCCGCCGCCCCATGGTTGGCGCCCCATGGTTGCCACCCCATGGTTGCCGCCCCATGGTTGCCGCCCCATGGTTGCCACCCATGGTTGCCACCCATGGTTGCGCCCCATGTTTGCCGCCCCATGTTTGCCGCCCCATGGTTGCCGCCCCATGGTTGCGCCCCATGGTTGCCGCCCCATGGTTGCCGCCCATGGTTGCTGCCCATGGTTGCAATAGTTTAGTGTGAAATTGAGTAATTGAGCCATTTTTTAGTTTATATTATTTACTATATTAAGTTAAGTGTGATATATCGGCATTGTATCAGCCGATTGGTCACCCTGCTCTCTGGATATCGGCCATTAAAAAACCCATATCAGTCGATCACCACAAGCAACTCACCCAAAACCAAACCCTAACCCTATAGTAAGTACGTTGTTAATTAACATCACTCGGTACTGAAATGTGTACCCAAGATTTTTTTAACACAAATAATGTTTATGACACTTACATTGTAAGTGCATTACTGTAAACGTACTGTTTATTATTTTAAATAAAGGAGGGACGAGTTGATGCCACAAACGCTACTGATTGAGCTTGTATTGAATGCAGAACAGTGCTAAGAACAGTTCTGACTCTTTCTACAGTACAAATGCATTTACAGGAATCGACTCGCGAAATCTGCACGGGCAACAGACATTAGCATTTTCAGTAAGTGTTTGCTTTAAACATGGAAAGGTCATCTAACAAACTGATCCTCTGTGTGTCAACTTCAGTTTCATTTCACTGTATCGGGTTTGACCTGTGAACACCAGTTTCGTTGCGATGGCAGACCACATCTCTGTGACCTCAAATGCTTTCATACACATCACAAATCGACCGTTAACCCTGCGTGTGCCGCGCATCTGTGATAGAGAGAGAGAGAGAGAGAGAGAGAGAGAGAGAGAGAGAGTGGGCGGCTCTTCTGCTCTATCGATCAATAACTCTATAACACAAAGGCAGTTTCAGAATGGATTACAAGCTTACTACTTACTGAAAACTGCACAGTGTGCACTGTATACTGCCTACTACTCTTGTTAGTAATTGAGGATAGTGGGATACAGTGTTCAGTGCAGTGTGATACGCTGCATTTGGCAGACACTTTTATCCAAATGCAATTTAGTGTACACATGTTATCACTATTGTGTGTTCCCTTTGAATCAAACCCGTGACCTTGCCGTTGCTTGCAACCCAAAATTGAAAATGAAATAAAGAGGTTTGCATTGGTTTTAACTAGGGCTGTCAATCGATTCAAATTTGTAATCAAATTAATTACATGGTGTCCCGATTAATTAATCGCGATTAATCGCATTTACAAATATTTGCCGTGAAAGCCCCTCATGTAACAATAATTCAATATATAATGATTAAATAATTATACATAGTTATCTTTATATATTAAAAAATTCCATATATATATATAAATATTCAGATAATTAAAATGCGTTACATTCCTGTAGTAGATGAGTTCATCATTAATAAGACAATACAAAAAGCAGCTTTATAATACAATATATTGTTTACTCCCATATTATTGATCATAAGTCAATCATTGACACACAGTTCACAGCAATCCATTACACAAGTGAATTTATCAATCAGTTGGAGATTTATTATGAGAGCTTGTTTAAGGATGAACACCTGCGTCAGACATTTACCAGGGGTACACACATAGTACACAATACTACAGATATATCTCACAATAATGCTGGGACATTATATTCATTACACAGTGCAATGGTGTTCAATGCTTTGGAGTTGTTGGAGGTACAAAGAGTATTTAAATAATATTTCAAGTCTTTACAAAAAAAGTGCAAATAGGGGCTTTATAGATGTAAATTTACACTTATGTATAAAAAACTTGGCAAGAAAAATAAACCGATTAATCAGAAAATATTCACTTTTTAAATGATCAAAACTGTGGAAACCAAATAAAACGTCTTTATAAAGCAAAGAAAAACTAGTTAAAATAGAGGTACGTACAAACAAACAATATTTTCTCCAAAATACTACAGCGTCTCAACTAGGTGAGGGGCAGATTCATCCACAGCATTACAGAAGGTGCAAAGTGGATCTATATCAGGGCGTTTCTTAAATAAAGATTGACGGGGTAAAAACGGTGTAACAGTTTAAAGGACACCTCCGTAACCTTGTTGGTAATTAAATATTTGTGAGGTAAAGACCAAACGACCTGCGTCAGACATGCTTGTGTCGTGTCTCGGGTGTGTTACGTCATAAACATCAAGTGTTTAGGTCACTGTGTCAAGTTAAATATAGTTTAATACTTTAAACACATCTTGAGATCTCTTAGTTCGGATTTGCGCTCCTTCAAGTGTTTTGAACGCAAGAATGTAACACATGTTTGTGTTGTTCTGCTGAAGTGTTTCTTCACTGTATAAACTGTGTGTTGCTCAAACAGCTGAAGTTTCACTTACTGCCCCCTGGAGTAAACAGGTGGTACTGCAAGCATGCGATTAAATGTGGAAATGTTATTTTTTGTATAATTAATCGCGTTTTATTAACGCGTTAAATCAACAGCCCTAGTTTTAACATTTCTGTGTGTTTTTGCAACATATAGCCGACCTTATAAGTCAGTAACACGTCAACAGCTAAAAATATTCCAGAATGTTCTAATATCTTAATATATCTAAACTAGAACAATAGTAACATCATAGAGAAGTTAAATATTAAATATTAAATAAAAAATGAGCGGTTGATATTAGAGAAGCATTTTTAAATCTTATCTTAAAACATTATTTGAGGAAAGATTTTGCTAATTAATCTATTAATGTATTCTTTATTTTAATATGCATGTTTATATTCTGCTTGTCTTTTCTTAATCATTTTTATTCTAATATTTGTTTTTGTTTTTTTTTCTATGTCATGTGCATTGGGAAGCTACCTTTGAAGGCGCTTCATACAAATAAAGTTTATTATTATTATTATTATTATTTTTAAAAAATGGCAGGAATTTGCAGGAAAATAAAGTCCTAAGCCAGTTAATAAAAGGTGGATATTGTCAACCTCGACAGCTTTTCATGAAAAAGTTGATGTCTGAGAGCTTTTCATGCACATTTTGACCTTGCCGAACTTTAAAGAAGACCTCACTGGGGTTTTGATGCTTCTTACACATTGAGAAGCGGTGTTAATCTTGTCAACAATATTACTGACAAAAATGTACAAGATATTTTTCTTTATATTCCATTAACGAAGACGAGATGAAATATTTTAATTAAAACTGTTGACAGAAATTTGATGAGAAATCAACATCGTTGAAATATATTACCAATGCAAAAACAATGTTTAAGAAGAAAAACCTTCTTTATTCAAATGATCCACTCATAGTATTTGGGGGATTTCCTCATTTGGGCGAGCTAAAAGAGCGGGACATTGGTAAAGGTTTATCACCTTACTCAAACGCATCCTATATACAGTTTATTAAATTAATCAGCAAGGCCTATATAAACATAAACATGATATTACAACTTACATATGAGCCGTTTCCATGCACAGCAAATAACTACCAAAAATATGTTTATTCGGGGGTCTGGGTAGCTCAGTGGTAAAAGATGCTGGCTACCACCCCTGGGGTTTGCTAGTTCGCTAGTTTGAATCCAGGGCGTGCTGAGTGACTCCAGCCAGGTCTCCTAAGCAACCAAATTGGCCCGGTTGCTAGGGTGGGTAGAGTCACATGGGGTAACCTCCTCGTGGTCACTATAATGTGATTCTCACTCTCAGTGGGGCGTGTGGTGAGTTGTGCGTGGATGCCGTGGCAATACGCTCACCAAGTCATGTGATAAGATGCGCGGATTGACGGTCTCAGACGTGGAGGCAACTGAGATTCGTCCTCCGCCACCCGGATTGAGGCGAGTCACTACGCCACCACGAGGACTCGGAGCGCATTGGGAATTGGGCGAATCAGTGTGATGGGCTAGCTGTAAAATTGTAGCTGTGTGCGGATTGGTTCATCCTCAAAGCCGATGTCATTTCTGCGCCGCTAGCGCCACCAAACGGAATTGCATCCTCATTGTTTACAGATCAGCTTCCTGTATACGCCGTCCGTCTGCAGTTGGCCGAACAAAGAGATAGTCACAGCGCTGACAGGTTTCTAGAAACGTAACTGTCTACATGTTTGTTTATAGTTGTCTCTGCATATTAAGCTGGGATAGGACAAAGAAAAGGTTACATACTCCAACTTAAAGCCTGACAATTATGAGCTTACTCTGATAAATGAAAGCTGTACGAGGCTTTTTAAGCATAATTTGTGGAAGAATGTGCATGTAAACATGCTCAATAAAGTGAATGAACAGCTGCATATGTCACCCATGTTGTTAACAGGCCGTCGTTGAACAATGCGGCATGCAACGCAAAATATGAATGTCTCTTAAAACCTTAATTAAAAGTGTTATACACATAAAAGTGTCATTAGTCATACACAAACCTCATTAACTTGCACACCCTCCCCTACCGCGTGAATGTGATTGATTGAGTTTTACGGATGGTTTAGTGTGATTTAGGTAAACACTGCATTCCTGTAATCAAATCACCTCACATCACTGAAGAAGTTTATTTTAAATACAGTAATTAGTGCAGGAGACTGAATGAGACCAAAGCAGACATCTCTGGATGCTCCGGATGCAGCATTCACACCTGTTATTACCCAATCAGGGCGAGACTGTGCTACCAAACGGCCAATCAGTTCGCACCCGAATATCAAATGTCACCTTATAAACAAATAATCATTCTGACGAATGAGACCTGCGATTTTACCTGGTCATGATCTGCGTTATTAACACGCTGTGATGCCGATTGCACAGAGGGAATGGAAATCTACGACCTTGAATGAGCCACGCGCACACTGTCGGTACCCTCTCCATTAGGGCACCTGCCTACTTCACAGCCATCTGTGCCATCTGCAGACTTTGGCATCACCGTAGCAATAATATGCCAATCAACTTATTTAAATACACACGGAGTTGAGAGAGAGAGTGATAGAGAGAGAGAGTGAGAGAGAGAGAGAGAGAGAGAGATAGAGACAGAGAGAGAGAGAGAGATAGAGACAGAGAGAGAGTGAGAGAGTGAGAGAGAGAGAGAGAGAGAGAGAGAGAGAGATAGAGACAGAGAGAGAGAGAGAGATAGAGACAGAGAGAGAGTGAGAGAGTGAGAGAGTGAGAGAGAGAGAGAGAGAGAGAGATAGAGACAGAGAGAGAGAGAGAGATAGAGACAGAGAGAGAGTGAGAGAGTGAGAGAGAGAGAGAGAGAGAGAGAGAGAGAGAGAGAGAGAGATAGAGACAGAGAGAGAGAGAGAGAGAGAGATGTCAAATCTGGAGTGGAGTGAATGAAAGATAATCTGAGTTTGGGCTCGTATCTACAATGACATCACAATACTTGCTCGCTCTATGCCTCGTATATGAATGTTCATTTAAGATGAATGCATGAACATGCATTGAACGGTGCATATGAACTGCTCTAAAAGTGCTTATAAAACTGTCCCAGATCGTGCACAGATCAGTGCATCCGTGGTTTATTCACAAGTGTACACAAACCATGTTTATTTGTCTTTAATCGCAGTCTTTTACATGTATTTTTGCATCTGTGATGGGAATCACAGAAGGGAAACTAATCACAGAATATTCCTGCTGATGTGACCAAATCAGTTGGGAAAAATTATGAATCATTTCAGTGTTTATTATATTCTGAATCGGTGGAAAGAAGAGCTAAGAAGAGCCATTCAAGACTAATATAAGTAATAGCCTCAAACGCAGAGGAAGCAGCTTGCGGTTTACGATTCTTGTCAGAAAGGTGAATTGAGGCCATTGACTTTCCAAATACATGTGCCTTACCTTTAGGGATACATCGAAATTTCGGCTGCCAAAAATGTTCGTTTTTCATCCGAGAGAGGAAAAAAAAAAAGTCTGAAATCATGTTTTGGGCTCAATAATTCAAAACAGTTTGATTAAAGTTCATTTTTTGCAATTTTTGTAATTTTATATTATTTTTTAATGCCCAATTCCTAATGCTCTTTAAGTCCTCGTGGTGGCGTAGTGACTCCGGGAGGCGGAGGACGAATCTCAGTTGCCTCCACGTCTGAGACCATCAATCCGCGCATCGTATCACATGGCTTGTTGAGCGTGTTACCATGGAGATGTCGCGAATGTGGAGGCTTCACGCTATTCTCCGCGGCATCCACGCACAACTCGCCACACGCCCCACCGAGAGCGAGAACCACATTATAGCGACCACGAGGAGGTTACCCCATGTGACTCTACCCTCCCTAGCAACCGGTACAATTTGGTTACCCCATGTGACTCTACCCTCCCTAGCAACCGGGCCAATTTGGTTACCCCATGTGACTCCACCCTCCCTAGCAACCGGGCCAATTTGGTTACCCCATGTGACTCCACCCTCCCTAGCAACCGGGCCAATTTGGTTACCCCATGTGACTCTACCCTCCCTAGAAACCGGGACAATTTGGTTACCCCATGTGACTCCACCCTCCCTAGCAACCGGGACAATTTGGTTACCCCATGTGACTCCACCCTCCCTAGCAACCGGGACAATTTGGTTACCCCATGTGACTCTACCCTCCCTAGCAACTGGGACAATTTGGTTACCCCATGTGACTCTACCCTCCCTAGCAACCGGGACAATTTGGTTACCCCATGTGACTCTACCCTCCCTATAGCAACCGGGCCAATTTGGTTACCCCATGTGACTCCACCCTCCGTAGCAACCGGGACAATTTGGTTACCCCATGTGACTCTACCCTCCCTAGCAACCGGGACAATTTGGTTACCCCATGTGACTCTACCCTCCCTAGCAACCGGGACAATTTGGTTACCCCATGTGACTCTACCCTACCTAGCAACCGGCCCAATTTGGTTGCTAAGGAGACCTGACTGTAGTCACGAGTAAAAGCATTGTTTATGTTTAAAGCCCACATCCTCAGAAGTGAAGTGAACGCTCTGTTGGTCATTAGTGCAATAATAAAGAGCGTTTTCAATGTGTGTTATTGTGTGTCATAGTCGTTAATGTCAATCTCCAATACGACATTAAAGAAGCAAAAAAGCGCCATTAAATTTACATTTACATTTATATTCATGCATTTGGCAAACGCTTTTATCCAAAGTGACTTACAGTGCACTTATTCCAGGGACAATCCCCCCGGAACAACCTGGAGTTAAGTGCCTTACTCAAGGACACAATGGTGGTGGCTGTGGGGGTCGAACCAGCAACCTCCCGATTACCAGTTATGTGCTTTAGACCACTACGCCACCACCACTCAAATTAGGTGGCCTTAACTACTTGATAAAATGTGCTTATTATGTACATACATGTAGTTGAATTGTAATTACATTTAAAGTACTTGTATTTAATTACATTTGTAGTTACACTGTTAACTTTCCCCCTAACCCCTAATCATAACCCCTAACTTAACCCCAATCCTAACGCTAGCCTTACTCCTAAACCATCCATCTGGTGTCTATACCTTTAAAATAGTGTGCATTTTACTGTTTATGAACTGGCCCCATTCACTGACATCGTAACCCCAATATTTAGTCAAACTTTTAGTCCCAACCCACAGTTTTC
>JAVLUX010000016.1:2982500-2985000 GCA_032164185.1 Moxostoma hubbsi | reverse complement strand
CTTAGCTGGGGTCCCGTTTGGTTCACTCCCATCTGAGGACGGTCTCTTGTGAGCATTCAAAGGGCTCCTTGATGTCACCGTCTGTTACTGGGCTGCCACCGGCTGAAGATGGTCACTCTCTACACGTCAGATATGTTATAAACAGGGGCGTCTATGGCTAAGGTGGTAGAGCGGGTATCCGCTAATCGCAGGGATGGTGGTTTGATTCCCAGCCCACATGTCTCCACATGCCGAAGTGCCCTTGGGCAAGACAGTGAACCCCAAGTTGCTCCCAATGGCAGGCTAGCACCTAGCACTTATATTTAGCGGCAAATGAATCCTATTAATCCATTGATTTGTTGTAAGTTCCCACAATGTAAGTCCCACTTTGTCCCATCGCTTAATTATGTCAAATCATTTGACAGCAGCGATGTTGTGGTACCCCTCAACTCTGAAGTCAAAGCTTCCTCTCCCGCTCTTCTTCAAGCTACCTGTCTGGCTGTTCCCACGTAATGAATTCCACGACGAAGGAGCTGAACTACCAATGGGATGCAGGTGAAATAGTTGTCTGCATAGATTTTGTAGTTCTACCCTTCAGCTTGGAAGCAAGCTTCATCACAACATCCCCCGACACGTGTCACAACGGTCATAGACACATGTCCAGCTTATGTTTACATAGGCCAACAATTAAAAAAATACCACAGTGAAATGCAGTAAAATAATGTGTCCTGTGTGAACAGAAACCGATACAGTTCGAAATAAAACCATCGAAATAAAATCACGATGATACACTAAATGAGTCGCCACGTCCAAAAGCCGTTCCAACAGTATGCTTGAGAACGGTTGGGTACGGTTAACTAACCGTGCCGAGAACGGTTTATTATCGTACCGTGCTATACCGTCCGGCACGATGGTGGAAAAGAGGCTAAAGAGGCTAAAGAACGGTCTCTTTTTTTCCTCATTGAACACCTTGTTTCATCCTGTTTCACTCATAAGCGATCTTACACAAGTAATATTAAGAAAGTAAAATGAGTTGGGAATGACTTCAGGATTCAGTCAGTCCACACACACACACACACACACACTCTGTGGGAATCCTCTTCAGTAATGAGTTAGATTGCAATCGAGCAGCCCTGATGAGCAGAAGGCTTGAGGTTCATTGGTGACTCCAGCCGTTTGCCTCCTCTCGGCTTAATTAGATAAAACTGCAGTGTCGGCCAGAGGCCATTCCAGCTCGTTAGCTCAGAGAGCCAGTGCTGATCCAGACACTGCGGCTCAAACGCTACACGACACTCACAGGGTTGTACGGTACAGCTGCCCCCTGCACATGAGGCCATACAGCTCGATATATCAATTATTTGGGCTATATTCGCAGTGATCTCTTGGCAATGCGAACTATTAAATAATGCAATGATTTTAATGAGATTTTTATTTGATCATAACGCCATTACGCTTCCTAAAGGGCATGCCATTAGACCATTTTCATGATCTCTCCTTGTCTTGCAGATACTTTAATATTGTATCTGATTTAGGCTTAATGTCATAGTGAAAAAAAGGGGGGGTCTGTGTATCTCAGCGAGTATAGACGCTGACTATCACCCCTGGAGTCACGAGTTTGAATCCAGGGCGTGCTGAGTGACTCCAGCCAGGCCTCCTAAGCAACCAAATTGGCCCGGTTGATAGGGAGGGTAGAGTCACATGGGGTAACCAAATTGGCCCGGTTGCTAGGGAGGGTAGAGTCACATGGGGTAACCAAATTGGGCCGGTTGCTAGGGAGGGTAGAGTCACATGGGGTAACCAAATTGGCCCGGTTGATAGGGAGGGTAGAGTCACATGGGGTAACCAAATTGGCCCGGTTGCTAGGGAGGGTAGAGTCACATGGGGTAACCAAATTGGCCCAGTTGATAGGGAGGGTAGAGTCACATGGGGTAACCAAATTGGCCCGGTTGCTAGGGAGGGTAGAGTCACATGGGGTAACCAAATTGGGCCGGTTGCTAGGGAGGGTAGAGTCACATGGGGTAACCAAATTGGCCCGGTTGCTAGGGAGGGTAGAGTCACATGGGGTAACCAAATTGTCCCGGTTGCTAGGGAGGGCAGAGTCACATGGGGTAACCAAATTGTCCTGGTTGCTAGGGAGGGTAGAGTCACATGGGGTAACCAAATTGGCCCGGTTGCTAGGGAGTGTAGAGTCACATGGGGTAACCAAATTGGCCCGGATGCTAGGGAGGGTAGAGTCACATGGGGTAACCAAATTGGCCCGGTTGCTAGGGAGGGTAGAGTCACATGGGGTAACCAAATTGTCCCGGTTGCTAGGGAGGGCAGAGTCACATGGGGTAACCAAATTGTCCTGGTTGCTAGGGAGGGTAGAGTCACATGGGGTAACCAAATTGGCCCAGTTGCTAGGGAGGGTAGAGTCACATGGGGTAACCAAATTGGCCCAGTTGCTAGGGAGGGTAGACTCACATGGGGTAACCTCCTCGTGGTGGTGATTAGTGGTTCTCTCAATGTGGCGTGTGGTGAG
>JAVLUX010000016.1:2962500-2972500 GCA_032164185.1 Moxostoma hubbsi | reverse complement strand
AGTTGCCGCTTCTGAGACCGTCAATCTGCGCATCTGATCACGTGACTCGTTGTGCATGACACCGCGGAGACTCACAGCATGTTGAGACTCATGCTACTCTCCACGATCCACACACAACTCACCACACGCCCCATTGAGAGAACCACTAATCACCCCCACGAGGAGGTTACCCCATGTGACTCTACCCTCCCTAGCAACCGGGACAATTTTGTTACCCCACGTGACTCTACCCTCCCTAGCAACCAGGACAATTTGGGTACCCCATGTGTCTCTACTCTCCCTAGCAACCGGGACAATTTGGTTACCCCACGTGACTCTACCCTCCCTAGCAACCGGGCCAATTTGGTTACCCCATGTGACTCTACCCTCCCTAGCAACTGGTCCAATTTGGTTACCCCATGTGACTCTACCCTCCCTAGCAACAGGGGCCAATTTGGTTACCCCATGTGACTCCACCCTCCCTAGCAACCGGGCCAATTTGGTTACCCCACGTGACTCTACCCTCCCTAGCAACAGGGGCCAATTTGGTTACCCCATGTGACTCTACCCTCCCTAGCAACAGAGGCCAATTTGGTTACCCCATGTGACTCTACCCTCCCTAGCAACCAAGCCAATTTGGTTACCCCATGTGACTCTACCCTCCCTAGCAACAGGGGCCAATTTGGTTACCCCATGTGACTCTACCCTCCCTAGCAACTGGTCCAATTAGGTTACCCCACATGACTCTACCCTCCCTAGCAACTGGTCCAATTTGGTTACCCCACATGACTCTACCCTCCCTAGCAACCGAGCCAATTTGGTTACCCCATGTGACTCTACCCTCCCTAGCAACAGGGGCCAATTTGGTTACCCCATGTGACTCTACCCTCCCTAGCAACTGGTCCAATTTGGTTACCCCACATGACTCTACCCTCCCTAGCAACCGAGCCAATTTGGTTACCCCATGTGACTCTACCCTCCCTAGCAACCGAGCCAATTTGGTTACCCCATGTGACTCTACCCTCCCTAGCAACCAAGCCAATTTGGTTACCCCATGTGACTCTACCCTCCCTAGCAACCGAGCCAATTTGGTTACCCCATGTGACTCTACCCTCCCTGGCAACCGAGCCAATTTGGTTACCCCATGTGACTCTACCCTCCCTAGCAACCGGGCCAATTTGGTTGCTAAGGAGACCTGACTGGAGTCACTCAGCATGCCTTGGATTCAAACTCGTGACTCCAGGTGTGATAGTCAGCGTCAATACTCATCATTGGTGGAGGTGTGTGTGTGTGTGTGTGTGTGTGTGTGTCCTCCACCTTGTAAATACGACACCAATCTTCACTCTTGTTTTACTCCGCAAGTCTTCTAGCTAAATTTCTGTTCCTCTGTACAAGTCTCGCGCTATACGCTGAGCTAGAAAGGGATGGGTGGAGCTGAGCGGGCCGCTCAATATGTAGTGCCTAGTGTTTCTTATTTTGGGAAAGGTAAACCCACGAATGGCTTACTTATAGTTGTCAATGAACAATAAACTGGAATAGTAGAACGTATCTTGACATCAAAAAGTTACGCACTTCACCTTTAAGAATGAAACGAAGACATAAAAATACGTTAAAAAGTAATTAAATTAAACACTTTTTTTTAAAAGGACAAAATAGTAGAAATAATCAATAATGTTTGTCTCATTAATATTTTAAAAAGCAATTAAATATAGCTTTTAAACAATAAATTAACAAATCAATTTTGACAAATAAATAGACATTTATAACAGTTTAAAATCCAGTTAAATATAATAATAAAATGATCGGCAATTGACAAATGCTTTTTTCGAAATGCAATTTAAATTCAGCATGCCAAAAATGATTTATTCGTTTATTATTTTATTGTTACACTAAACTGCATTTTAAAGAGTTTTTAAGATGTCTATTAATTTGTCCTTTAAAAATGTGATTTATTTATTTACATAATTATCTTTGAATTAATACATTAATAATTGAGTTCTTTTCCACGCCATTATTACGTGTCGCTTCTAATCCCTCGAGACTACTTTTATCGTCCTTCTATTGCAGTTTTACGGTAATATTTTGTGTTTTTTGGAGCTTGCCAGCCATTGGTCCAAATGCTTTTATTGTATCTTAAAGAGTACTCTGGACCGCTTCAAAATGTCTCTGTGTGACAGGACGGAGGGCGGGACCGGCACGTGATCCCCTAATCAGGCTAATCAAGCCTCAGAGACCCTTTACACTGGTGCAGAAATCCAGGAATGAGGAGGGATGCGCCATAGTGGAGTCCTCGCCGCTACCATCCACCCCAACGGAGCAGACACGGCCATCCGCCGGAGGACGGAGGAGCCCAGCCGCCTGGAAGCGGAGGAACAGTCGCTGACCGCAAGGGGTAGAGGGGCTCCCAACCAACCGCCTGGAGCGGTTACCGCTGCCAGGGGCGGGGAGACTCCTACCGTCCACCAAAAACTCGAAGGGGCATTCTGTCCGCCAGGGGCCGTGGGTCTGCCTCCGATCCGTCCAGGGAGGTGCGGCTGTCGTCCATTAGAGGGTGGAGGAGTGGCCGAGGACCAAGCTATGGCAAATTGGAGAACCGGCGAGTAAATTTACGGGTTTTTTTCTCTCTCTCTCTCTCTCTCTCTCTCTCCCGCTGCTGCGCCATGTTGGACTTTACCTCTCTTTTTAAAATGTTTTGTTAATTTGGCACCATCGCCGTTACGGCATATAGGTGCCACACTTTTTCTTTTTTTTTTGTTTCCTCCCCTGTCCCCTCCCTCATCCAGGTTTTTTCCCCTGTCCCCTCCCTCATCCAGGTTTCCTCCCTGTCCCCTCCCTCATTCAGGTTTCCTCCCTGTCCCCTCCCTCATTCAGGTTTCCTCCCTCATCCAGGTTTCCTCCCCTGTCCCCTCCCTCATCCAGGTTTCCTCCCTGTCCTCTCCCTCATCCAGGTTTCCTCCCCTGTCCCCTCCCTCATCCAGGTTTCCTCCCCTGTCCCCTCCCTCATCCAGGTTTCCTCCCCTGTCCCCTCCCTCATCCAGGTTTCCTCCCTGTCCCCTCCCTCATTCAGGTTTCCTCCCTCATCCAGGTTTCCTCCCCTGTCCCCTCCCTCATCCAGGTTTCCTCCCTGTCCTCTCCCTCATCCAGGTTTCCTCCCCTGTCCCCTCCCTCATCCAGGTTTCCTCCCCTGTCCCCTGCCTCATCCAGGTTTCCTCCCCTGTCCCCTCCCTCATGCAGGTTTCCTCCCCTGTCCCCTGCCTCATCCAGGTTTCCTCCCTGTCCCCTCCCTCATCCAGGTTTCCTCCCTGTCCCCTGCCTCATCCAGGTTTCCTCCCCTGTCCCCTCCCTCATCCAGGTTTCCTCCCCTGTCCCCTCCCTCATCCAGGTTTCCTCCCTGTCCTCTCCCTCATCCAGGTTTCCTCCCCTGTCCCCTCCCTCATCCAGGTTTCCTCCCTGTCCTCTCCCTCATCCAGGTTTCCTCCCCTGTCCCCTCCCTCATCCAGGATGACCTGCCAGCACACGGGGTGTTAGACACACCCCTCCTCAGGGAGGGGGGGGGGGGGGGGGGGTGTATGTCATGCTGGGGGCTCCCCGGCCTGAGAGAACGAGGGAGGAATGTGACAGGGCGGAGGGACGGGCCGGGACGTGATTCCCCACATCCGGCCACTAATCCGGCTAATCAAGCCTCAGAGAGGGATAAAGGATGACTGGAGACGGCAGTGGGACAGCAAGAGAGAGTGTTACGGACAGCTGTCCGACACCATTGTGTCTATGTCTTTTTATTTACGTTTTATATTAAAGTATAATTTAGATCATCAATCCAGTTCTCGCCGCCTCCTTTCCCTTAATCCCATTCCAACCAGATTTGTATTTTTGTCCTTGACGCACACAAAGTTAACTTTTTGCTAAAGCTACGAACGGTTCGACGACATATGGAGCTCCGAAGGGAAAAACAACCCGTCTGGCATCCTGCATCAACTTCAGATGACATACGTGTCAACATGGTAAATATAAATATTTGTGTTATTAATATTATTCAATCAAAGTCCAGGAACAAGTGTTCAGGGTCCACAACGAACACCTGTCAAGAGCAAAGTGCAAGTTAAACTTGGCTTTGGTGAGTGCTAATTTTGGACGCTGTGCCAAAACGAAATGTCTCATTTCTGGGCTTTGATTTCAAAGGTTCGGTGACGGCTGAGATTAATTCCTTTGATAATGACGTGAGAATAAAGTATTTACAGTAAAGACGTGAAATAATGCATCTATTTCTGTCCACAGTTTCAGTACAGATGTCATTGGCATGAATCTTACGAGTATTCAAGCATATTTGGTGTGATCCAAACCCCATGACTTATGTAGATAAACGTCTTTGTGCTTGTGTGACAGTCCCACGTGAGACCAACATCAAACTTTCCTCGCACAGCGAATCTAGGCCAAGAAACGGTCCCGACTAGTACAGACGACACAGTGCTAATGAAAACAAGAGAAGCACAGCGCTAGCTGGCGTTTGCGCTTTATGACTTCAACGGTCTCATTTCCGATGAAGAAATAAACATCTCGAATACAAGTTTAATGGCATAATAAAGTCCTAATTTCACTCTTTTTCCAGCCTTCACCACACCATCTCTTTACGCCTCTTCATTTGTGAGTTTTAGTGTCATCCCAGAAGCCGTCGCTCATGAATTTATGCATGAACCCGTGCTGGATGTCCCACCTGTCTCTGTGGAGTTCTGCACGCTCATCTTATATCAAACAGTCCCATTTAAGCGGCATCTCTGTCCTCTGGTTACTCATTAAGAAGTCATTTCCCTCCCAAACTTTCTCAAGTTCATTTCTCTTTTATTCCTTTACTGCTCGCTGTGAGTTTAGTGAACGTCTCCTCGCTGAAGTCAAAACAGCACAGATGGAGACACTTGCACAGTTTGTCTGTGATTATGTGTGTGCGTGCGTGTGTTTGTCTTCTGGCCTCATTGGTCTTACAGGCCGTCTTGCTCATTTTCGGCTCATCTAGTTCTCAGCGGTCTCAAGCCTCTAATGATGTTGTGTAATGGAAAACGTGGTCTTGACCTAACATTGACACTTTCTAAAGCATAACACGGATCTATTGTTGGTCCAAAACCGTGACCATTTACAGGGAGAGTATAATTACTTTTAATGCATCTTTTTATTTTTCTTTACACAAGATGAATTTACATTTTGACTGGCAATCGTTGAGCTTATAATGAGCAAATGTAACTCAGTTCTGGATTATTCTTTGCCGAAAACCAAAAATGACTTTTTATTTTAATACTCATTTTTATTTTATTTATATATATATATATATATATATATATATATATATATATATATATATAAAATTGTATTAATATTATACTTTTTAATTAATTTCATGAATTTAATGAATCTGAATTGAAAAACTACAAATCAAATGATCACACTTTTATTGAAAGTAATGCACCAAAATTGGACAGAAAATATATTAAAACAATATTAAATATATTGTTCTTTATTCAGTTCTTTAACAATCAAATGTACCCGATTTTTTTTTTTTTTTACCAATTATCCATTAAATGTAACGTTCTAGAAAACTCTAATGATATGCAAAACAGAAGTCAATTAATGAACTTAGCAGCTCTAGGCTAGCATCATGCTAATATAAAAAGTTTAAATATGCTACACAGTTATTTTAATGATAACAACAGGCAGAACACAGAACGGCAGAGGACATCTGTTCTGTTTATGTACATGCATTTCCACTTTAATATACAATTACTGTGCAAAACAGCAGTACTTGAACTAAAACCAAACTCAACTGTAGACGACAGATGCATCCTCAAGTGAAGAATAAAGATTTGCAGGGATAAACACATTTGTATGTAATTGCTAAACACAGCAAATTAGACTGCTTTCTATTTAAGTGTCCGGTTTCACTTCAAGAACACAAGATGCTCCGCTTTCTGGCAACTCAAGAACATGAGATGCTGCAGTGAATAGTCTCTCTCTCTCTCTCTCTCTCTCTCTGTCTCTCTCTCTGTCTCTCTCTGTCTCTCTCTCTCTCTCTCTCTCTCTCTCTGTCTCTCTCTCTCTCTGTCTCTCTCTCTCTCTCTCTCTCTGTCTCTCTCTCTCTCTCTCTCTCTCAAGATTCAAGATTCAAATAGCTTTATTGGCATGGTAAAAGAAATCTTTACATTGCCAAAGCATTCATAACACTATACAATATAAATAAGTAATAATTATAAAATAAAAATAAATAAATAAATAAAAATAAAGTATTTTTTTTATTTTTTTTCATGGAAATAAACATTGCAATAAAAATGTTTAATTTTCTAATAGTTCTAATAGTGTCTCTAGGCGTATGGTTGGTAGCGCTGTCCTGCAGGAGGCTCCTTCTTCGTGACAGGACCTCACGTACCTGGCAGCCAGGCTTGAGCTCGCTGGGCTTTCTCCTAGCAGGAGTGGGAGTTTGTCCATATTTGATTTTTGGTGGAAGTCTTTCTGGTAGGTTGTAAAAAGGGGATAGAAAGTGTCCCTAATGTTTGTATAATTGGGGCAGGATGTCAAAATTGTAGTTCTGTTTCCACTTGGTTCTCCGTGCAGTGAGGACACAGTCGCTCTTCCTTCGGCAGCCAGGTCTGTCTGTGTCTGCCTGTCTCTATGCTCAGTGTGTGTTCACTGAGTCTGTACATGCTCTCTCTCTGTCTCTCTCTCTCTCTGTCTCTCTCTCTCTGTCTCTCACTGTCTGTCTCTCTCTCTCTGCGCTGGTGCTTGGGCAGATAAATACCCGCGTGCAATCCGTGCAAACGATTCATTGCCAGTAGTCAAGAGGATTGCCGCGTTCGCAATATGAGCGTGAAGCAATCGACTGAGTTCCGCAACGGCATTGGGGTCCTTGAATAACGTATAACGTGCAAGGAAGGGCACCCGGTGGATTTCTGGTGTCCTCCTAGGGAAAGATGGTGCCCTCCTAGGGAATCGGTGCTATACGCAGACTGCGTAGCGGGCCTATACGCATGGGTTATGGCGGTACTGCTTATTAGTATTATATAGTATTTCCACACCACTGACATCGGCCTTTGCTTGGCGATCAAGTGTGAAACCTGAGCAATGAGGGGTGGGGAGGTATATATATATATATATATATATATATATATATATATATATATATATATATATATATATCGGCTCATATTTTAGACCTTTATTCTCTTTCGGCCAAAACAAAAATGCCATTTTCGTCCCAAAATCTACGGTGGCCAAGGTTTCGGTGCATCCCTAATTCTCATGTGTTCTCACATTCTCGTGGACTTGCTGGACGTCTTCATGCACTGCCGAAGTTCACTTCCAAAACTCAAGAACGCAAGTACCGTGAATGCATAAAATGTCTCGGATGCATCGGGCCGAATATTGAGGATGCATCGGATGATGACGTGCTGTAAGCTCATGAGTGTCTGAGAGTCCATATATTGGTGGTGTTGTGTTTGTTTTGCATTTGTGTCATGTGAGTATAACGTCATCTACTTACAAAAATATTATTGTATCACCGCCATTGTGGTTTGTGTGTTGACTGTTAAGGACCTTGCACACCTGGTTTGAAAGCTTCATTTAAA
Source organism: Moxostoma hubbsi (assembly GCA_032164185.1). Lineage (NCBI taxonomy): Eukaryota > Metazoa > Chordata > Actinopteri > Cypriniformes > Catostomidae > Moxostoma > Moxostoma hubbsi. The sequence continues at coordinate 2,964,917 of JAVLUX010000016.1, read as the reverse complement.
ACTCATCGTCGGCAAGATGCCGTCCTCCATTGCTGGGACTACAAGATCACAGCTTGTTACTCTTACAACAAATGTTTGACAAAAAAGGTGTTATACATTGTTCCCTCAATGTAATAATAATATTGACTCGTCCCTTATTTATTAAAACAAGCAAAAATGTGGGTCTGAGTAGCTCCACGAGTATTGACGCTGACTAGCACACCTGGAGTCGCGAGTTTGAATCCCAGGGCGTGCTGAGTGACTCCAGCCAGGTCTCCTTAGCAACCAAATTGGCATGGTTGCTAAGGTGGGTAGAGTCACATGGGGTAACCTCCTCGTGGTCACTATAATGTGGTTGTTGCTCTCAGTGGGGCGCGTGTGGTGAGTGACTCCCGCCAGGTCTCCTTAGCAACCAAATTGGCATGGTTGCTAAGGTGGGTAGAGTCACATGGGGTAACCTCCTCGTGGTCACTATAATGTGGTTGTTGCTCTCAGTGGGGCGCGTGTGGTGAGTGACTCCCGCCAGGTCTCCTTAGCAACCAAATTGGCATGGTTGCTAAGGTGGGTAGAGTTACATGGGGTAACCTCCTCGTGGTCACTATAATGTGGTTGTCGCTCTCGGTGGGGCGTGTGGTGAGTTGTGCGTGGATGCCGCGGAGAATAGCGTGAAGCCTCCACATGCACTAGGTCTCCATGGTAATGCGCTCAACAAGTCACGTGATACGATGCGTGGGTTGACGGTCTCAGACACGGAGGCAACTGAGATTCGTCCTCCGCCACCCGGATTGAGGCGAGTCACTACGCCACCGCGAGGACTCGGAGAGCATTGGGAATTGGGCATTTCACATTGGGAGAAAATCCCCCCCCCAAAAAAACAAGCAAAAATTAAGGTTACAGTCATGTAATCACAATGGAAATTGGGCTGTTGATGCTCAATCCAACACATTTCCCCTCAGGTTGATCTGTGCTCTGATCTTAAGAAATATAAGGCCACTGTCATGAACATCATGTTTGAGATTAGCTCATACCGGCACGAATAACCAACCAAGAGTCATTGTTTCTACAGAAACACCAATAGAGACCAGTAGACAGATGTATGCATGACCGTACCATATGGAGACTGAGAGAACGAGTGTGTGTGTTTGTGCCATCTGCAGGAGTCTTATTCATTCAAGAACTGCACACATGATCATTTCTGAAACGAACCCCTCATAAATCCTGCATCTCTCAAACCCAAACCCCCCCCCCGGCACAGCCCATCTCGCTCATCTCAGTGAATCGCTCTCTCCCAGAAACCAGTGAGCAGCCTTGAGAAGTGTGTTAGGCCACATCAACACTCCTCCATTTTCATTTGAAACCGCAATGGTTGACCTTCATCCACAATGGAACTGCGTATTGCTCCACCGAAACTGCTCTCCGTTACTGCAATCTTTGAAAAGCGATGACATTTGGAAACTGAAAACAAACCGGATTAGTGTGGACTTGGCCGTACACGTAGGGGCTGTGCAATGTGGACAAAAACAAATCATTTTGTGATTTTCTGATAGATACTGCGATTGGGATTTTGACAAATGTTTACCTTACAATCAAAAAATGCATTTCAGTGATAAAATAAAATGCCTTTGCATTTTTTAGACCATTGGTTATTTCTATGTCCCCATTTCCACCTGGTATTAAGATGCACTTTTCATGATCGGTTAGTGCTAAATCAGATCAGATCACAAAAAACACATATGCCTGTGGTCAAAAATGCACATGACCGCATCACAACTGAGGTGTAAATGGTAACCATCCTGTATGCATCCTGGCAGCAGTGAAGCACCACCCCTCATCTGTCAATCAACAACTGCGCTAAAACTTAAATGTTTAAATTTTGCCTGTTATGAGCGGCTTTAAAAGGAAATAACTGTATGATCGGAACATTTTTAAGTCGCCAGTTCAAATCCAGGGCGTGCTGAGTGACTCCAGCTGGGACTCCTAAGCAACCAAATTGTCCCGGTTGCTAGGGAGGGTAGAGTCACATGGGGTAACCAAATTGTCCCGGTTGCTAGGGAGGGTAGAATCACATGGGGTAACCAAATTGTCCCGGTTGCTAGGGAGGGTAGAGTCACATGGGGTAACCAAATTGGCCCGGTTGCTAGGGAGGGTAGAGTCACATGGGGTAACAAATTGTCCTGGTTGCTAGGGAGGGTAGAGTCACATGGGGTAACCAAATTGTCCCGGTTGCTAGGGAGGGTAGAGTCACATGGGGTAACCAAATTGTCCCGGTTGCTAGGGAGGGTAGAATCACATGGGGTAACCAAATTGTCCCGGTTGCAAGGGAGGGTAGAGTCACATGGGGTAACCAAATTGGCCCGGTTGCTAGGGAGGGTAGAGTCACATGGGCTAACAAATTGTCCTGGTTGCTAGGGAGGGTAGAGTCACATGGGGTAACCAAA
>JAVLUX010000016.1:2937500-2960000 GCA_032164185.1 Moxostoma hubbsi | reverse complement strand
CAGGGCCACAAAAGCTACAATCTTCCTGCAGTTTATGCACAGGCACAATACGGCTTTATCTGGAGCTGTGAAGCAAGACTACTCGACACATTTGCAATCATGTAGGTTAAGAGAGAGGCATAAGAGAAATGACAGAGGGACAATAGACACGTACATTTGGTCCGAGGTGATAAAAATCGAGTTTAAAATAAGTGTGAAGTTTGTAGAAATGTAATATGGGACCATGTTGGTTTCACACGTGTATTAAAAACATTTAAACCTTGAAAAAATAAAATGTCAAGTGGTGTAACCATCAAGTTAAGGTGTTTCCTTGAATACACATGAGTGTACAAAATGTATACATTATTTTCGAGGAGGAGGGATGCCCGGCGCAGAGTCCTAGGCACTGCCGTCCACCCAGGGGAGCGTCGCTGTGACCGCCCGGACGCGGAGAACAGACGCCGTCCACGAGGCGAGTGGAAACTGGACTTCCTGAGTGTCCCCACGGGCCGCCGAGAACGTGGAGGGCCGTTCTGTCTGACTCCAGTCTGCAGCAACCGTCTGCATGAGAGGGTGGAGGACTGATCGGGGTGCATCAGAGAACCGGTGAGTATGTTTTTTTTTCCTCTCTCTCTCTCTCTGTTGCTCCGTGTTGGCCTTTATCCCTCGCCTATTTTGTTTTGTTGTAGTTTTTGCCCTCCTGGCTCCTCCCTGGTCGAGCAAGGAGGGGATGAAGGGGATGTACGTCATGCCGGGGGCTGCCCGGCCTGAGGCAACGCCGGGAGGAGTGTGCAGTGGAGGAGGGCGGGGCTGAAACAACGCTCACCCGGTCCCCAATCAGCCTGATGGGGCGCGTGAGGGATAAAGGCGGCCGGTGAGTTCGAGAGAGAGAGTGAATGACAGGCAGCTGCTCTGTGTGTTTTTGGTTCAGTTTATTATTAAACTATTATTTATACTGCCAAGATGGTTCTCGCCTCCTCCTCTCCTTGAACCCCCTTACAGGCACATTTTGTGTGGGTCAAATGGAGAAACCCTAAGCATATTACATTCTTTGATCTTCCGGACTTAAAAAGTCATGGTCATTTTTTAAGAATGATATACTATATACATAACTTTACCGACTTCAGTCCTCTCAGTTTTCTGGTTTTCTGGTCACATGACAATAAAATGGGTTGGTTACACCACCTGACTTTGGTTTGGCGTGCCAATGTGTAAAAAAAAATAGGAATAATATTTTAAGACAAAATTGCTAAACTACATATTTCTTTGGAGAAATAATAATCAAATATTATTCCAAAGTTCTTGTGCATTTTTTATGTATTTTTCAAGAATATCAGCTTTTAATAAGACTTCACATTTACACTTCTTAAGACTTATTTTTACTTTCAACTCCAGAAAAAAAAAAAAAAAAAAACTGGAAAAACTTTGAAAAAAAAATTGAAAACATGTTCATAATTGTTGAGGTGTATTCAAGTGATTATTTTGTGTTAATTTAATTTTTAATGTTTTTTTTTAATAACTGATCATGTCACTGCATTCAATATTTTACACTTCCAGTGTAATGAAAAAAATTATAATAATAATAAAAAAAAATATATATATACACATCAACCTCAATCCCATTTATGATTATTTGAGTGGAATGAACACGTGTTTTTGTTTGTTTTAAAAAAAAAAAAATCGGAATAAAGAAAAGTTAACCATATGACAAGTTGATGCTAAATTAAACATGTAATATAATGAGGTCATGTGACAACAATGTAGCACTCTGTTACAATCCTGCATTCTATTTCACACATTTAAAAATAACAGTTTATTGCAGAATTCTATTCGGAATGTAGCATTGCCCTCCCTCTCAAACACTGCAACTGGCACATCCCATCAGCCTCCTGCCCATCATCATCCTATACAGACAGGCTGAAGAGATCTGAGGTCACATTGCAGCGCTGATGCTGTTGAGACAGGATATGATCTTTAACTCTGAATATGTTTTTGTTAAGGCATCACTATAACTGAGTATTGATGTGTTGCTCTGCTCATTTGAGCTCTTTGATTCCTCTGATGATTCAGCATTAAAGAGTCTTTGAGTGACCACAAACAACATCTTTCCCTACAATGTCCGTTCTTTCTTATTAATGCTCTAAATGTGTGCTAGTCTCTCTCTCTCTATTGATTAAAGTCTGGAGCACAGATAAGGATCGATACGGTGAAATGAAGATTCCTAAACCTGATTGGAGGTTTTCTTTATGATTAATTTATTTGTAGAGATACAGTGAGTGGAACCAAATGAGGGTTAGAGAGAGGATTAGAGGGTCAGGTGCTCTTACCTTGGTCTTGTGCTTTATTAGGGTTCCAGGTTCTGAAGTAATCATCCTACAGAAATACAGAATGACACGCATTTAATCCACAGACAGACTTTACATGAATATAAGTGCAAAGAAATACTGTATTTTGTAAAGCGAGTTATGGCGTTACATTTTGATTAAACGTTGCATTTGAGAAGGTTGCATTAAAAACTGATTCTGAGACTTTTCAACAGACCTTCATCATTTATTTTTGCTGCTTTACAAATGCCTTTTATGTTTATTCAATCATGATTTGTCACAAGACAGAATCCGTTAAACGATCACCAGGTGCTAACAATAAAAGACACAATCAACTCTCAATACAATTTACAGACTCACCATGTCACACAGAAGCACTGCAAAATATACATGATTTGATATAATCAATAAACAAGAACAGATCCAATCATTGAAACCTCGGGTATACCACACTGTCATTAGTCAAGTTATTTTTATATGTATAGCACTTTTCACAACACAGATCATTACAAAGCAGCTTTACAGAAGATTGTGCATTAACAGAAAATGCAACTATAATATACACTCACCTAAAGGATTATTAGGAACACCATACTAATACTGTGTTTGACCCCCTTTCGCCTTCAGAACTGCCTTAATTCTACGTGGCATTGATTCAACAAGGTGCTGAAAGCATTCTTTAGAAATGTTGGCCCATATTGATAGGATAGCATCTTGCAGTTGATGGAGATTTGTGGGATGCACATCCAGGGCACGAAGCTCCCGTTCCACCACATCCCAAAGATGCTCTATTGGGTTGAGATCTGGTGACTGTGGGGGCCATTTTAGTACAGTGAACTCATTGTCATGTTCAAGAAACCAATTTGAAATGATTCGAGCTTTGTGACATGGTGCATTATCCTGCTGGAAGTAGCGATCAGAGGATGGGTACATGGTGGCCATAAAGGGATGGACATGGTCAGAAACAATGCTCAGGTAGGCCGTGGCATTTAAACGATGCCCAATTGGCACTAAGGGGCCTAAAGTGTGCCAAAAAAACATCCCCCACACCATTACACCACCACCACCAGCCTGCACAGTGGTAACAAGGCATGATGGATCCATGTTCTCATTCTGTTTACGCCAAATTCTGACTCTACCATCTGAATGTCTCAACAGAAATCGAGACTCATCAGACCAGGCAACATTTTTCCAGTCTTCAACTGTCCAATTTTGGTGAGCTCTTGCAAACTGTAGCCTCTTTTTCCTATTTGTAGTGGAGATGAGTGGTACCCGGTGGGGTCTTCTGCTGTTGTAGCCCATCCGCCTCAAGGTTGTGCGTGTTGTGGCTTCACAAATGCTTTGCTGCATACCTCGGTTGTAACGAGTGGTTATTTCAGTCAAAGTTGCTCTTCTATCAGCTTGAATCAGTCAGCCCATTCTCCTCTGACCTCTAGCATCAACAAGGCATTTTCGCCCACAGGACTGCCGCATACTGGATGTTTTTCCCTTTTCACACCATTCTTTGTAAACCCTAGAAATGGTTGTGTGTGAAAATCCCAGTAACTGAGCAGATTGTGAAATACTCAGACCGGCCCGTCTGGCACCAACAAACATGCCACTCTCAAAATTGCTTAAATCACCTTTCTTTCCCATTCTGACATTCAGTTTGGAGTTCAGGAGATTGTCTTGACCAGGACCACACCCCTAAATGCATTGAAGCAACTGCCATGTGATTGGTTGATTAGATAATTGCATTAATGAGAAATTGAACATGTGTTCCTAATAATCCTTTAGGTGAGTGTATATATAATGTCTTAAGAGTCATCGTTGTGTAGTTCGATTGTAAGTTGCTTATAAAATAAGTATTTAAATAATAAAGGTATCCTTGATTAACTGCAGAAGTTCACATAGATGCGTTTGTCCTTTGTTAGTTGGCTGATGAAGGGCCAGAGCATATTCCAAAAGACACATTCTTTCTATGAAATTTTTTATTCCACCTATAAAAAAAAAAAATTTAAAAAAATTAAAAAAAAAAAAAAAAAAAAAATCACAGCTCGCGTAATTTCTGTCGTTTTAATGGAGGAGACAGATTCACCTAAAACGGCAGTTTTCAAATCCACTTCCTCACACAGCTACATCCCAAAGTGCCATTACTACAGATTGCATAAACACATTTTTGACATCAAACTCTCATCAGAGACTCTGTAGTCTGAAGTCCATCAATGTTTTAGCGTAAAAGATGAAGGCTATTTTAATAAAGGAATGTTGCCATATGATAAATTACTACAGGATAAGTTCAATTAGACCATCTTTAAAAAGATCATCATTCATGCTGGTGAAAATGTTGAAGATCTGCAGCTCTCAGGCCGTAAGCAGCAGTAAAACTATAATTCTACTCAGAGTTTACAGAGATCCTGGGAAAAACTGGGCCAAATGTGACTCCAGGCTCATGACTCAAAGTCAAAGGGGAATTGAGGGAGAAATGAAACTCATTTCACCTAGGAATGAGAAAACCTGAGTCTGCACGCCTGCAAAAGTGTAATGGGAACTGACTTCATACATCCACTAAAAATCACCTTGACAACATTTGATTAAAAGATATTGAGCAAATTTTTTTTTAGAAAAGTGAAGTTAGTTTTGAGAAATGCTCTAGCAACGTGTTTGTAGATGACACTTTTTGTCAATATTGTAATGTATTACTTGAGCTGTGACGTTGTTTAAATCGTTATTTATATGGATTTACAGCATTACGTCGCACTGGTAACAGAGTTAAGGAGTTGTAAGTGATTTTATCACACAAAAAATATGTTAACACATATTGTTTATGTCTTGAAGCAGTGAGTATTGTTACGTTTACAAACTGGCCCCATTGACTCCATTCTAAGTGCCCAATTGTATCTAATCAACATTATGCCACAAAATAATTAACTTGAATTATTACACGGCTCTCTGAAATACTCTATTGCGATTGCAATCACACATCCACGTATCAGACTGCTCATCCGGGTATTTGTGAGCCATCATTCATACTTCTCAGCTCAATCTCTACAAGTAAGCGAGTATAATAAGTTCTACTCAAATCAATGTGTCATGTCCATTTATTTATTTATTTGGCAACTAGTCTTGTAATAGGGTACTAAATGAGCAGTTAGACGTTCATTAATTGCAAAATAAACACCGGAGGTGAATAACAGATGTTCAATGATTTATTTCTTCTCACACAATTACATAATTTCAATGCAAATCAGTGAGTCTTGTAATATGCTGAATGAGGAGTCAGATGGACATTTACACAAAGTAAACACCAACAGACCTCCGACACAACCCAGAGGTGGACTTTAACTGGATTTTAATGCATATGTAATTACATAATTTCAATGTGAATCCATATAACATGTCCATGGATTTATTAACTTGTAGCCGTGTAATAAGCATGATAATGTGCAGTTAGCTGTGTGACGTCTCAAGGCAGCTAGCAGACGTTCGGATTAACCAGTTTGTCTGCTTCCTGACTTGGCCCCAGTTGGTCAAACACTCTCACTATTAAGACTATGAGCCAAATTACTAGAGAGGAGAGCTGCAGCTTCCCTGGAAGGATGGAGTCTGTCTCTCTTTACAGGTCAGTTATACCCCAAAAACTCTTTCAATTGTCTGTAAATCCTATGCTATTCTCTGGACACCACTCAGTCATCCATCCATTCAGTGACACTAATCTACTATAAACCTCATCACCACGATGAGCAAGGAGGGAGCCAGAACATATTACAATGTCTGACATAACTTTTGCAAGTTCACACACCTCTTTATACATTATCTCTTGTGATCTCCAACTGGCAAATCTGGACATTATTAGTGCTGACATGAATAACAATTTTAGTATATCTACGTTTAGCATTAGCTAGTATTTGTAAATTTCATCTGATGTCAGAAGCTCTGGTACCCAAAATGCATTTAACAATGTTGGCTGGAGTCTCTATTTCCACATTCCTTATGATAGAATCACCAATAACAAGGGCTCTTTCAACATGATTCTCAGTGGGTGTATCACTGAGTGGGGAGAATCGATTGGAAACCCTAACAGGAACGGGAGAGTGGTGTCAATTTGCTGAGCGAGTATGCCACCGAGACGTCACCTAAACACCCTGCTGCATGGGCTCTTCAGCCAGAACCAAAATGTGTGAGTTGCTCGCTGTACTTCCCACATCCGAAACAATATCTACCAGCTTCTCTTTCTCACTGACCTCCACTAGCGTTCATGATGCGTCATGTCCATTTAGTTGCTTATTTGTCAAGTAGTCTTGTAATATGCTGAATGAGGAGTCAGATGGACATTTTCACAAAGTAAACACCAACAGACCTCCGAGACAACCCAGATGTGGACTTTATCTTGACTTTAACGCATACGTAATTACAGAATTTCAACGTGAATCCGTATAACATGTCCATGTATTTATGAACTTGTAGCCATGTAATAAGCATGATAATGTGCAGTTAGCCGGTTGTTATGGCAAAATAAACCCATTCAAGGTGATACAATACCTGATCCCCCTGATGGGGTTTATTTAGCATCTTACATGATCACATTATCCATTACTTAAATTGACAGAGCTTAACTTGTATTGTATCTCACTGCGCATGCGTCAACCTTCACAAAAGCTTACTGGGATAACTCCGTCGAATTGATCCCCAATCCTTGATTTTCTTCTTTCACATTTGTTCATAAACCTAAATTTTAAACTTTACAAACGTGTGAATATATCTCCGATACTAGTCTTTATAAAAAATAATCAGATTTCTTTGATATCGCTATTTATATCCAACTTTCGCTACTATTCTTAGCCCGCTAGCACTGCACGCGTGGTCTCTTGCCAATCGATCATCTTACTTACACCTCTACACCTGTATAACTGAAAGCTATAATTCGCCATTATAGCACATCTGCTATAATGGCGAATATAGCGGATGTGTGTCTAACTCTACCTCTGTGTGCAGGTGAAGACACCTTTGAACTGCATTCGGTGCAGTTGGAGCTGGAATCCGTCGAGAGGCAGATCCAGGACCTGCTAGAGAGACAGGCCGAGCTGCGAGATCGGCGGTCCGCGCTTGAAGCATCACGCGCCGATGCTCACAGGTCAGTGGTTCATCATTTTTTGACTCCGTCCTCGTCTACTCCGTGTGTTTCTCTGCACAGGATGCGATCCTCCCTGGCTTCATTCACTCCGGCACCGACACATCACCATGGACCCTGGGTGATTCCACGGCGGAAGACGCGAGCCAGGACCAGACCAAGGACCTCCCCGCCCCTCCCGGCTTTCGAGATCTCCACCCGGAACCGCTTCTCACCTCTTCGCGAGTCGGAGCGCGACGACGCCGTGATCATCGGCGATTCGACCGTCCGTCATGTCCGCGCTATCTCTGGCAAAGGTAAGGTGCGCACTCACTGCTTTCCTGGTGCTCGTGTTCTTGATGTCTCTATGCAGGTTCCCGAGATCCTGAATGGTGACGAGCGCGTCGGAGCTGTCGTGCTGCACGTGGGAACGAACGACACCAGGCTGCGGAAGACGGAGGTACTGAAGGAGGACTACAGGAGCCTGATCGAGACGGTACGCAGCACTTCGCCAGAAACAACGATCGTCGTGTCTGGACCGCTTCCCACGTACCGACTAGGACAAGAAAGGTTCAGTAGATTATTTGCTCTAAATGAATGGTTAATGTCATGGTGTAATGAACAGAGACTGCTCTTTGTTAATAATTGGAATCTGTTTTGGGAGCGACCTAGGCTCTTCCGTGCTGATGGCCTTCACCCCAGCAGAGTCGGAGCGGCTGTTCTGTCGGACAACATCTCCAAGATGCTACACACCATATGACTAGTAAGTCAAAGTCCAAATCACAGTATTTGCTGTCCCAACTTAATTGATATAAGTACCAATGTAGAACATTATATAGAAACTGTGTCTATTCCTCGTTTAGTAAAGCCAAACAATACATCTACTGTAGGATCTAGGAAAAATCTAATTGTAATTAAACCAGAAAATCTCAATATCAGTGAACAAAAACAATTTCTAAAGCTAGGTCTTCTAAACATTAGATCGCTCACACCTAAGGCGGTTATTGTAAATGAAATGGTCTCAGATAATAGTTTTGATGTATTTTGCCTTACTGAAACCTGGCTTAAACCAAATGATTATTTCGGTCTAAATGAGTCTACTCCACCAGGATACTGTTATAAGCATGAGCCCCGTCTGATTGGTCGTGGCGGCGGTGTTGCAACAATCTATAGAGATATTCTTAATGTTACTCAGAAAATAGGTCACAGGTTTAATTCGTTTGAAGTACTTGTGCTAAATGTTACACTCTCAGATGTAAGAAAAAAATCCCTATTATCTCTAGCCTTGGCTACCGTATATAGACCTCCAGGGCCTTACACTGTTTTCCTAAAAGAGTTTGCAGACTTTCTATCAGATCTATTGGTCAATGTTGATAAAGCAATAATTGTTGGAGATTTTAACATACACGTAGATAACACAAATGATGCGTTAGGGGCTGCGTTTACAGATTTGTTAAACTCCTTCGGGGTCACGCAAAACGTCAGTGGTCCCACTCATCGCCTAAATCATACGCTAGATTTAATTATATCTTATGGAACCAATCCAACCGATATAGATATTATACCGCAAAATGATGATGTCACTGATCATTACATGGTAACTTGCATACTACGTACCACTGAAACCTGTCATATTGCGCCACGTTATCGACCAAGCAGAACAATCCTTCCAACCACTATAGATAGATTCACAAATAGCTTACCTGATCTATCTCAGCTGCTCAGTGAACCCAAACAAACAGATGAACTAGAGGAAATGACTAGCAGTTTGAGCACCATTTTCTCTGGTACATTAGATATTGTTGCACCAATTAGATTAAAAAAGTTTAGAGAAAAAACTAGAGCACCATGGTACAACAGTGCTACGCATGCTATCAAGAGAGAAACTCGTAACTTGGAGCGTAAATGGAAACAAACTAATTTAGAGGTCTTTAGAATCGCATGGAAAGACAGTATGTCACGTTACAAAAAGGCTCTAAAAACAGCCAGGGCTGAGCACCTCCGCAAACTAATAGAAAATAACCAAAATAATCCAAGGTTCTTATTTAACACCGTGGCTAGACTAACAAATAAACAGATATCACCTGAGCAAAATATTCCTTTACAGTTTAGTAGTAATGATTTTATGAATTTCTTCACTGAGAAAATAGAAAACATCAGAAACACAATTGTAAACACAATTGTTAATGTACAATCTTTTATGGTGTCTTATGATTCAGCCTCAATTATCGCCCCTCAAGAACAACTACACCGCTTTACAACTATAGGACAGGAAGAGCTAAATAAACTTATCATTGCATCTAAACCAACAACATGTTTACTAGATCCAATACCCACTAAACTACTGAAAGATGTGTTACCTGTAGTGGAAGAGCCTCTTCTCAATATTATTAACTCGTCTTTAATTTTAGGTCATGTTCCAAGAATATTTAAGCTGGCAGTTATAAAACCTCTCATTAAGAAACCACAATTAGATCCAAATAACCTAGCAAATTACAGACCCATCTCAAATCTTCCATTCATGTCTAAAATATTAGAAAAAGTTGTGTCCGCTCAATTGTGCTCTTTCTTGCAAGAAAATGGTATCTATGAAAAATTTCAGTCAGGATTCAGACCGCATCATAGCACAGAAACTGCGCTAGTTAAAATTACAAATGATTTACTTTTAGCTTCTGACCAAGGCTGCATCTCAATATTAGTTCTACTCGATCTTAGCGCTGCGTTCGACACTATAGATCATAAAATACTCTTGGATCGACTACAAAACTACACTGGTGTTCAGGGACAGGCATTAAGCTGGTTTAGATCGTACTTATCAGACCGTTACCATTTTGTCTGTTTAAATGGGGAAAAATCAAAAATAACGTCAGTAGACTATGGAGTGCCACAAGGATCTGTGTTAGGCCCTCTATTATTCTCAATATATATGCTACCACTTGGTAAAATTATAAGAAAACATGGAATTAATTTCCACTGTTATGCTGATGACACTCAATTATATATCTCATCACGACCAGATGAAAACACTAACTTATCTAACTTGACAGAGTGTCTTAAAGATATAAAATGTTGGATGACGCGTAATTTCCTGTTATTAAATTCCGATAAAACGGAGGTATTACTTATTGGTCCAAAAAACTACCCACAAAATCCCTTACAATACAACTTTAATTTAGAAGGATGTCCTGTTACATTATCCACTACAGTAAAAGACCTGGGTGTTATACTAGACCGCAACTTGACTTTCGAAAATCATATTTCATCTGTTACGAGAACAGCCTTTTTCCACCTTAGAAACATTGCTAAGCTACGTAACATGCTATCTGTTTCTGATGCAGAAAAGTTAGTTCATGCATTCATGACCTCGAGACTAGATTACTGTAATGCTTTATTAGCTGGTTGCCCTGCATCCTCAATAAACAAGCTACAGTTAGTCCAAAATGCAGCCGCTAGAGTTCTTACTAGGTCAAGAAAATATGATCATATAACACAGATTTTATCATCTCTACACTGGCTACCAATTAAGTTCCGTATCAATTACAAAGTATTACTACTGACCTATAAAGCCCTAAATGGTTTATCTCCTGTGTATTTAACGGATCTTCTATCGCCATACAATCCATCGCGCTCTTATATCACTAAATTCGAGGCTTCTGGTCATACCTAGGATATCTAAGTCCACTAATGGAGGGAGGGCGTTCTCACATTTAGCTCCTAAACTCTGGAATAGCCTTCCCGATATTGTTCGAGGCTCAGACTCGCTGTCCCAGTTTAAAACTAGATTAAAGACGCATCTCTTTAACCAAGCATTCACATAATGCTAACTTTTTATACTACTGCTGAATCAGTTATAATGCATTAATATTATGAACATCAGCTATGCTAATTATTTCCCATCTGCTTTTCTGCTGTTATCTCGGGACGCCAGTCCCGAGGTAAATAGCGTTCGTCAGCTCCAGTTTGTATCCAGCCTCTCACGGAGACTTCAGATGCCCCATCACCATGGACAAGGATCTTAAAATGGGATACATAGACTAATTATTGCCAACAAAAGCCTTCATCAGCCAAACAAGGACAATTGCATCTAAGTGAACTTCTGGAATTTAATCAAGGATGGACTTCAAAGACACTGGTCACTAATCTTGCAGTTCAAACACATTCACTGTCTAAATACTGACCCTTAGCACTTAATAAGTTTAATAATTTTTTAAATCATGTTTTTTGACTATAAATAATTCTTATTTACATTATTCATGATGTTAGCCAGAGGGGAACTGGCCCCCACAGTGAGTCTGGTTTCTCCCAAGGTTATTTTTCTCCATTAACCATCAACTTTTGGAGTTTTGTGTTCCTTGCCACAGTCGCCTTCGGCTTGCTCACTGGGGTTATTAATACAATTATTATTTAATTATTTTTAAACACGATAAAGAATCATATCTTATCTAATTCCACAACAGGGCTCCAAACAAAAAAAAAAAATCAATTAAGGAGCCAATGGCTCCTACAGGGGGAAAAACAGGCGCCAAATATTTTAAATTTTTTTAACTCCATCCATTCCTTTTCGTCCCGCAGCTCGCTAACAGTGTAGTCTGTGGAGCATTCTTCGCAATTATGTGATCACGTGCATTTTTTATGCTCGTTACTGTCACCGTGTTTTCTAACAGTCTCTTTTTTGAAATGGTTAGTTCCTGCAATGAACTCCGTTTTCCCCGCTATTTCTTTGATATAAACTTTTGTAATGTATCTCGGGAAATGTAATGCAAATTTTAAAATCAAAAGGGAGTAAACTTTTACTGTCGCCAATGGCGACCTTGACAGAAATTACACTCACAAATAAATTTATTTGGTCACAAATGCGACCATTTTTAGTCGCAGTTTGGAGCCCTGCACAAGGATGATGATTTATCGACTTTATAGACATTACATTTTTATCGTCTGTTAATGCTGAACTTCTGTAAAGCTGCTTTGAAACGATGTGTGTTGTGAAAGGCGCTATACAAATAAAATTGACTTGACTTGACTTATTGAACCTGGAATATTCCTTTAATTTATATTCGATTATTGAGATAAATCAAGTAATATTCAGTGGGTGATGTGATCACAACATGGCAGCGCTCATGAATAATGCAGCTTTTCTGTTGCTCATCTGTCTGAAGTGACTTTGATGTCATGTGAGTTTACATCATATACTACAATGAAAAACTAAAGTGTCTTATCAGCTTTATCCATTTGTGTTGGGACAACATTTGGGGCTTAACATTGTACATTGCTTTGAACAATAAGCAATTTCTGTGCCACTCACAGTAGAGTGGTAAGAATCAACTTTGTTGTGAATAATGCCAGTGCCATACATGCACAGGCACGGACTGGCCGTTGGAAGAACCAGGACTTTTCCTGGTGGGTAACACCCTGTACTCAAATGTGAGTAAGTATGGGGCAGCTTTCAAACTGCTGGCAAAAAGGGCCAAAATAAAGAGATCCGACACTAAAGTCCAAAATTATTTTCAGAAGAATCCTACCCCATTGACATTTCTATCCTACTGAGGTGTGACCACCAGACAAAGAAATACCTGATTAATAATAATCAGGTGAGCAGCAAAAATGTGTTGAAAAGAAAAAGTTCAAATCAACTATAAAAGATATGTTAATGTGACAACACAAGGAACCCTTCAGCTTCCAGCACCACCAATTTCAGGAGCTGTAACATACCAGGAGTCTCCAAAAGTACACAGGACCTGGATCTCAGAGTCTTTGCTATGGGTAGGAAGGCTGAAACACATCCTAATTGATACGAATCACAAGCTGAAGCATCAAGGTATGGTTTCATGGACAGATGTGATTAGAGTGACTCTTGATGGAGTAGACAAATGTATATGATACCAGTTTCGGGTCAGGTGGCAACAGGGTAGGGGAGAGGTCATGATGTGGGTTTCTGTCATTAATGATGAGCTTGTTAGACCTTTTCGGGTTGCAGATGGACTGAAATTCAACTCCAAAACTGACCGACGGTTTATGCAAGACACTTTCTTCGAAACATTAGTAAAAGAAGAATTCAACAATATTCAAGACGATTATGGACTTCAAGCAGGTTAAGACACCTTCACATGCGTCCAAGTATTCCTGTGCTCGGCTAGCCAGAAAAGGCTTGAAAGATGATTAAATAATAACCGTTCCTTAACTGAATTTAACCCAATTAATATAATGTGAGCCCTTCTAAAACATGATATTTACAGTGAGGGAAAATGATCCACATATCTGATTGACATCTGGGAGGCTACGGTGGTTTCATCTAAAACTGGTCGAGTACATATCACAAAACTGACAGATTCTGTGGATAGGAGGTTCTTAAATGTTACTGAATAGAAGTGTGCTTGTATTGCCTACAGAATACTGGAAATTTGCAGATCCTTGACATGCTAGCGGTCAATTTGTGCAGATACTCAGGTAACGTTTCACCCCACACTTCCTGAAGCACTTGACCTTTCACCCCACACTTTCTGAAGCACTTGACCTTTCACCCCACACTTACTGTAGTACTTGACCTTTCACCCCACACTTCCTGTAGCACTTGCCATAGATGTGACTGTCTTGTCGGGCACTTCTCACACACATCACAGTCTAGCTGAACCCACAAAAGCTCAATGGGGTGAAGATCCGTAACACTCTTTTCCAATTATCTGTTGTCCAATGTCTGTGTTTCTTTGCCCACTCGAACCTTTTCTTTTAGTTTTTCTGTTTCAAAAGTGGCTTTTTCTTTGCAGTTCTTCCCATAAGGCCTCCTGAGTCTTCTCTTTACTGTTGTACATGAAACTGGTGTTGAGCGGGCAGAATTCAATGAAGCCGTCAGCGGAGGACATGTGAGGCGTCTATTTCTCAAACTAGAGACTCTGATGTACTTATCCTCTTGTTTAGTTGCACATCTGGTCTTCCACATCTCTTTCTGTCCTTGTTAGAGACAGTTGTGCTTTATCTTTGAAGACTGTAGTTACACCTTTGGATGAAATCAGCTTTTTTTTGACAATGTCAAGCATTGTAAAGCCTTCATTCCTCAAAACAATGATTGACTGATGAGTTTCTAGAGAAAGCCGTTTCATTTGTGCCATTTTTGGCCTAATATTGACCTTAAGACATGCCAGTCTATTGCATACTGTGGCAACTCAAAAACAAACACAAAGACAACGTTCAGCTTCATTTAATGAACCTAATATCTTTCAACTGTGTTTGATATAATGGTGAGTTATTTTCTAGCACCAAATGATCAATTTAGCATGATTACTCGAGGATAAGGTGTTGGACTGATGCTGCAGTCTAAATTTGATCAAAAATGACATTTTTCAAATAGTGATGTGCTGTTTTTTACATCAGTAATGTCCTGACTATACATTGTGATCAGTTGAACGCCACTTTGGTGAATTAAAGAACCAATTTCCTTCCAAAACAGCAAAATCTGTCCATTATTCCAAACCTTTGGCCACCAGTGTGTGTGTGTGTGTGTTGAAGGGAGGTCGTGTGATTTTATGACTGCATACATCAATCATCATGTCAGTGTTTTGTTGTGGCCAGTTACTTCATAATTATAAAGTGCGCAAAATATACAAGATTAAAAAGAAAGTGAAAAATTTGCTCATCGTTTCTGTCGGTTATACTTGGATTTAATTTAATAAAAAAAATTGTACATATCATAACATATCGTGTGCATACACAATGCTATATCGCCCTAAATTAAGCCCTAGAACTGAAACGAATCGAAGTATGATGAATAAAAATACACCATGACAGATATTTTAAAACTCTGTCCGACAGAGTGATAAAGATTGTTTTCTAATGCAACCCGTATGGAAAATGATTTGTTAGGAGCAGAGAACAGCACTTCTGTAGAATTCTTCCCAGTGATGTGGTCGTGAATAAAAGAGGGGAAACAGTTTTAACACGACCATTTTCTCCAAAGGTGTAAAAGCTTCATGAACACTCATTGTTCGGGTTGTAATACCTTCTCCTGAATGGTCAAATTCAGGCAAATTGCCAAATTGGCTCATTCAACCACACACTTCAAGAATTTACAACAGCAGGTTAATTATTTAGACAGTTTTAAAAATTTTCGGGAGGTCGTGAGCGGCTCCGCTCATAATTTCTCTCACACGATGCAGCCGCGACCACATGATTCCAACCACTGACTGGAAATAAATCGGTTGGGATCTCGTACAGTGTACGCCCATCTTAAGGGTGGACACAACCATGAACAGTCCCATCCCTAAATGGGCATTAGGGCTGCACCTAACAATTATTTTGATACTCGACTAATCTAACAATTATTAGAACGATTATTCGACTATTCGTTCAATTATTTCAACAATCAATCATCAGCTCTTAACTGACAAATCAGCTTGTGCCCAACTTAAAAGGTTGTAATAAATGTGCTTACTAATAATAAAGAGGACAAAATCATCTTTTTAAAAATACCTCTAAATGACATTAATTGCATTAAGGGGGGAAAAATGACTTTTTATTAGATCGGGTCACTAAATGCGACTCATAGAAGCGGCACTGACCGTACAGAAATATGCCAGTTTTGGCGTTTATACTTATTTACATGACCTGCCTCCTCATTATTTGAACTTTAATAATGGATGCATTAAAGATATAACGGCGAGGTGTTTCCTTTAAAGACACTCTGACATGCAAGTTTTGCTTCAGTGGAATGGCAGCTCCGGCTACGCTGTATTTCACAACGGGAGTGCTTCTGTATTTAGGTATTTTGTATTTTTGTATAATTCCCTCATACATTGTGATCTACATGACCTGAAGCTGTTAGTAAAGTTTAGAGTGCATGTGGACTGTGATCTGTGTATTCGTCCTCTCCTCTGTCTGAACAAAAATCAAGCAATGAATCCCAATTTTTCATTTACTACAAAACTTAATTTTCTCTATATATAAAAAAGACAAAATGACGAGAAAATGGGTGGAGATTTAGAAGACTTCTAATGCAATAAAATTAATCTACGAGCTATCAGAGAAGCGAAGGCAAGAGCATTAGCAAACCTCTTATTATGCTCGTCCAGTACAGCAGGGACACTAAAGATGGCAATTCAGAGGGAATGTTAAAAATGCTTGAAAAGTTTCAAAGAAAGAAGACAAAAAGGCCACACAGTTTTGGACATGGAAAAACACGTGAGTGTGATCAGCAGGAGCTAGACAACCCCTATTACACGTATCATCTGTGCTTGCTTAATTTAACCTGTCTATGGTGGACCTCAAATTGAATCAGACTTAGTCAGAATTAACCCTGCCAGAAGCATTCTCCCACCAATCCTGACCCAAACCATGTCCGAGTCACATTTCCCACTAATGTTTGAACAGAGAGGATGATGGCAGTACGTAAATAATTATTAAACTGTATAAAACGGATACAGAGCCGCCATGTTTCTGAATTAGACACGTTCATATAGAAAGGGTTCAGACAAATCTGGAAAAGAAAGACAATGAGAACGAGCGAAATTACATACTTGAAAATAATGAAACAAATTAGACTGGGGTATATTACTTTTTCCAGCAAGGTCAGAAAAAGATGCAAAAACTATATTGATGTATATATATATATATCGCCTGTTTTTCCACAGAACATAAGCAGTCTCCAAAATTTAGGAGACAAACAAATTATTACTACATATACGACCATAAAGAGATGAAGCAGCAAGTTTAAAAAGTTTTCTGAATTGCTTCCATATCCTGAGAGGAGCACATACAACTGAATTAGTTGTGTAATTTGAGGGATGAGTAGACAAAGGAGCAAACGCCAAGGCAGAAAGCGAAGATGAAGAGCAGGACTACCCTTCTACCCTACACCAATCTGTATCAGGGGAGTTATCCCAAATATGAATCTTGCTAATATTTGCTGCCCAATAATCAACCATGAAATTATGCAGAGCTAAACACACACAAGAATGTGGACAAGCTACATGTATCTCTCTCCCGTCTGCCGCTGTCTCTTCTCCTTGAATACTCCTGCCTCCCGTCACTGGAATGTGAGGCCGGTGTGGTGTGCAGGTGGCAGTCATTCACCACTTATCTTTCCAACCCAAGATGCCGCTCGTCTCCAACCTGCTCACCACATACCACCGAACTCAGGTCAGGGATTTCTCCGGCCTGTGACCTAACCCACCGTTTCTAGGGAGGGAGCATCAACAGGTCACACCGGTCTCCAGATGCGACCTGTGTGTGCCTGGTTGGGGGAACAGGGCGAAAGAGAGGAGAAAGAAAAGAGGGGAGGTGGGAGGTGGGAATAACGAAAGGGAGAGAGAAAGCAGAGGGGAGAGTTGGGCTCGCTGTACACGCCGTCGACTGGCCCTCTGCTCGCGATCTGCGATGCTGGGCGATGGCACAGGACCCCTCAGCCATCCATTCTGGTTGACGGTTGATGCAGTGTTCCAGCTCCACCAGATTGAGCACTCCCACTGCGTCGCGATCCTCAGTCAGCAGCAAGAACTCCTTGAAGGCGCGTCCTTCCTCCTTTCTGGGTTTCGGCACCAGTGTAACAATTAAAGATGGCAGAGGAGGAAGCTGGGACCGGCTTGACAAACACATAATAACTTTTCAGTGTATAAAGAAACAAAAACATGCAATGATTTTCAGCCAGCCACGTCAAATCATAAAACACACACAAGAACGTGGGCAAGCTACATGCATCTATCTACCGTCTGCTGCTGTCTCTTCTCCTTAAATACTCCCGCCTCCCAGCGCTGGAATGCGAGGATGGTGTGGCGAGTCATTCGCCACTTATCTTCCTGGCCTCGCTCTGCCCAGCTGCCGCTCGGCTCCACCCTACTCACCACACCCCCCCCCCCCCCATCACCAGATTTCTCTGACCTTTGACCTACCCCCCATTTCTAGGGAGGGAGCATTTCTAGGGAGCCACTCGCCTCCACCCTGCTCACCACACCACGTAATGAAACTGTGTGGAAGATAAATGAATTGGCAACACCCCAGCTTGAATTTTTTAGCTGCATTATTTACCGGGAAACACTCACTTTTATTTATATTAAGCTTATATCCTGAAAAAGATCCAAAGGTATTAAGAAAACATCAAATATCTTGAACAGTACCAACAGGATCTGAAACACAGAGCAGGAGGTCACGATGTTCTATCCCTCCCCTAACAATGCCCGAGAAGGACTGTGAGCTTTTCCGAGCTAACGAGAGAGGATCCATTGCTAAAGCGAATACTAAAGGTCACAGATGACACCTTTGATGAGTACATCTGGTAAGGGGGACCTATTGTGAACTTTTAAAATTTGTTCTCACATTAGCTACAGGAGCAGTGTATAGAAGACATTTCCATGAATTAAAAAGAGGTCCAAATCCAAATCTTTCCAATGTAGGAAAAAAATAATTCCTCTCGAACCGGTCGAAGGCCTTCTCTGCATCCAAAGAAATGATCTTCTCACCGGCTGGAGCGGTGGGTGGAGAAATAATCATATTTAAGAGTCACCAAATATTTGATTATAATTGCGGTCCCCTGATAAAACCAGTCTGATCTTCAGAGACTATTTTAGGTAGACAAGGATCCAGATGGCAAGCCAGCACTTTAGCTAACAATTTCACATCTGAACTTAACAAGCTTACTGGCCTCAAACTTCTACATTCTTGTGGGTTCTTATCCCGCTTAAGTACAAGCGATATAGATGCCTGAGTAAGAGTTAGGAGAAGAGAACCATTCTTTAAAGGATCATTGTACATATCTAACAATAAAGGTGCCAGCTGTTCAGCAAACTTTTTGTAGAAAGCCATCTGGATCTGCTGCCTTACCACCTTGCGTACTGTATGCTGGAGACCATTCGCAATCTCATCTAAAGAGATTTATCAAGATAATTAGCTATATCTGTATCAATATGTGGAATGTGTAAGCCACAGGTGTCAAACTCAGTTTCTGGTGGGCCAAAGTCAAGCAGAGTTTAGATCTAACTAGGGCTGGGTATCAAGTTTGATACATTATAGGCACCGACCCAATTGCCTCTAAACTATCGAGTGTCAAAAAAATGTCTTGTCGTTCGGTACCAAATTTCGATATCTAAGGGGTTAATCTCGTCAACGTCAGTTATAAGCATGTAGCATGCTAGATGTGCCCAAATCTAAAAGTGCCGGTGATTGACTGTGTTTAGGCATCAAGGAAAAACACTAGCTTACGCCAGTTATGCCCAGAGACGCGGCTCACACGTGAGGCTGTAGTGTGCATGTGTCTCAAACCCCATACATGTGATAGATGTGGAAAAGATCAAAAGTGTGGCTACATTTTGCCAGGCTCGATGCCAACAGCGTGCAACGCAATATGTGCGACAAGATAATTGCTGCCAAGACCGCCAACACGACAAATCTGATGAAGCACTTGACAGTGCACGGAATAAACTTAAGAGCATAAAGTTGCTCCTCTTTGACTGCAAGAAGACAGTGCAGTCATCCTCTCAGCGTCCTCCTGCCACAAACAACAAACAACATCGGCTAACTTGTAGTGGTACATGCTTGTGTACTTGTTAAATTAACATTTCTGTGTGTGGTGACATAGTCCTATAAACTGGGACCTACGAAACGTTAGATATTGTTTGGATGTATGGCTATAGATAGCTAGCTAAATCCATGCTAAAAATGCTTTAAGGTTGACAGTAACTGATCAAGTTTATCATACATTATCGTACTTATCCTTAGGGTTGGCTGAATTAACAGTTTAGCTTTATTGTTTTGTTTGTTTTTCTCTTCACATTAATGTTATAGTCTCTACCACTGCCGACCCTGGCATGAGGAGACCAGAAAGTCAGGAGATGAGTCTTTGAGTCTGGAAAAAAAAAAAAAATCAACAAACTGAAAAAATAAAACCAACGTTTTTTTGAGGTATCGATATCTAAATAGCTCTAGCCCTAATTAAACACACCTGAAGCAGCTAATTAAGTCTTCAAGAGTGCTTGAAGATTGCAAGGAGGCAGGTTAGTAAAAGGCTGGAGCTAAACACTTTAGGGCTGATATTGACACCCATGAAGCCATCTAAAATATGCTCCATGACGATATCATCTTTAAGAGATTCTGATTCATAAAGGTCAGAGTAAAAAGAAGAAAAAAAACATCATTAATGTCAGATGGATTTGTGATTAAGGTACGGTATGAGTCATAAATCTGAGTAATAAAACAGGAGGCAGCTATTCCCTTTAGCTGGAATGCAATGAGGCGACCTACTTTATCTCCAAATTCATAATGTTTCGCTTTATATTGTCGCAACATAAATTCAGCATTCTTTGTACTAAGCACATCAAACTCTGTTTTTAACTTAAATTTACTAGCCCACAGCTCAGGAGTGGGGTTATTATAGTATTGCTCATCAATTGCAGTGATAGATTTAAATAGGTCTTGTAGCTTTTGTTTCCTATGCTTGCTCTTATAACCAGTGTATGAAATAACATACCCAAGGACCACTGCTTTTAAGGTTTCCCATAACAAAGTAGGAGAAACAGATGTTGACTTGATTGTCTTAATTCAAGATTCAGGCTAAGAGCATGTGGAGCATGATCAGAGATAATAGCTGTATATTCAGAAGAATTAACGTCTAGGTTACGTATGTAACCTCCGTTCCCTGATGGAGGGAACGAGACGTCGTGTCGAAGAAGCGATACTAGGGGTCTCTCTTGAGCGCCAAATATGCCTCTGGTCTTTGAAAAAAGGCCAATGAGAAGTTGGCAGACAGTATTTGCATACCCCGCCCCCGGACATACGGGTATAAAGGCGAGGAAATACTATGAGTTCATTCTGGATTTTTCTGAGGAGCCTGGAGTGTCCGGCCACCTCAGTGGCTCAGCTTAGCGACGTGGCCGGGAGGACACGACGTCTCGTTCCCTCCATCAGGGAACGGAGGTTACATACGTGACCTAGACGCTCCCCGTCTGTTGCTGACTTCGACGTCATGTCGAAGAAGCGACACTAGGGGTCTACTTCAAATCACGCCATGCGCTGAGCCGTGTACGTGTTCTGCTTACACAGGAGCGGGCAGGTATTTCACGCGCCAGGACGACCAGCTGTGTCAGATTGCACGTACCCTTCCCCAATGCCACATAAAAAACGTCGGAATACTTCTAGTTACCCAAGCAGGGGAACAAGGCGACGCTTGCCAACCTGGGACAGGCCGAGCCTAGCCGGGCCTCTTTTCTCTCTGCGTTTCTCTCATAGAGCCAAACGGCTGGGGCCCATACCGCATCATGGGAAGGGGGTCTTACCCATTTTCCTATTGTTTCAGGGGGAAAAGACACTGCGGAGACCACACCTGCCCAGCAAGGGGGAGGTAACGTGGCAAAATAAATCACATAGGCCTCTTCGGTCACATGTGGGAAAGAATGCACGTACCCTAGCGGTGGCCCGGGCAAGCATATCGGACATCTGCACGTTCGCCTCAGCCTGGGCGTGCTGGCCCGAATGCGGCAGCCCAGGGGAGTCGTCTGCGTCAGATGCCGCGCTCTCCAATGCAGCGGCGAGCTCATCCATTTCTAGCTCTAGAGGATAGGCAGGCTAGCCGTGAGGCGAGCCGCTGTTGCCTCGAGCACGGACGAGAGTCAACGAGCATGCCGGGGGGCGGGTGGTCCGAGGGGGCATACCCGGCGGAGCTGCAACCGCTGCCGTCCCCAGATCGCCTCCAGCGGCATCGTCCTCAATCCCGTGGGAAGGAGTGATGCGTGGGGCGGCTGGAGTGGCGCGACCGCAACGTTGACATGGTCATGCTCTTGCAGTGAGAGCATGAGCCATCCACAAATGCTGCCTCGGTGTGATCGCAACCCAGACACACGAGACAATGCCTGTGGCCGTCTGAAGCGGAGAGCACTCTACCGCATCCAGGAACTACACAGGGGCGGAATGGCATCTTTATATAATCAATGCCCCTGTGTATTGCTCTTTTAGAGGAAAATACTCTTTTACAGATAAAATCACTCTTTTAAGAATTAAAACGTGTCCAGGGGCAAACTGCACTGCCGTGCAGAGAAGGAGAAAAGCTGCTGATGTGCGCCGTAGATCGAACAGCAAGCAACGCGTCAGAGGAACAGGAACAGGTGTGTAACTCGCAGCTGACTGCTGACACGACCA
>JAVLUX010000016.1:2910000-2925000 GCA_032164185.1 Moxostoma hubbsi | reverse complement strand
CAAAATAAAAGGCCCAGGTGTAGTTGAAGTAAACAGGACAGAATTATTATACTTGTGTAAAACGCGAATCTAACAATCAGAATAATAATGATAAATCGGCATTATATTATAATAACAAACACGACGTGTCCCATAGTAATAATTTAGTATTATGCAATGTTCAAGTAGCTTTGCACACCAAAAATGTATTAGTGAAAACATTTTAAGGTATATAATGCGTTTTATTAAGATCCTATAGATTAATTTAATTCTCCCTTGTGTTTATTTAATTAAAAACGTTTAATGTAATGTTTAAAATGTTGAATCTGCTTTGCTATAATGGCTGTTTGGATGAAATGATGGTACATAATTATCGAGATATATATATAGAATATATACAAATATTGAGATATTATATTTTAAGACATATCGCCTGCCCGGCCCTACCCGTCCATTTACATGTCCGAACGAACATCTTGTTTACAATAATTAAACCGTTTTATGTCGGTGAATATCGCAATGAAATGTCCAGGTCATACCACCCCCCCCACGTTTCTCTATACTGTTTTCGTTTGGTCTTGGGGTCAAATGTAACCCATGTTTTAGTGGCTTCGTGACATTTATCCATGTATATATTGGCCACTCTCCTCTCTAGACATCCGTATCAGTTATTGAAAAACACACACACACACACACTCACACACACACACACACACACACACACACACACACACACACACACATATACACAAACACATTGGTCGAGCACTATCAAAACTGCATTACAAGCTTCAGCGCTGTCCCTGTATTACTCCCATGATCCTAAGCTTTCTTTCTCTGACTTGTTTAATATTCTGCCGGCGGGAGAGATATCCTCAGGTCTGTGCGTTCTTTATCGAATGGTTTCACCTGGGCGTTTGAAGGCCGTGTGCATATTTTAGAGTGATGAATGTCTGTCCGGCGAAAAAAAAACGCTGCATCACTCACTCGCTTTTCTCTTGAGCTAATGGACGGATGAGCTAAATCATTTCTCCCTGAAGCTCTGAGGACAGGCACATACACGGATAACTGTGTGTGTGTGTGTGTGTGTGTGTGCGAGCTATAAATTGGCGGGACAGAAATAGCCCATCAACAAACCCACGACAAAAGGACACAGCAAAACAGCACAGCAAGCAATTACAAAGACGCACATAAACACACACACACACATTCATCTATCTCTGGGGAGTTTGATAACAGAATACAGTCTCAGCACATTTTGCTCTCTCTCTCCGTCTAAAGTTCTTGTTTTAAACGAATCCGGAGCACATGAACACATTCTGAAAGAATGCATCATTTAATAGGAATATAGAGAGAATTTTGGGGAGTAATTCACAAAGGCCACATACACAATGTCAAGTTTTAGAGGAGACAACCGCATTATTTTTTGATTGCTTTTAAACAAAATAAAGAAGTCGCTTTTAAAATAGTTAACATGGTGATAACAATAGCTGTTTACTCATCTCGTGCTTGTAAACAAGATAGATACTTGCATGCCACCAGTGCTGCTAGTTGTAACAGTGGCTAGCTTATAGATACCTAACTCTCCTGACCTCAAGAGGTGCACTAGCGACTGACGCTAGAGGATGTAGCCTTTAGCCTCCTTGCTAGCATACCCGCCTCCCATGCTGGAGATGCTGGT
This sequence comes from Moxostoma hubbsi, assembly GCA_032164185.1. NCBI lineage: Eukaryota > Metazoa > Chordata > Actinopteri > Cypriniformes > Catostomidae > Moxostoma > Moxostoma hubbsi. The sequence goes on along the minus strand of JAVLUX010000016.1, from coordinate 2,923,340 downwards.
TCAAGTCCTGTACGGAGCGGGAAGAACAGGAGCATCACAATGGTGCCGTGACCCGGATGGGAGTGAGGTTTGGGGAGGTGTGTAACGGTGGCTAGCTTATAGATATCTGTTCAATGTGTATAAACCTCACTCTCCTGACCTCAAGAGGTGCACTAGCGACTGACGCTAGAGGATGTAGCCTTTAGCCTACTTGTTAGCGTAACCACCTCCTATGCTGGAGACACTGGTTCGAGTCCTGTACGCAGCGTGTAGAACAGGAGCATCACAATGGTGCCGTGACCCGGATGGGAGTGAGGTTTGGGGGGGGTGAGTGTAACAGTGGCTAGCTTATAGATATCTGTTCAATGTGTATAAACCTCACTCTCCTGACCTCAAGAGGGGCACTAGCGACTGACGCTAGAGGATGTAGCCTTTAGCCTCCTTGCTAGCATACCCGCCTCCCATGCTGGAGATGCTGGTTCAAGTCCTGTACGGAGCGGGAAGAACAGGAGCATCACAATGGTGCCGTGACCCGGATGGGAGTGAGGTTTGGGGAGGTGTGTAACGGTGGCTAGCTTATAGATATCTGTTCAATGTGTATAAACCTCACTCTCCTGACCTCAAGAGGTGCACTAGCGACTGACGCTAGAGGATGTAGCCTTTAGCCTACTTGTTAGCGTAACCACCTCCTATGCTGGAGACACTGGTTCGAGTCCTGTACGCAGCGTGTAGAACAGGAGCATCACAATGGTGCCGTGACCCGGATGGGAGTGAGGTTTGGGGGGGGTGAGTGTAACAGTGGCTAGCTTATAGATATCTGTTCAATGTGTATAAACCTCACTCTCCTGACCTCAAGAGGGGCACTAGCGACTGACGCTATAGGATGTAGCCTTTAGCCTACTTGTTAGCGTAACCGCCTCCTATGCTGGAGACACTGGTTCGAGTCCTGTACGGAACGTGTAGAACAGGAGCATCACATTGGTGCCGTGACCCGGATGGGAGTGAGGTTTGGGGGGGGTGAGTGTAACAGTGGCTAGCTGATAGATAGCTGTGCAATGTGTATAAACCTCACTCTCCTGACCTCAAGAGGTGCACTAGCGACTGACGCTAGAGGATGTAGCCTTTAGCCTCCTTGTTAGCGCACCCGCCTCCCATTCCGGAGACACCGGTTCAAGTCCCATACGGAGAGGGTAGAACAGGAGCGTCGCACTAGTTTGAAACAGTATGCTCCTCTGGACCATAATGCATCAGTTTCTGCTATGACACAAATTTTATTTATGAAAATGAATTTATTGAGCCTTTGATGAATGATAAAGAAATCCTGTGCCTCTCTCTATATCAAGTAGTGTAGTGAAGCTTGATTTAATTAAACAGGATCAAAAAAACAATTCACCAATTCATTTAGGTCTAATTCGTCACTCAATATTGTACGCGGAAGTCCCTGTGAGGCTTTATTGTGCCTTTTTGAAGCAAAATATATACCTTACCTAGTTCAATAACTGCTGTTTATCACTATGTTTTCGATTGAGTTACATAAACTATTATTTGTTTTATTGAGTGTAAATGTATGTTAATGATGCTGTGACACTAATCGACACCCTACGGGAGTTGTACTCGGGACCGTCATATACTGCCGGAGATTTGAGGCAGGGGCGAGGAGCCTACCCCCCGTGCAGGACGGGACACAACAGGTGGTGCTGGGGTGGAGGAGGTTGCCGTGTTAGCACACTGAACAGCAATGTGACTTATAAAGCAACGGCTAACATGTGATTGGCTGGGAGTTACCCCGCTAATGGTGCGATGATGTACAGCTGCTAGTCGTCCCACTAGAACTACGCTGCGCTTACATTTTTATTTACGCAATATCTTTATAAGCATAAGTGGACAAAATATGCGTCATCCAGATGTATTTTTCAGTCAAAATACGGTATTATGGCAGGATTTATTGGAGGTTTGACAGACATGATCTTTCCAGGAGCACAGTGCAATTAAATAGCTCTGGTCATGTGACTATGTACACCACCCGTTGACATTTCTGTGCAAAAACTCCTTTTAGACCCTGGACACAACTGTCTCCAACTTCTGCACTGGCTAGTGCACTATCAACATTAGGGTTTCCGTTAGCCCGTAATCAGTATCGCCGCTCCCTATATGCATATCACACAGTCTGCTTAGGGCACCAACTCCCTAAGGGGACACCAGAAACTCCACCGGCTGCCATTACTGGTACATTATACATTATTCAAGGACCCGGTAGCAGTCACAAAACACAGACGATCTCCTCACGCTCACGCTCTCACGTCACGCTTTCGTACCACACCTGTGGCTCAGCGGTTAAGGCTCTGGGTTACTGACCAGAAGGTTGGGGGTTCAAGACCCAGTACCACCAAGATGCCACTGTTGGGCTCTTGACGGGTGCCATATCATCTCTGACCCCAGATTTGTTGGGATATGTTAAAAAACTGAATTTCACTGTATAAATGTGTGATACAATAAAGGCTTCTTCAACATTGATAAAATGCTTGGCGCAGGTGTCAGCATAATGTCTCCCGCCATCTGTTTTCCCGCCAGTCAATGCATGTGACATTAGCGCCATTTGCACGAATTGACTCGCTTCTCACGTGCTACAGTTTATTCAAAGTGTCATATCACGCGTTAACGACATTACTTCGTTAAATTAATTTTGCACAAACGCGTTACTTCGACAATGTCGACAATGTGAGAGTTATATAAGGGAAAGTTATCTTGTACTGCACTACTTCTATTGTAACGAGCGTATTGGGACTTTAGATGAACTTCAAAGTAACTTCAATATGTAAATCTGCACACAAACTTTGGAAGCACAGAACTTTATTTCTCCATAAATTAAAGACACTGAAAGATCCGGCAAGAAATGTATTTGCTCTCAGATGTGAGATAATAATACAGTAAACGTGCGCAACCTGACTGAAGACACAAATTGCATCATTTAGAATAGAAGCAAGCTTAAAATAATAATCTAGCATCCACACACACACGCACACACGCGCATCTCTGATCAAATCTTTCTAACACGGATATAATAAAGACCAGTGGGACTCGTAAAAACTTCAGATGAGTTTTCCGGGGAAATAATGGGATACTGTATTTTCCCACATTCTCTGACTTTCTTCCTCTCACTTTTATTTTGTTTTAAGAAGTCTTCTAACAACAAGTCAAAACCTTTCACTGACATACGCTTCCTTTTGCAATGTTCTCCTTGGATTATTACAACTATTTCATCCTCTCTGTGTCTGTCTGTCTCTCAGTTTCTCTCGCACTCTCTCTTTGGCGTCCTGGTGACTTACAGCTGACAAAGTCTGACTGAAATGGAAATGTAGCAGTGTGTTAATTATTCAAGAAAGATAGCTTTCGACAGAAACAGACAGGCAAAGAGAGAGAGAGAGAGAGAGGGATCTGAGTGCTTTGCTGAACTCTGAGGGAACATCCGCAGTTTAACTGAAAGAAAACTAGAAAAAAAGTGAGGTCTCAACAAAGTTTGCTGAAAAATAAATATACAAGGTTTTTTGCCCCGCCCAATCAGATCGATCAATTTCATCCATCAGACATTGTTAGAAACAGATGGGCACGAAAGTGGCATACTGTCACAGTCTTTTGAACACTTGAAGGCCAAATATAAAGAGCAATATAATCATTGTAATATTAATATTGTTATTTGTTTAATTTTATATCGCCAACGCACTAATATTGATTATATTCAATACGCAAACCAGCCCAAGCGTGCATGCGATTTGATGTGAATCATCTCTGGCAATCACTTTATGAATGTGTCTTTTTTTATTATTAATGTCGTCTCTCTGAATGCCAGTAATTTCATCTAAATATGCAATTATTCAGAGCGTCACATCCTGCAATGACAGCATCACACAAACACACACACACACAGCATGGAATCCAGATGGCTAATTATCAGTTCATAATCTCAAGCACATCGAGGTGTTGCTCTAAGATAGATAGAGAGAGAGAGAGAGAGATGGTGTTGCTCTATGGAGAGAGAGAGAGAGAGATGGTGTTGCTGTATGGAGAGAGAGAGAGAGAGAGATGGTGTTGCTCTATGGAGAGAGAGAGATGGTGTTGCTCTATGGAGAGAGAGAGAGAGAGAGATGGTGTTGCTCTATGGAGAGAGAGAGATGGTGTTGCTCTATGGAGAGAGAGAGAGAGAGAGAGAGAGATGGTGTTGCTCTATGGAGAGAGAGAGATGGTGTTGCTGTATGGAGAGAGAGAGAGAGAGAGATGGTGTTGCTCTATGGAGAGAGAGAGATGGTGTTGCTCTATGGAGAGAGAGAGAGAGAGTGAGTAGAGTGTGATCAGCATGATCAGCATGAGCTCTTAGATTTTTCATCTTTTTTTGCTATTTTGAGATGAGAGTTAGATTAAAAAAATACAAAAATTGAGAGAATATAACATAAAACTGAAATTTAATGGAAAGAACACTGAAAATGCAGGATTTTTGTTTTTAAAACCAAGTATTCAGCGCAAAGAATCAGAATCTTCTCAGACCTGCAGGAAAATTGGAGGGAAATTTAAAACACCGACTAAAAACAACGATTGACAGAGGGAGAAGCAGTGAGTACTAATGAAACTGCACAAAAACTAAAACTGCAGTGAACTATTTTATTTTTATTCTATTTATTTAAACAAAAAGTCAAAAAATTGTTCATTTTGAGGATCTTCAAGCTAAAATGCTATAAAAGCTAACAGCTAACAGCTATGGCTGCTCCACACTCTGACATTCCTCATTGTAGCAATTCAAATGAGCCAGAGGAAATCAACCAATCAGAGGAGCAGCTGCAGTCACCCCACTGCCATATGCAGATGACCTCCCCACTCTACACAGACTGTGTGCACATACAGTATCCCCCAGATATCAAAACAGATTCTGCAAGAAAAATCTACAAACAGAAACTTCTGAGAGACCATCCAGAAACTCTGTTTGCAGATTCATATAAAACTGGAGAAGTGTGCAACCTTATTTTTTACTCTAATCACCCCAGCGCCTGGCATAAAGCCATAATCAACTATTACCCCTCCGTAAAAAAAGAGGGCATCTGTAATGGCTGGAAGGTCAAAATCAGAGAGCCACAGGACCCTGACACCACAACTATAACAATCAACATATATAAAAATGGCACAGTCATGGTACAGGGGGACCTGAAGGCATTCCAGGCCGACTACAGGGACATATGTGATAGAACTAATCATGAAAAAAGTGTTTTAGCAAAGAATCCTTCATCTGAAGAGACCCCACAGAGCAGCACCCCAGATCTCAGCCCCGCCCCCGCAGAAACTGCTGAAAATGAGAGGCACCCCTCCCCCGCCCTGCTCAATTATATACCTCTGCTCCAGGAGCACTTCACCAGGCTGGAGATGGACCTGGTGCAGCTCAGAGAAACTGTGCTCCAACAGCAGCAGCCAGTGCACACAGACACATGTGCATGCCACAAACACCAGCAGAGCACAGAGCACACCTCACAGAGACTGTCAGCCCTCACACAGCAGATGAGAGAGCTCCAGACTGAGAAGGACAGCTATAAGAGTGAGCTGACCACTATTAAACTTCAGCTACAGGACAGAGAACAGTCCTCACTAGAGCTGAGGCAGCAGCTCAGAGAGTTACAGGAGGAGAGAGAGCATCAGAGAGGTGAGATCCAGGCACTGAGAGAGCAGGTGAGAGAGCTGCTCCAGGCCAGAGAGGAACCACAGGAGATCCACAGAGCTCATACTCTGCCCCCCTCAATACTGCCTTCCACCCCAGAGACACCTGACACAGACCGTCAACACCCCCCAGCCCCCAGCCCTGACACAGACCGCCAACACCCCCCAGCCCCCAGCCCCACACATAGCACACAGCCATCACAGTGCCCCCTGTCAAGTGCCCCTGCACAGCAGCCCTCGTCTGTCAGCAGCCCAGCACCAACCAGCACAGAAGGACCTGAAATAGCCCTTCTTATTGACTCCAATGGTAAATTTATCGACATGAAGAAACTTTTCCCCCGACACAGAGCTGCTAAACTCTGGTGTCCCAACACGGATAAAGCACTGGAGCTATTGACTGAATCCAAGCTGGGCCACCCCAGCCATATCATCATCCATACGGGCACAAACGACCTGCGGAGTCAACAGGACCGAGTGTCCGATTCTCTCAGAGCTGTTGTGGAGAAAGCCAGACACAATTTCCCCACATCTAAAATCATTTTGTCCACCCTGCTTCAGAGGAAAGATTTCCATCCCCAAACAATTAGTAAAATAAATTCTAGCATCTCCAGACACTGTGCCCCTCTGCCTAATGTTCACCTGGCCCACCACCCAGACCTGGACACTGACTGTCTCTATGATCAGGTCCACCTATACAAGAACTTGGTGCACATTCTGGCAAAGAGACTGAAGGATGTTGCTCTGAACAGGACCATCCAGACAAGCCCCAGGTGGAACAGAACCAGCCCCATCCCAGCCAACCCTTATAATAACGGCCCACCCAGAGCCCCATCCAGAACCCCATCTAGAGCCCCAGCCAGAACCTCAGCCACAGCCCCATCCAGACCCCCAGCCACAGCCCCATCCAGAACCCCAGCCAGAACCCCATCTAGAGCCCCAGCCAGAACCCCATCTAGAGCCCCAGCCAGAGCCCCACCCAGAGCATATACCCGGGCACCACCCAGAGCTTCAGTGCCCACACAGGAGCCACACAGACAGAGTCAACACTACAATAGTTACACAGCTCCAACACAATACCACACAGCACTGGAACCCCCCCCACAACAGATCCCGCTCCAGCCAGGTAGGCAGAGCTATGCCCAGGTTGTCAGTGGAGGAGCAAACCGTTCCAACGGTGAACTCCAGGACATCCAACGTATGCTGAGTATCATCTGCACTCACTTCCTAAGTCATAACGGACAGTGGTAAAAAAAAAAAAAAACATACATACACACACATAATGTCTGTGTAAATACTATTGTGTAAGAAAAGTAGGAATAATCATTTATCTATTTATTTTTTACCTGTGTTCATCAATACTCACATAACTTGTATCACTGTTCTTAATTTATTTTTTTGTGTCTTTCTCTTTTCTCAAAGTAGCAAACAAACCCTAAATTTATTCTTTATATTTCTGTAATGAAATCTTTCAGTATTTCCATGTGGAATATTCAAGGCCTGAACTCTTCAGTTTTTGGTCTAAAGAGCAGAATCTCTGATTTTATGAGAGAAACTGAAGATGTAGATGTCATCATCTTACAGGAAACCTGGTGTAGAGGAGATGAGTCCACTGGTTGCCCCTCAGGATATAGAGAGATCATACTCCCATCAGTAAAGCACACATCAGTCACACAGGGGAGAGACTCAGGAGGGACCATCATTTGGATTAAATCTCAACTGGCCATAGAATTAGTCAAAAGAGAACAATGCCACCTGTGGCTGAAGATTAAAAAAGGCATCATCTCAACATCTCAGCCTGTCTTCCTGTGTGCCATATATATTCCCCCTCCTGAGTCGCCCTATTTCAATGAAGAAACCTTCCAAATATTAGAGACAGAAATCAGCCATTTCCAGGCCCAGGGGAATGTGCTGATTCTGGGCGATTTAAATTCCAGAACTGGTGTGGAATTAGATTTCATAGAATCACATGGTGCCCGATTCATTACTGGTAATAATATTCAGTTTCCTTCTTACCCCTCCAGACACAACTGTGATCGAACAGTAAACGCTCACGGAAGGCAGCTGCTGCAGCTCTGCCGAAATCTGGGTCTGTACATCGTCAACGGAAGACTTCGAGGGGACTCGTTCGGGCGGTACACCTACAGCTCAGCTCTTGGTAGCAGCACAGTAGATTACGCAATCACTGATCTGGACCTTTCTCCTCTGAGGGCATTCACAGTCAAACCATTAACACCATTCTCAGACCACAGCCAAATTACCCTGTATGTCAAACAGTCTGAATCAACACCCAACACAATCCGCACACCCTATCACATGATCCCAATAACACCATTCAAATGGACAGAAAACAGCGTCACTGATTACAGCAACGCCATTGAATGTACAGAAACACAATCTCGCTTACATTCATTCCAAACACACCAATACTCCAAAAATCCATTCGGCATCAATCAGGCAGTGAAAGATCTCAATTATATATTCTACAAAACTGCACAAAAAAGTGATTTGGCAATCGTTAAAAATACAAAAAAAAAGAAATTGGACACTGAAAAATGGTTTGATTCAGACTGTAAGACTCTAAGAAAAACACTCCGAAATTTATCCAATCAAAAACACCGTCAACCAGATAATCAGGACCTACGTCTTCAATACTGTGAGGCATTACGACAATATAAAGCCACACTCAGACGGAAAAAAACGAAGTATTTGCAGAACCAGCTTGAAGAAATTGAAAAATCTATAAAAACAAACAAATTCTGGGATAAATGGAAATTATTATCCAAATCAAATCAGGAAGATCTGGCAATCCAAGATGGAGGGCTGTGGAAAAAACATTTCCAAGAACTTTACAGCCCAACTGAAAACCAAAACTCAAATCAAAATGAAATCATTCAAAAATTAGACCATTTGGAAAGATCAATTAAAGCAAACCAAAACCCCTTAGATTTTCCCATCACAATGGAAGAATTGGAACAAAAATTGACAATACTCGAGCCCAAAAAGGCCTGTGGTGTGGACGGCATCCTGAATGAGATGCTGAAACACATGGACCACAACTTCAAGCTGGCGATCGTAAAACTGTTCAATGATGTTCTGTGTGTGGGGCATTTCCCTGAGATCTGGAACCAAGGACTCATCAGCCCCATTTATAAGAGTGGAGATAAATTCGACCCTAATAACTACCGAGGCATCTGTGTGAACAGTAATCTGGGGAAGGTCTTCTGCAGTATTTTAAACAGCAGACTTTTAGACTTCCTTATGGAGCACAATGTCTTGAGTCAATGTCAAATTGGATTCATGCCAAAATGTCGCACCTCTGATCACATTTTCACCCTACAGACACTCATTGATAAATACGTACATCAAAATAAAAGACAAATTTTCGCTTGTTTTGTAGATTTTAAGAAAGCATTCGATTCAATCTGGCATGAAGGATTATACCTCAAACTTATTGACAGTGGTGTAGGGGGAAAAGCTTATGATGTGATCAAGTCAATGTACCAACACAGTCAATGTGCTGTTAAAATTGGAAACAAAAGAACGGATTATTTCCCCCAGAGGCGAGGAGTGAGACAGGGCTGCAGTTTAAGCCCCGCCCTCTTCAACATTTACATCAACCAATTGGCACAAATGATTGAAAAATCTCCCATTCAAGGCCTCACTCTGCATGACACAGAAGTAAAGTGTCTGCTCTACGCAGATGACCTGGTTCTCCTGTCGCCCACTAAAGAGGCGCTGCAGGACAGCCTGGATCTGCTGGCGGGTTATTGTCAGTCCTGGGCCCTGACAGTCAACCACCAAAAAACTAAAGTGATGATTTTCCAAAAGCGATCCAGATCTCAGGGACCAACAAACACATTCACACTCTCACACAGAACCATTGAAACCACAAAAACATACAATTACCTCGGCCTCAAAATCAGTTCTACAGGTAATTTTGCTTTGGCTGTGAATGAACTCAAAAAGAAAGCACAAAGGGCCTTTTATGCCATTAAAAGATCCATTAAAATTGAAATTCCAATTAGGATCTGGCTCAAACTCTTCAAATCAATAATTGAACCAATTGCATTGTATGGCAGTGAAGTGTGGGGTCCACCTGTAAAATTCGACTTTGTAAATTGGGAAAAACATCCCATTGAAACTCTCCATTCAGAATTCTGCAAAAGAATCCTCAAAGTTCAAAGAAAAACACCGAACAACGGATGCAGGGCAGAATTAGGCCAATACCCTCTCCTATTGAACATCCAAAAAAGAGCCATTAAATTCTGGAAACATCTAAAGACAAGTGACCCCAACACATACCATTATAAAGCCCTAAAACACCAAGAGCTGAGCTCAGAGAAGAGCCCCCTCTGCCAGCTGGTCCTGAGACTGACTGACCTCACACCTGAGGAGCTCGGCCCGTCTCAGGACAACGGCACACTCGCAAATATTCGGCCTAACCAAATTATAAACACAGAACAAGACAAATACATCAACAATTGGACAAACACCATTAAACACCAGCACAAACTGGAATGTTATTCGGCTCTAAATCGTGAGTACACCGTGGCGAACTATCTGACCACAGTGACCGACAGAAGATTAAGGAAAGCTCTGACGATGTACAGACTCAGCGATCACAGTCTGACCATAGAGACGGGGCGGCGCAGACAGACATGGGTATCCCGTGAGGAGAGACTCTGCTCCCAATGCAATCTGGGAGTGATGGAGACAGAGCTGCACTTCCTCACGGAATGCCCAAAATATCAATCAATCAGAGAACGATATTATCCCAAAATTAACAAATTATTCCCCCAATATAATAACTGCACCCCAACAGAAAAACTCCCTTTTATTCTTGGGGAAAAAGCCGAATGTGCAAAAATAGCAGCAAGATTTGTGGCATCTTGTCATCTCCTGAGGAGCAACCAGAACTAACACATCAAGTAACACACACCTCTCTACACGCATGTACATAACATTTCATTCACTTTATATAGTTCATTAGTTTTAAAGTAACAATTAATCATAATGTTCATAATCAATGTTTTTCCTTTTTTTTATATACTGTATATATGTACTTGTTCAAACCTAATTCAACTGTTCCAAATTATTTTGTATGTTGTTTTGTAAAATGCTTTGGCAATATAAAAATGTACTTTTGTCATGCCAATAAAGCAAATTGAATTGAATTGAATTGAATTGAGAGAGAGAGAGAGAGAGAGATGGTGTTGCTCTATGGAGAGAGAGAGAGAGAGAGAGAGAGAGAGAGAGATGGTGTTGCTCTATGGAGAGAGAGAGAGAGAGAGAGAGAGAGATGGTGTTGCTCTATGGAGAGAGAGAGATGGTGTTGCTCTATGGAGAGAGAGAGAGATGGTGTTGCTCTATGGAGAGAGAGAGAGAGAGAGAGAGATGGTGTTGCTCTATGGAGAGAGAGAGAGAGAGAGAGAGAGAGATTAAAACCAGCAAAAATGCTAATGAAAACAACGTATGTTAAAAAGAGATGGAAAAGTTGGAATGAAAAGCCATCTACACACTCTGAATCATAATTTTAAAGCTCTGACAGAGAGAGAGAGAGAGAGAGAGAGACAGAGACAACTAGAAAACTAGACAGAGAGAGAGAGAGAGAGAGAGAGAGAGAGAGTGACTGAAACAGACTTAAATGTATTCAGTGTAGCAGAGAGAGAAATGAAGGGGCAGATGAGTTAAAGATATTTCAGTTTCATAACATCTCAATTTTACGCAGAGTCACACATAAGGGTCTCTAACTTAGTCTAACAAACACTCAGACAGACAGGTGGAGGGAGAGACAGATAAAGAGATAAAAGGATAAAGAAGAAGGTCATGTGAGATGCAGACAGCTTTGTTCAACCTGAGAGTCGACCTGTGTGTGTGTGTTAGCCTCATATACATCACTGAAGCTAATGGAGTTTGATACACACCCATCTATTATTCATACTGCTAGACTCCTGAGTGCACCTGTGTTTGTGTGTGTGTTCTCAGAGGTGTCAAAGTTCTGTTAAACCAATGAAATGTCTTTCTGTTTACACACTTATTTTCATTATTGACAACAGTCTATACCACAAACGGGCAGCGCAATGCATCAAAACTATTACACTCGGAAAACATGAAAGCATGGGACATGACATGATCAAACTAGACCGCTCCCGTCACAGTCAGAGAAACTAGCGATACGACACAACAAAACTAGACCGCTCCCGTGACAGTCAGAGAAACTAGCGATACGACACAACAAAACTAGACCGCTCCCGTCACAGTCAGAGAAACTAGCGATGCGACACAACAAAACTAGACCGCTCCCGTCACAGTCAGAGAAACTACCGATACGACACAACAAAACTAGACCGCTCCCGTCACAGTCAGAGAAACTAGCGATGCGACACAACGAAACTAGACCGCTCCCATCACAGTCAGAGAAACTAGCGATGCGACACAACAAAACTAGACCGCTCCCGTCACAGTCAGAGAAACTAGCGATGCGACACAACAAAACTAGACCGCTCCCGTGACAGTCAGAGAAACTAGCGATGCGACACAACAAAACTAGACCGCTCCCGTCACAGTCAGAGAAACTAGCGATGCGACACAACAAAACTAGACCGCTCCCGTCACAGTCAGAGAAACTAGCGATGCGACACAACAAAACTAGACCGCTCCCGTCACAGTCAGAGAAACTAGCGATGCGACACAACAAAACTAGACCGCTCCCGTGACAGTCAGAGAAACTAGCGATGCGACACAACAAAACTAGACCGCTCCCGTCACAGTCAGAGAAACTACCGATACGACACAACAAAACTAGACCGCTCCCGTCACAGTCAGAGAAACTAGCGATGCGACACAACAAAACTAGACGGCTCCCGTCACAAGTCAGAGAAACTAGCGATGCGACACAACAAAACTAGACGGCTCCCGTCACAAGTCAGAGAAACTAGCGATGCGACACAATAAAACTAGACCGCTCCCGTCACAGTAAGAGAAACTAGCGATGCGACACAACAAAACTAGAACGCTCCCGTGACAGTCAGAGAAACTAGCGATGCGACACAACCAAACTAGACCGCTCCCGTCACAGTCAGAGAAACTAGCGATGCGACACAACAAAACTAGACCGCTCCCGTGACAGTCAGAGAAACTAGCGATACGACACAACAAAACTAGACCGCTCCCGTCACAGTCAGAGAAACTAGCGATGCGACACAACCAAACTAGACCGCTCCCGTTACAGTCAGAGAAACTAGCGATGCGACACAACCAAACTAGACCGCTCCCGTCACAGTCAGAGAAACTAGCGATGCGACACAACAAAACTAGACCGCTCCCGTCACAGTCAGAGAAACTAGCGATGCGACACAACAAAACTAGACGGCTCCCGTCACAAGTCAGAGAAACTAGCGATGCGACACAATAAAACTAGACCGCTCCCGTCACAGTAAGAGAAACTAGAGATGCGACACAACGAAACTAGAACGCTCCCGTGACAGTCAGAGAAACTAGCGATGCGACACAACAAAACTAGACCGCTCCCGTGACAGTCAGAGAAACTAGCGATACGACACAACAAAACTAGACCGCTCCCGTCACAGTCAGAGAAACTAGCGATGCGACACAACCAAACTAGACCGCTCCCGTTACAGTCAGAGAAACTAGCGATGCGACACAAC
>JAVLUX010000016.1:2890000-2905000 GCA_032164185.1 Moxostoma hubbsi | reverse complement strand
TCTCCTTCCTGAGCGGTATGATGGCCGTGTGGTCACATGATGGCGTCTCCTTCCTGAGCGGTGTGATGACTGTGTGGTCACATGATGGCGTCTCCTTCCTGAGCGGTGTGATGGCTGTGTGGTCACATGATGGCGTCTCCTTCCTGAGCGGTGTGATGACTGTGTGGTCACATGATGGCGTCTCCTTCCTGAGCGGTGCGATGACTGTGTGGTCACATGATGGCGTCACCTTCCTGAGCGGTACAATGGCTGTGTGGTCACATGATGGCGTCTCCTTCCTGAGCGGTACCATGGCTGTGTGGTCACATGATGGCGTCTCCTTCCTGAGCGGTACGATGGCTGTGTGGTCACATGATGGCGTCTCCTTCCTGGGCGGTACCATGGCTGTGTGGTCACATGATGGCGTCTGCTTCCTGAGCGGTACGATGGCCGTGTGGTCACATGATGGCGTCTCCTTCCTGAGCGGTACGATGGCCGTGTGGTCACATGATGGCGTCTCCTTCCTGAGCGGTATGATGGCCGTGTGGTCACATGATGGCGTCTCCTTCCTGAGCGGTATGATGGCCGTGTGGTCACATGATGGCGTCTCCTTCCTGAGCGGTATGATGGCTGTGTGGTCACATGATGGCGTCTCCTTCCTGAGCGGTGTGATGACTGTGTGGTCACATGATGGCGTCTCCTTCCTGAGCGGTGTGATGACTGTGTGGTCACATGATGGCGTCTCCTTCCTGAGCGGTATGATGACTGTGTGGTCACATGATGGCGTCTCCTTCCTGAGCGGTGTGATGACTGTGTGGTCACATGATGGCGTCTCCTTCCTGAGCGGTACCATGGCTGTGTGGTCACATGATGGCGTCTCCTTCATGAGCGGTATGATGGCTGTGTGGTCACATGATGGCGTCTCCTTCCTGAGCGGTACCATGGCTGTGTGGTCACATGATGGCGTCTCCTTCCTGAGCGGTACCATGGCTGTGTGGTCACATGATGGTGTCTCCTTCCTGAGCGGTATGATGGCCGTGTGGTCACATGATGGCGTCTCCTTCCTGAGCGGTATGATGGCTGTGTGGTCACATGATGGCGTCTCCTTCCTGAGCGGTGTGATGACTGTGTGGTCACATGATGGCGTCTCCTTCCTGAGCGGTGTGATGACTGTGTGGTCACATGATGGCGTCTCCTTCCTGAGCGGTGTGATGACTGTGTGGTCACATGATGGCGTCTCCTTCCTGAGCGGTATGATGACTGTGTGGTCACATGATGGCGTCTCCTTCCTGAGCGGTGTGATGACTGTGTGGTCACATGATGGCGTCTCCTTCCTGAGCCAATTTCTTTTGATTTCACCATGATGTCAAGCAAAGAGGCACTGAGTATGAAGGTAGGCCTTAAAATACATCCACAGGTACACCTCCAGTTCAGAAGCTAATTGGCTAATTGTCTAAAGGCTTGACATGATTTTCTGGAATTTTCCAAGCTGCTAAAAGGCACAGTTAACTTACTGTATGTAAACTTCTGACCCACTGGAATTGTGATTATAGTCAAATAAAAGTGACACAATCGGTCTGTAAACAGTTGTTGAAAAATTACTACTCTGAAAGCAAGTCTAAATATCATACATGTTTCTCCTTAAGTAAATGCATCTTGTTTTGAGGATTTTTAGATCATTTTAAATGGAAAACAAGATGAATTGGGAAACAATAGGATATTTTTTTGCAATACAATTTTTAATGAATTTAACTTTTTTTTATTAATTTTTTTGTAATTCAATGAATGTTATTTGGAGGTATTTTTTAAATATTTTGTCCTCTTAATTGCACCATGTGTGTGTGTGTGTGTGTGTTTGTGTGTTTGTCCTAGTTCAGTCTCGACTTGTCCAGATAAACACATTCGGTTATTGTCAATGTGA
Organism: Moxostoma hubbsi; assembly: GCA_032164185.1. Classification (NCBI taxonomy): domain Eukaryota; kingdom Metazoa; phylum Chordata; class Actinopteri; order Cypriniformes; family Catostomidae; genus Moxostoma; species Moxostoma hubbsi. The sequence continues at coordinate 2,903,100 of JAVLUX010000016.1, read as the reverse complement.
CCTTTAACGCTCTCTACCTTCCCTCATTAGACCTCTTTAATGACCAGATGAAGTTGAAATTACCCAAATTGATCTGAGCTGGAGCGTCTGCCGGTTTGTCCTCCAGGCTCTTGACATGATCAGAGCAGGTGTCACCGAAGATTCAACTGGTTTAGCGGCCATAGACCATTAGTTAAATACCCATAAAACAAACTCCCGGGCACTGGAGGTACAAAGTTAGTTTACCTAAAAATAAAAACGATGTCATCATTTACTTAACCCTTCCTGTGCAATGGAGGTGAACGAGGACAGATGTTATTGAGTAGGGGTTTGTCAATGGATGATGACAATACAAATATCTATAATGGTCCCAAGACTCGATTACGGTGATTTATTGGTGCTTTTTTTGTCTTTTAGGAGCTTGACTCGCTCTGGTCACTGCATTCATTCGTTGTATATAAAAGAGCACTCTGGATATTCCTGCCTAACGTCTCGTCATAGAGGATTGCAGTGATATGATGGTGAGTAAATGATAAAAGAATTTTCATTTCTGGGTGAACTGTTCCTTTATCGGGACAGGACTGGAGAAATTGGATCAGAGCAGATTGTTTCTGACTAAAGCTTTTGGTCTCCGTATCTGCACAGAACCAATCAGAGAGAAGAACTCTTATCAGCTCCTTGAGCGAGCACAGACTTACATTTCACACACACACGCACACACACACACACACACACACAGGCCTGAGATGTCTGTCGGTCTAATAATATCAATATGTGATACAGAGTGTGTGTGTGTGGATACAAGTGTGCATGTATGTGTGTCTGTGTGTGTGTATGTACAACAGGATATTTTGGATATTTGGAGAATGTGTTTGTGTTTGTGTGTGAGTGAGTGAGTGAGTGAGTGTGTGTGTGTGTGTGTGTGAGTGAGTGAGTGTGTGTGTGTGTGTGTGTGTGTGTGTGTGAGTGAGTGAGTGTGTGTGTGAGTGAGTGAGTGTGTGTGTGTGTGTGTGTGAGTGTGTGTGTGTGTGAGTGTGTGTGTGTGTGTGAAAGTGAGTGAGTGTGTGTGTGAGTGAGTGAGTGTGTGTGTGTGTGTGTGTGAGTGTGTGTGTGTGCGCATGTGTGTGTGTGTGAGTGTGTGTGTGCGTGCGCATCTGTGTGATTGTGTGTGTGTGTGTGTGTGTGTGTGTGAGTGTGTGTGTGTGCGTGTGTGAGTGAGTGAGTGTGTGTGTGCGTGTTTGTGTGTGCGTGTGTGTGACGTGAGTGAGTGTGTGAGTGTGTGTGTGTGTGCGTGTGTGTTGTATATCTGCTATTTAACATTGATACAACATCTTCACAAGTGTTCTGCTGCAGTATAATAACTGCATCTGGTTACCAAATCAGAGGGGTAAAGTTCACACAATTTCAAACACACATATACATGGAAATTTGAGAGAAGAGAACAGCAGAAGAAAAAAGACTAAAAGAGATGAAAAAAGACGAGATGAGAAGAGACGAGATTGAACAGATACATGAACAGGGTTTTGAAGAGAATATTAATCAATAATGAAAGAAGGGAAAGTCCATCTTTTCTCTGTCCATCTTTTCTGAGAGAATCGATCTTGCGCGCGCACACACACACACACACACACACACACACACACACACACACACACGCTCTCTTCTCTCACAGCTTTGACATTGAACTGATATTGCTGAAGTGAAGGAAAACTAATCGCACCATCCATGACAAGAAGAGAGAACTCAAGTTCATCTCGTTCTACACACACATATAGTCCAATGCTCTCCTGTTTACTTCAAACAATCACAATAACACAAATCATCATTCCACCTCCGTCCAGAACTGTCAGTACGACTGGCATCTGTACAAAGAGTCCAACATCGGTCCCAAGTGCTCCCATCACAAATGGAGCCACATCTCAGCCAATCAGTGCAAATAATCCAGTGGGCGGGGCTTCATTATGAACAATACTCCTGCTGTTTGTTGATCAGAAGAGAGAGAGCCGCAGTTTCTATTTTTCTGCATTATTAACTCTCTTGCTGTCTTCTAAGCCTGTTTGTCTCACGCATCCTGTAACACATTCATCTGTACCCACACATGAGAAGCACATGAGACCAGCACCTCATAAATTCTCAATTTGAACTATTTTGGGCTCAGATGAAAGAGAAAAGAGGAAGTGAAACAACACTAATAGAGCAGGAGCGTGTGTGTAGTAACATGTCAACAACACTCTTCCGCTCACCGAAAGCAGATACCCGGACACTTTTTTCATGAAAATGATAAATACACAAAATATAAATGGGAGGTAAAAAAGAGGCGCTCCAACAGGGGGCACAACACCGCTAGGGGTGCACCGATGCCACTTTTTATCTTCCGAATCTGATACCGGAAATCTCAGTATCGGCCGATACGATCCCAGTGTTGTTTTTTTGGCATAATCAGTTTATAATATCTTTACATTATTGTGTGGAACTGTCCGTAAGGATCTCTCTCTCCCGCACCGCCCTCTGCAGTCGGCCTTTATCCCTCTCGGAGGCTTGATTAGCCTGATACGGGACCGGGTGTGTAGGATCACAGCCCGACCCCGCCCTCCATCCTGCCACATTCCTCCCTCGTTCTCTCAGGCTGAGAACATAAAGCAAGCATCTGGGCATAAAACATGCGCATGAGGATCAGTTGTCTTTACTGATTGGACGGAGGAGTAATCTAAAGCGGCTCTGATTGGCCATTGCCGTTTCATTGCTCAACGGAGATGTCTGTGATTGGTTAGAATACTCAACTGCTGCAAAAACATGTTGTAAATAGAAACCATTGACGCAACAGTAGATACCCGATCCGTCTAAACGCTTCAGTATCACGATCAGTCCACAACACCTGGCCACCGTCCGTAACCATAGTAACAGCCAGTAACCAGCGCAGGGATCTTCATATAGGCTTGCAGCGAAAAACCTATTTTATATTATATTATATAATTATATATTAGATTTCTATGTATATATCATATATTTACTGTTTTTAATGGTAGATTCAACATTTTTACGGTTCAATTAGCCGTGACGTTTCTATTCGCAGTTAAAGGTGAAGCCGTATAATCGCCACATCCCCAGTACGTGTTATACAAACACTTCAACTGCAGTGTGCAACATTGTCATGTGACCTCACCATCTTACTTTGGATTAAATGCATTTAGACAAATAATCAATTTAATTAAAAAAGTTACATTTTGGCAGTCTGATACAAAGTCACAGTTAATACATTGTGGTTGATTATACATAGAAATAAAGGTCAAGTCAAGCACAATGCATTGTGGGATATAGATGCAAACTAAATAAATAAATAAATAAACCTCTAACAAATCAAACGTTTACAGCTAAAAAGGGGGTTTCGTCATTGACTGTATGAGGTTTCTTGCAACAGGGCCCTGAAATTAAACCTGATGAATTAAGACAACAATTAGTGCTTAATTATCAGGACTGTGACGTGCTCCTGTGTCAGTTGTGTTGTGATGCACCTGTGCGCCGGGACACTACATGTTTTGTATGATGTCATCTCTGTTAGTGTTTAATTAGCTAGTTTTACAGCCTCAAATGGGGTCTGATGATGATTGGTTAAACTCTGGTTGTGACTGTGCAGGAGTGTGTGTGATATGAGAGGATGCAGTGTTTAATTAAATGCAGGCATTGTAACGAGGGACAGTGTGGTTGGAGATTTTTAGTAAGTTAAGAGTCATGTTTATGTGTGTGTGTGTGTGTGTGCGAGTGTGTGTGTGCGTGTGAGAGTGTGTGTGCGTGTGAGAGTGTGTGTGTGCGTGTGTGCGAGAGTGTGTGCGTGTGAGTTTGTGTGTGTGTGTGCGCGCGTGTGAGAGTGTGTGTGTGCGTGTGAGAGTGTGTGTGTGTGTGTGCGTGTGAGAGTGTGTATGTGTTTGTGCGTGTGAGAGTGTGTGTGTGTGTGTGTTTGTGCATGTGAGAGTGTGTGTGTGTGTGTGTGTGTGAGTGAGTGTGAGTGTGTGCGTGTGAGTGTGTGTGTGTGTGCGTGCGCGTGTGAGTGTGCGTGAGTGTGCATGCGTGTGTGAGTGTGTGCGTGAGAGTGTGTGTGCGTGTGTGCGTGCGTGTGAGTGTACGTGAGTGCGTGCATGTGTGTGTGAGAGAGTGTGTGTGTGTGTGTCTGTGTTTGTGCGTGTGAGAGTGTGTGTGTGTGTTTGTGCGTGTGAGAGTGTGTGTGTGTGTGTTTGTGCGTGTGAGAGTGTGTGTGTGTGTGCATGTGTGTGCGCGTGTGAGTGTGTGTGCGTGAGTGTGCGAGTGTGAGTGTGTGTGCGTGAGTGTGCGTGAGTGTGTGTGTGAGTGTGTGTGTGAGTGTGTGTGTGTGAGTGTGTGTGTGAGTGTGTGTGTGTGAGTGTGTGTGTGAGTGTGTGTGTGAGTGTGTGTGTGTGAGTGTGTGTGTGAGTGTGTGTGTGTGAGTGTGTGTGTGAGTGTGTGTGCGTGAGTGTGAGTGTGTGTGAGTGAGTGTGTGTGTGAGTGAGTGTGTGTGTGTGAGTGTGTGTGTGAGTGTGTGTGTGTGAGAGTGTGTGTGTGAGTGTGTGTGTGAGTGTGTGTGTGAGTGTGTGTGTGTGTGAGTGTGTGTGTGTGTGCGTGAGTGAGTGTGTGTGTGTGTGCGTGTGTGTGTGTGTGTGTGTGTGAGTGTGTGTGAGCGTGTGTTCTTTGCCCCTCTGCTGCGGTAATGAGATGCAGTTGTTATCATGCCATCAGAGCTCTAGTGAAGATGTTGTATCTGTGTTTAATAAAGCAATAAGCCGCTGGATGTCATGTGTTACAGTAATTATTTTAAAGTTATGGGGTTTGTCAGGGAGGATGTGAGGCGGAGTTAACCACTGTAAAATCACTGTTACACACAACCTCAAGATGCTTACTGCTTTATAAAACAGCAATATGATAAAAGACATTTAATACAAATAATGATGACAATCAACAATTCTTCTGGCAAGCAAGAGTGCTCAATTGTCTAAATCTAGACAGTTTAAAGAGTTTTAATATTTTAAACCAATGCAATAAATGGTTAGTACATAAAAAAAAAGTTATGTCATCATTACTCACCCTCATGTTTTATATGCACTACAATGAACGCATGCAGAGACGGGGGGCTGTCAAATTCCAAAACGGACAAAAACACCTTAAAAGTGTCATAAAAGTCTAAATGACGTACGCCCTTTATTTTTGTTGTTCTTCAGGGAATATTCTGTGTTCAACACAAGTTAAGCTCAATTAAACGCATAATGTTGATTACCACAGAAAATATTTGACTCACCCCTCATGTATTTAAAATAAATAATTGGGTTAAAGTGACGCAATTACAATGGAAGTGAATGGGATCAGCCCATTAAATGGGTAGTTCACCCAAAAATGAAAATTCTCTCATTATTTATTCACCCTCGTGCTATATCAGGTGTGTTTGACTTACTTTCTTCACCATTTGAAGAAAAATAGAAAAATGTCTCAGCTCAGCCGGTCCTTACAATGCAAGTGAATGGCGATTTCTCATTTGAAGCTCCAAAAATCACAGACCGTCAGCATAAACGTCATCCATATGACTCAAGTGGTTAAATCAATATCTACTAAAGCGACACGATCACTTTTGGTGCGAAAAAAAAAAAGATCAATATTTACGTACTTAAGCACTTTAAGTGCGTGTTTTAAATGTGATTACGTCACACGTGCATACCGCTGCAGAACAGAAGCATGATTTAGAAATAAGTACTTAAATATTTCGGTTTTACCCACCAAAAGTAATGAAGTCACTTTAGAGGACAGCTGGAGTCATATTGATGACGTTTGTCAAAAGTCTGGTCACCATCCACTTCCATTGTAAAGATCGGCTGAGCTGAGATATTTTGTTATTTTTCTTCAAATGTGTTCTGCTGAAGAAAGAAAGTCAAACACACCTGGGATATCACGAGGGGGAATAAATAATGAGAGAATTTAAATTTTTGAACTGTCTCTTTAACATTAATATGCTCACTGTCAGGGCTGGACTGGTAATCCGGCATACCGGACATTTTCCCGGTGGGCCAACGCACTTTGGGACCGATCAGGGGCGGACTGGCCATTGGGAGAACCGAGCGGGCCGGTGGGACAGCTGTGAAACGGGCCGAATGGTCTGCGATAAGCTACAATGAGCCAACGCGTTATGCAGAATGGACCACAAAACGGCAAGGACAGCGAACACCCCCCACACATTCAAAACAGTGTGTATTTTAGCGTTTATGGACTGGCCATGGACATTTTTTTTTTAAATACATTTTTTTTTTGTGTGCCATGGATGCTGTTAATTAAGGATAACTTGTACTGAACCCGGAACGTTTCTTTAATCATTTGTGTTTTATCCATTGTGTGAGGAACGGACCTAAATTTCAGTCTCTATTGACTGAAAATCGCCCCCCCCTACCAGAGCTTTTAAAACTCATTTTTTGGGGCTCTAGAGTATAAATCACCATTCACTTTCATTGTAAGGAAAAGAGCAGCCTGGACATTTATGTTCCACAAATCTATACAGATAGGAACCACGTGAGGGTGAGTGAATGATGACAGAATTATTGCTAGGAGAACTTATCCTTTATAAAATGAATGTGGTCGTGTGTGTGTGTGTGTGTGTGTTTGTGTGTGTGTGTGTGTGTATAGTCTAGCCACCGCTGGTACCAGTCATCGGCAAGTCCACTCAGCTCCACATCCTCCTGTACCACATCACTCCATCTCTTCTCCAGCCCGTGCCGTGCCCGCTTTGCCCGTCTATCCGGCCGAACAAAAGCTGTTTAGGCATGCGGTGGCCGGGCATGCGGGCTTCATGGCCCAGCCAACGCAACCTTGCCTGCCGGAGGAGCTCACCAATGGTCAAGTTCGGCCTCTTTGGAGGAGGCTTGTGAAGGACGCTACTGGACAGTTGGAGGCAGTCGCCCTCCAACATCAACGGAGTGCAGAGGAGCGACGCTCACAACAACGAGCAGAGCGCCGGGTGGCTAAAGCAGAGCAAGTTGGCACAGTAGGGGGCACAGGTGGTGCATCAGCCAGTCATCTCAGTCAGTCGACCTGTGTCACCTGTTGGATCTGTCCCGTGACCTCCTGCCAGTGGGCGTTCAACACTTCACATGCACATAGCCTGGCACAAGCGTCGTGGTGACGTCATCGCCACTTAGTGGCAAATGGCGGTTGTTGTTGTTGTATAGTCTAGTCCTCCAGTCACATAAATGCCAATGCAGTCGTTCTAGTGCAAGCGTGTACCACTGGTCATGTGTGTTTGTGTAAGTGTTCACATGTTTCTATAAGTGTGTGTCACACTGTCAGCTGTAGCTGTACAATCTTGACAGGACGGTTCTGGTCAAGAGTAAGAACTCGATTAGCACACAGACACACACACACACACACACACACACACACTTCACACTCACTCTGTACCACTTGAGAGATGGAAGTAATTTGTGAGTGCGAGGTACAGACGCAGAGATGAGCTCTGTCTCCTCCACTTTAAAATGAGAGTGATGACTTGTCTCTGCCTTCCACTCCAAAAACAAACTCATGAGTTCAGTCCCACCTGAGACCCGCAAACACGCTGCGTATGCATGTGTTCAGATGTGTCCTCAGAGGTATGAACGAATGAATCATCACACGCAGACATTGATTCTAGTATGTGTGGTGTAGATTGAGTTACTGTCCTGTCAGTGCTTCATATTAAGGTCAACAAGAAATGGCATTCACAACCTATTTTACGTCCGTGTATCAGAATAAAACACTATATTCAAAAACATACAAACAAACAAAATTTATAGGGCAGAACTTGATTTGTTTGTTACTTAACCTCTTTAATAAGAGAATGAACTACAATCCCATGAAGCAATGTGAATGATATAATCAAATTAAAAACAATGGAAATATATAAAACTATTGATTTAAAGTTGTTGATTATAAGCATAGAAATAGGAGCGGGTCGGAACTGCAGATTACGGTTTGTTGGCCGCGACTCTCTAATTGGTGGATTTTCCCCCACAGGATTATGGGTAGTGTAGTTCGCCCATGCATCTGATCACGTGACTCGTTGTGCATGACACCGCGGAGACTCACAGCATGTGGAGGCTCATGCTAATCTCCGCGATCCATGCACAACTCACCACACGCCCCTAATCCTCTAATCGTGACCACGAGGAGGTTACCCCATGTGACTCTACCCTCCCAAGCAACCGGGCCAATTTTGTTGCTTAGGAGACCTGGCTGGAGTCACTCAACACACCCTGGATTCAAACTCGTGACTCCAGGGGTGTTAATCAGTGTTAATACAACACAAGTTTAATAATAATAATAATAATAATAATAATGTGGACTGTGGGCGTAAACAGAAGCATATAGCAACAATTAAAGGGGTAGTTCACTCAAAAAGTTACATTTTCTCATCATTTATTCACCCTCATGATATTTTCCAGATGTGTATGACTGTCTTTATCAGCAGAACACATTTGAAGAAAAATAGAATAATATCTAAGCTCAGTCGGTCCTTATAATGCAAGTGGATGGTGATCAGACTTCTGAAGCTCCAAAAATCACAGTCAACATAAACATCATCCATACGACTCCAGAGGTTAATGTAATGACTTCTAATGCGATACGATCACTTTTGGTGTGAAAAAGATAAATATTGAATTACTTTTGAACTATAAACCATTCACGAGAGTGCTAAGTTCACGTGGTCTCTCGTGTGCCGAATTTGCACTGGCATGTTACGGACATAACCTCACAATCTTCTCTCGGTTGAATCATCCAAGATAAGCCCACAAACACACCATTGTAAGTAAACAACCAGATTCAAATACAGATCTAAACCAAAACCAATGAAGCTTCTGTACAGGGTTTCTCCAAACAGTGCTGCACTTACAGGTGTGTCGCATGTGCGCCAGTACTCATGTGAACATGTCAACATGACTACGTCACACACGCATACTGCTGCTGACCGGAAGCAATGCTTTACAGTTACAAAGTACTTAAATATGGATCTTTTTCACCCCAAAAGTGATCGTGTCGCTTTAGAAGACGTTTGACGTTGACGATGACGTTTATGCTGACTGTCTCTTCTTTTTGGAGCTTCAAAGGTCTGGTCACCATCCACTTACATTTTAAGCACCTTCTGAGCTGAGATATTTTTCTAGCTTTCTTCAAATATGTTCTGGTGAAGAAAGTAAGTCATACACACCTGGGATATCATGAGGGGGAGTAGATGATGAAAGAATTGTAATTTTTGGCTGAAATGACCATTTAACAAACTCAGAGCTCACAGTAGGTCTGTCTTTATTGTCAAAAAAAACAATAATAGAAAAATAAGGGATTTTACTTCCAGAAGCAGGCTGTTGCTCTCATTCCCTGAATTACAATAACATAAACCGGTATTATATCAATGTGTTAACTACTGGCGAGTAAACAATCAATTTCACAGCAGAACAAGCAGCTGGAAAAGCTCTCATTGGTTTTGATTGGTTAAAAGAGCTTGTGTGAAAATAAAGGGCATTGAATGTAATTACCCTAAATTAACCATACACTCTTAATCAACATGAGAGCCACCAATCCCTGAGCTATAATTGGAAAAACCCAAACAGTGAATATATCTTTGGAAAACGCATTGCTTAGAGTGTCTTATTAATAATTTACACCTTTATGTCTTTGTTCTTTAATCTCTTACATGATGGCCACACACTTTGAAACTGCGTTCACCGAGCCATCAAATATGCTGGTATCTTCATGTATAAACCTTAAAAATGTATGCTTACAAACACGCATGATACCAGCAAAACAGTGGGTGAAAAGTATCCTTTCAATTTTAGAGGGAGTCTAATATTGGAGGCAATTTCTACCTGCATTACAGTAACAGCTACAGCAGCCCTACAACAAACACTGACAACCATCGCCTTTACAACAAACAGTCAAAAATGGGGAGGCCAACATCAATGGAAGCACCACAGGAGACTAACTGAAAACGTCCCTGAGGTAATAATTTTTATTGTGAATCAAATTAACACAAACTCAGCTAAAATGTAAGTGTGTAGATAAAATGCATGCCTCGAGTGTTAATGATCACATGGACTTATAGACCTACTGTATAGTACTGTATTTATCATTTATATCAGTGAAACTCGTTTTATTTTAGTCACCTATTTGTCTGTATCAAATGTAAAATATGATTTTTAGTAATAGCTGATTCAGTTTCCAAGATTTCAGCCCAATTGCTGAGAGAAGCATCACCATTAAGAGAAAAAAAATCAAATAAACCCGCCCATTTCAGAACAAACCCCTCCTACTTAATAAATAACCCCACCCATTTCAGAACAAACCCCTCCTACTTAATAAATAACCCCACCCATTTCAGAACAAACCCCATCCTACTTAATAAATAACCCCACCCATTTCAGAACAAACCCCTCCTACTTAATAAATAACCCCACCCATTTCGGAACAAACCCCTCCTACTTAATAAATAACCCCACCCATTTCAGAACAAACCCCTCCTACTTAAAGGTGCTGTAAGCAATTTTAGCTGTTTTGGAACTTCACCAGACTAGCCGTTAATTAAGCCACGCCCCTCTTTCCAAAACCTTGCACTATGAAGACACATGCACACAAACCGTTGTGTTGGAGCAGATGGAGCGCAGATGGTCTCACTGAGCATTTCGCAGGAGCAGGACTCCATACATCGCTTATGCGCATACATGGTCTGCCCTGTGAATGTGCACAATAACTGATTGGACTGAATCAGACATCTTTTTCCACCATATTTACCCACCCTAAGGCTGTTACATTTACATTTATGCATTTGGCAGACGCTTTTATCCAAAGCGACTTACAGAGCACTTGTTACAGGGACAATCCCCCCCGGAGCAACCTGGAGTTAAGTGCCTTACTCAAGGACACAATGGTGGTGGCAAATTAACATTTATGTGCTTTAGCCCACTACACCACCACCACTCACTGTTACAGAGGCAGTCACACCTAGTTCAGTGATATCTGACAGGTAGGGGAGATTTATATAACCCCACCCCTTTTAGGAAACCCCTATTAATTAAGAAATAACCCCATCCCATTAGGGGAACCCCTCCTATTTAAGACATAACCCCATCCCATTAGGGGACCCCCTCCTACTTAAGACATAACCCCACCCCGTTTAGGGGACCCCCTCCTACTTAAGACATAACCCCACCCCGTTTAGGGGACCCCCTCCTACTTAAGACATAACCCCACCCCCTTTAGGGGAACCCCCTCCTACTTAAGACATAACCCCACCCCCTTTAGGGGAACCCCCTCCTACTTAAGACATAACCCCACCCCCTTTAGGGGAACCCCTCCTACTTAAGACATAATCCCACCCCTTTAGGGGAACCCTCCTACTTATGAAACAACCCCACCCCTTTAAGGGACCCCTCCTACTTAAGACATAATCCCACCCCTTTAGGGGAACCCTCCTACTTATGAAACAACCCCACCCCTTTAAGGGAAACCCTCCTACTTATGAAACAACCCCACCCCTTTAAGGGACCCCTCCTACTTAAGAAACAACCCCACCCCCTTTAGGGGACCCCTCCTACTTAAGAAACAACCCCACCCCCTTTAGGGGACCCCTCCTACTTAAGAAACAACCCCACCCCCTTTAGGGGACCCCTCCTACTTATGAAACAACCCCACCCCCTTTAGGGGACCCCTCCTACTTAAGAAACAACCCCACCCCCTTTAGGGGACCCCTCCTACTTATGAAACAACCCCACCCCCTTTAGGGGACCCCTCCTACTTATGAAACAACCCCACCCCCTTTAGGGGACCCCTCCTACTTATGAAACAACCCCACCCCCTTTAGGGGACCCCTCCTACTTATGAAACAACCCCACCCCTTTAGGGGACCCCTCCGACTTATGAAACAACCCCACCCCTTTAGGGGACCCCTCCGACTTATGAAACAACCCCACCCCTTTAGGGGACCCCTCCTACTTATGAAACAACCCCACCCCTTTAGGGGACCCCTCCTACTTATGAAACAACCCCACCCCTTTAGGGGACCCCTCCTACTTATGAAACAACCCCACCCCTTTAGGGGACCCACCCATGAAACAACCCCACCCCTTTAGGGGACCCACCCATGAAACAACCCCACCCCTTTAGGGGACCCACCCATAAATAACCCCACCCCTTTAGGGGACCCCTCCTACTTATGAAACAACCCCACCCCTTTAGGGGACCCCTCCTACTTATGAAACAATCCCACCCCTTTAGGGGACCCCTCCTACTTAAGAAACAACCCCACCCCTTTAAGGGACCCCTCCTACTTAAGAAACAACCCCACCCCTTTAAGGGACCCCTCCTACTTAAGAAACAACCCCACCCCTTTAGGGGACCCCTCCTACTTATGAAACAACCCCACCCCTTTAGGGGACCCCTCCTACTTATGAAACAACCCCACCCCTTTAGGGGACCCCTCCTACTTATGAAACAACCCCACCCCTTTAGGGGACCCCTCCTACTTATGAAACAACCCCACCCCTTTAGGGAACCCCTCCTACTTATGAAACAACCCCACCCCTTTAGGGGACCCACCCATGAAACAACCCCACCCCTTTAGGGGACCCACCCATGAAACAACCCCACCCCTTTAGGGGACCCACCCATGAAACAACCCCACCCCTTTAGGGGACCCACCCATAAATAACCCCACCCCTTTAGGGGACCCCTCCTACTTATGAAACAACCCCACCCCTTTAGGGGACCCCTCCTACTTATGAAACAATCCCACCCCTTTAGGGGACCCCTCCTACTTAAGAAACAACCCCACCCCTTTAAGGGACCCCTCCTACTTAAGAAACAACCCCACCCCTTTAAGGGACCCCTCCTACTTAAGAAACAACCCCACCCCTTTAGGGGACCCCTCCTACTTATGAAACAACCCCACCCCTTTAAGGGACCCCTCCTACTTAAGAAACAACCCCACCCCAGTATTACAGCTAGTTTCAAGACCTTCACCTGTCATCCTATGTGTCTCAGATCCCTTCATCTCTCTCTCTCTGTAGTGCTTGAGTGCATCTATGAGTGAAGATGGCATGTTTTGAATGTTA
>JAVLUX010000016.1:2785000-2872500 GCA_032164185.1 Moxostoma hubbsi | reverse complement strand
TTAGTTCACGTGACTTTCGAATTGTGAAAAAAAAATGGCTGTGCGCAAAACCACGCCGTGGTCAATAAACAAGGTGCAGACGTTCCTCTCGTTAGCGATGAGCGAAACGGAAATGTCTTTCAGGAAGTGTCTCAGCTGTTGGCCGCACACGGCTACCACCGGACCTACCAACAGTGCAGGGAAAAGTTAAAAATAACTTAAGTGACTACAGAACCATCAAGGAAAATTGGAAGTGGTTCGACCAAATGGCCGCTATTTAAACTGGCGAGCAATGGGAGGGAGAGTGCCCAGGACTGGCATTGATCCACGATGGAGGATGGTACGTTTTGTTACGTTAACTCTATATTCTGCTCTATATAAGCTTCACTTTATTTAGTTGATCAGCTACTGGAAAGCTTCTAAAACAACCAGGCCAATTCAACAAGTTACACTTGTGTAAAATCACCATGCAACAACTGCTTTATGCAGCACAATAAGCTAGTAGCTAACAGCTAGCGGTCGTGTTATTGTTTTGGTCATTTTGTGTCGTGTTTAAGATGATGTCACGCAGTAGAGGCGGCACAACTATGACGATCAGCCTATAATCCCACCCACGTTGAGGTGGCACTTAAACTGCAGTGGAAATGCAAGCTCAGAAAAGTAAAGCGAGTAGAGTTGAGTCGAGTCGAACCGTAACGTGCCGTGGAAAAGTGCCATTAGGATCGCAAGTGGTTCCAACCAGGTGTGCACATCATATTTTGTCACCTAAACATAAGCTGATACAATGGTTTGTCTATTTAAAGTATGACCGATAACTACTTACACTTTCTCTAATCTGTGATCTTATTATTCAAGGAACCAAAGCACTGTACAGTTTAGAAAAGCTGCTTACAAACAAGAGAGTACTCAAAGATGTGGAAAATCTGAGCCATCACTACCAGAGCGCTTCATTGGAAGCTTTTCACAGCATCATTTTACCAAGAATGTGACTTTTCCTTACATTGGAACGTTGTGCAGGTACGTTCCCAAATGATGGTTAATGTGAGATTAACACTTTATTGTGTTTTTTCCTTGAATTTGTCACTCTTCTGTATATATGTTCTAGAATTGTTGTTATAAAACCTGTTCCCGCAGTCAGGGGGGATTGTCCCTGTAATAAGTGCACTGTAAGTTGCTTTGGATAAAAGCATCTGCCAAATGCATAAATGTAAATGTAAATGTAAATGCATACATTAACAAGTCTGTCTCATTTCAGATAGGAGAGTAGGACATTTCGAATACAGCCTTTGAATGTGACCTTCTTTCACGGGAATTCGGAGGATGCATGAGGTGTATCTTTCGTGGGCACCCACAACCCACAATTCTTTGCTTCAATGGAAATGTCTAAAAAAAAGATGCCAATTTGCCCACAAATATGATGTTCAAATGTAAGTAATGTTAATTCCCAAGTTGAAGTATCTCAGTAGACGGGTGCAGTGTATATATGTATAATTATATTAATATATAATTAAAGTATTAGACTAAAAGTACACCGGTAAAATCGATTTTCTTCTCTCTCTACTAGGGCTGGGTATTGAGTTTGCTACATTTTAAGCACCAACCGAAATGCCTCTAAACAATCGAGTATCAAAAAATGTCTTGTTATTCAGTACCAAATTTAGATACCTAAGGGGTTAATCTCGTCAGTGTCCGTGATGAGCATGTAGCATGCTAGATGTGCCCAAATCTAAAAGTGCCGGTGATTGGCTGTGTTTAGGCATCAAGGAAAAACACTAGCTTACGCCAGTTATGCCCAGAGACGCGGCTCACACGTGAGGCTGTAGTGTGTATGTGTCTCAAACCCCATACATGTGATAGATGTGGAAAAGATCAAAAGTGTGGCTACATTTCACCAGGTTCGATGCCAACAGCGTGCGATGCAATATTTGCGACAAAATAATTGCTGCAACACGACAAATCCGATGAAGCACTTGACAGTGCACGGAATAAACTTAAGAGCAGAAAGTTGCTCCGCCTTCAACTGCAAGAATCCAGTGCAGTCATCCTCTCAGCGTCCTGCCACAGAGCTTCCTTCAACATGCCCACCAAACGAGTCCTCCAACAAAACTACTGATGAATGCAGTGGCACTATGACTCCGACAGGTAAGTGTAACGTTTAGCAAATAAACCAACACACAAACTTGTGTACTTGTTAAATTAACGTTTCTGTGCACGGTGACATAGTCCTATAAACTGGGACCTACATAACATTAGATATTGTTTGGATGTATGGCTATAGATAGCTAGCTAAAATGATGCTAAAAATGCTTTAAGGTTGTCAGTAACTGATCAAGTTTAACTCACATTAAACTAGTTATCTTGTTAAACCGTACTTATCCTTAGGGTCGGCTGAATTAACAGTTTAGCTTTCTTGTTTTGTTTTCCTCTTCACATTAATGTTATAGCCTCTGCCAAGTATCGAAATTAAGATATCGGTATCAATATCGAAATTTTTTGAACGATACCCATCGCTACTATCTACATCATTGTAACTCTCCTAAAATGTACCTCATACATTCCCTTCTAAAGGGACTTGGTTCACTTCTCACTCGAAGCGCTCGCACTTGTTAAAGAGTGCTGTGCTGTCATAGCAACCATGTTACGACCTATGACATTTTTTGTCCTACGAAAGGCCGTTTCCGTATACTGCGGTATACTGCAGCCTTCAAAGGACGCGTCCTATCTAACACGCAGCCTTCGAAAGGAGACACAGCCTATATAAAAATCCAATTCATGACACCTTTAAGGCACTAAAACAGCAATGACTTTTATTCACTTCGCACAAATCATGATTAAAAATTAGGGATGCACCGATTTATCGGCAAAACTTCGATATCGGCCGATATTCGCCTTGTTGACTGCCATCGGCCTATCAGCAAATACAATGTCATTCACTGATGGCAGTGGCCGATGTTTATCTGTTTATATGCGTTGGTTATTTGCGGCCAACTTGGACAGCAGTTGCCTACCCAGCTGCAGATTCGGAGAAGATCCAACAGGTGACTATAATACCAACACCAATGCGTTCTGGTGACTTTGAGATAAGCACTTATTCTTCAAGTAGCCGTTCAGACAGACACGTTTTTGCACAAAAAAGCAAAACGCACCACAACGAATAGAGCAGAACGCAGGAGTCTTGAGATGCGTTTATATCAGTTGAAGAAGATTTTTTTAACTTTAACACAGTGTCTAAAAATGCTGCTAATCATTCAAAGATAGTGTGATACAGGGTGCTGAAAGATGCCTGAATCGCCCCAGAATTTCACAATCGGTGCATCTCTAGTAAAAATGCATATTTAGTCAAACTTCACAATGGCGACTCTAAGACTTTATAGATATTACAGTTTCATTTTCTGTTAATGCACAATCTTCTGTAAAGCTGCATTGCAACGATTTGTGTTGTGAAAGGCGCTATACAAATAAAAATGACATGACTTGATAAAGAAAAATTATTAAAATAGCAAATATAATTCTTTACACTAAAATAACATGTATAAATCACACACACAAGTTACATTTAAAGGGCAACCATTACAACCTAAATATTTGGGGTCATTCCTGTTTTGCTTTAGTTTTTTATTTAGGCTTTATAACTCTTGCTTCTTGCTTAACTCTGCTGAAATAAATCCTATCAGCAATATAGATGCATTGTGAAGAGACGAGAGCAAAGGTGATCCACAGTGATGCAAACAATCATCCACATCACCACGGTGATCAGTTTCATTTTCCATGGCAACGGAACGCTCAGTCTGGCGGCACTTTACTTTGTTCTGAAAGATTAATAAAGGCACTTTCAGCCTGTGTGTGAGAGTGTGTGTGAGAGAGTGTCTGTGTGTGTTAGTGTGTGTATTTGTGTGTGTGTGTGTATGTGTGAGTGTATGTATGTATGTGTGTGTGTTTGTGTGTGTGTCTATGTGTGTGTCTATGTGTGAGTGTATGTATGTGTGTGTATGTGTGTGAGTGTATGTGTGAGTGTATGTATGTGTGTGTGTGTGTGTGTGTGTCTACGTGTTAGTGTGTGTGTGTGTGTGTTTGTGTGTGTATGTGTGTGTGTCTATGTGTTAGTATATGTGAGTGTATGTGTGTGTGTGTGTATGTGTCTATGTGTGAGTGTATGTACGTATGTGTGCGTGTGTGTGTATGTATATGTGTGTGTGTGAGTGTATGTGTGTGTGTGTGTGTGTGTGTGTGTGTGTGTATGTGTCTATGTGTGAGTGTATGTACGTATGTGTGCGTGTGTGTATGTGTGTCTGTGTTAGTATGTGTGTGTGTGTGTGTCTATGTGTGTGTCTATGTGTGCGTATGCGTGTGTGTATGTGTGCGTGTGTGTATGTGTGTCTATGTGTTAGTATGTGTGAGTGTATGTATGTGTGTGTGTGAGTGTATGTGTGTGTGTGTATGTGCGTGTGTGTGTCGTGCGTGCATGTGTGTGTGCACTGAGTATGCTGGGTATATTACAGTACTAAAATGCCGTACACAAGGTTGCTGGAGAATTATTAAAATCAAATTTAAGACTTTTTAAGACCTTTTTCAAAACCTGAACGAATAAAATTAAAACCGTATCCCCATAGCAAAACAAACCAAAAACAGTCTGAAAATAAATCATGTATCCCAGACTATTACTCAAACTGGCAGGGGCACACATTCAACATCACCCACTGTTTATAAGTACAACAGGGTTGGAAATAAGCACGTTTAAAATTCTCAAGACATCCTTTCCGCATATACAGTATATAACATTCAAAGTTAGTTATGTACCTTTATATACAGTAAACAAACACAAATAAGAGGTCGACCAATATTTGATTGTGCCGATACGATAATGTGTTGAAAGGCAATTAATCTGCCAATCATCATTGTCACATTTCATCATCATCACGAGTTGATCATTAGTGATAATTTGTCATAAAGGATCCGCGGGGACCCTGGTATAAGAGTATAACAAGTGATATTACTCTGTGAGACCTGAATAGAGCTGATGGATGGATGGAAATATGGATACAGTGACTTTCAGTAATAGCGTAATACATCACAAGTGTGTGTAATCATGTGAATATTTATGGGATGTGTTTGAGGATATTGTGAATATTTATGAGTTGGGTGATTATGGTCTCTAATGAAGTTAAAGCTTATTTTGTTCTACAAGCTTCTTAACCGGCCGCAACAGAGAGAATTCACAAACACACACAACACGCTTCTGTTACACACTACTGACCACAATTCACAAATCCCCACAGCAACACGCATGCATGACGTAACCCGAGCTGCCTTTTGTTTTTGCTTTTTTGCCGTTGAGGCTGGAAGCAGCGAGTGAGCTGGTGAAAAATATTGTAAAGAGGGTCTCTGCAAAGGTTTCGGTTATGTCACTCTGCATATAAACTCTGGCATCAAAACGCAATTTTGATCTAAAAGTAGCATGGAAGCATTTCCTGAGAAGGTAGCTGCCCTTGAGGCAAATGTGTCTATATTTTCAATGTTATTTTCACGATTTCTAAAGCTGTAAAATTGTGTTCTTGTCCTTTTTAGGGTTAAACATCTTATTTCCGGAGTGTAATAGTTAGGCATACACCTAATTTATCCATCAACCCACTCGCAATTAGGGTGCTTTAGTTAGATCTGCCGGAAACAGAAACATCCATCATGATCTAGAACTCATATCCCGAGGTCACCAGATGATAAGTATTTTGTGAGTTTTAAAGGCTTTTACTGGCAAAAACACTTGATATATGCAAAGAGTCAATGTTTACAGTGTTGACCCTTGTTCTTCATAACCTCTGCAATCCACTGGCACGGAGACACACTCCTCCACCCTCTAACGGACGACAGCCGCTCCTCTCCGGGCGGATCGGAGGCAGTCCTCCAGCCCCTGGCGGACTGAACGCCCCGCCACGTACTCGGGGAGCTGAAGGGGTCTCCCGCTCCAGGCGGTCAGTCGCGAGCCCCTCCCCGCTCGTGGTCAAGGTCTCAGACCCTGCCGCGTTACAGCGGCTGGAAGGGGACTCCTCCGGCCCTGGCAGCGGCCCTGACCGCTCCAGGGGGTCGGCTAGGAGCCCCTTCTCCCCTCGCGGTCGGCGGCCGTTCCTCCGCTTCCAGGTGGCTTGGCTCCTCGTCCCCCGGCAGATGGCCGCGGCTGCTCCGTTGGGGTGGACGGTAGTGGCGAGAACTCTATCGTATCGGCGTATCCCTCCTCCTTCCCAGATTTCGGCACCAGTGTAAAGCAGTCCAATGGAAAGGAGGCGGCGAGAACCGGCTTGACATTATAAATAATATTTTACATTTTACCAAATGACACAAACACACAGATGACGGACATGTCCGTAAATGATCTCTCTCTCCCGCACCATCCTCAGCAGTCTGCCTTTATCTCACTCGGAGGCTTGATTAGCCTAATACGGGACCGGGTGTGTCCCAAAAATCAACTTGGTACCAAAGTACCTGTACAATGCTAGTAGTGGGTATATAAGGAAGCAGCGGGCAGAAAAGCGCTACAATCCCCTTAAATATTTAATCTCAACTGAGAACGCTCAAACCATAAGGAGGACAAAGTCATTTTCTACTGTCACATACAGACTCCTACAAAACACAGTTCACAATGTGTGCAGTGTGTGTGTGTGTGTGTGTGTGTGTTAGAGAGAGAATGAACCTTTTCTTGGTCTGTTAATTAATGCGGTCTATACTGTACAAACAGCAGAACTCCCACACACAGACACACTCATCGAGAAAGTATGGGACTGTGAGAGAGCGTCATTATGTAAGATCAAAGTAGTCTTAAATTAAATGTGTGTGTGGTATGTGGATCACCTAAACACCTCTGCATAGTCTAGTAACAGACTGAACACACACACACACACACACACACACACACACATCTCTGTTTGGTAGAAAGCACAGAAATGAAACAAGACATTTATTACATTTTTCCACATTAAATCACCAGTCGCCCACTCACAACAAACTACAATACAGAGCATCCATTTGTTGAGGGGGAAAAAATAAACATTGTTTTGATTCAGTTCTATTTAATGCATTGATCCAACCGGTCCACAAATCAGTCAAACAATTCATTTGTCAACAAATTAAACCAGTTCCTCAATCATTCGCTCACTGAATGAGTTAACAGCTCACTCATTCACCAAACTGAACCACGTCCTAGCTGCCCAAATATCGCCACTCAAGTCTACTCTTAGTACTACAGTGCATGCAATATATATATATATATATATAATATAAAATATCAAATACGCTTTATTTGCTTTATTCGCACATTGTTTTTGCAATATGGTTTTTCGCATTAATCCTATTCGCAACTTGGATTCGAAACATGGCTAATCACACGCCAAGTCTATTCTCTGCTGTCTGTCTCACCTAAATGTTACTTTTATCGAATTAAAAAAAACATTCAACAAATCGCAAGATTTGCAATGCACAACTGCAACCTTTCGATAAAATCGCTATATTTTGCAGCCCTATTTAGTATGAATAGATTTCATCCGCCATGCTCACTGGTGGGGCTGTTCATTCCCTGACTGTTAGGCCATGCCGATTATTTATCTGCGTTGGGATGGTTCATTCTTCACTGGGAGCGTCTGCCATTTGATGATTCTCACATGCATCAGTGAATGTCAGTGCATAACCAGAGAGAGCCAAAATTGCATTTCAACCTCTGACAATATTTAGTTGCAGTCCTGTCTGATATGGGATATATGGTACTGCAAGATATAAACTGTAAAGGGATCAATGGAAAGGAGGCGGCGAGAACCGGTTTGACAATATAAATAATAGTATAATAAAACACGTAAACTAAAAAAACACACAAAGGTGTCGGACAGCTGTCCGTAAATCTCTCTGTCCCTCTGCCGTCTCCAGTCGGCCTTTATCCGTCTCTGAGGCTTGATTAGCCTGATTCGGGGCCGGATGTGCGGAATCACGACCCGTCCCGTCCCTGCCCTGCCACATTCCTCCCTCGTTCTCTCAGGCCGGGGAGCCCCTCACATGACGTACATTCATAGTAAGAACTTTGTTGCCATTGTCCAACAAATACACACAATTTCAAGTGCTGCTCCATAGCAATAAAACAATATTGACCAAACAATAATTATTTATAAAATTGGGAAAAAAGGATTTTAAAAGTAAAAAATGTTTGCACTCACCCCGAGCTCACACAGAAACCAATATTGAGGCATAGACGTGGTCACATGTCAGCTTTACACAGTTACATGGCCACATTTAGCTAAATACCACGGGCGAAATACATTAATCTCAATGGGAACCCATGCAATCATACATTTTACATGATGCACTTCCAGTGGGAAAGAATCTCCCTGTGCATGGAGTTTAAGGTTGTTGAACTTTAGGAAGTAAATTCGGTGTGTTGACCCACAGTACGTTGCTTGGTTTGGCAGTGACCTCTGTGTGGGCGCTGCTTCATCCACAGCTAAACTGAATATTCACCATGGACACGGATATCGTTTTAGCGGTGAGCTTCTTTTTAACTTCCCTCTCCTTGAGAATAAAATGCAGCATTGAAAAGAGGCTGCTTGACAGTTGTTTTTTGCAGATTTCACAGGCGCTCAACGTCCGCCCACGCCATCTTCGCCCGCAGAATTGCGTCGTGCTAAGGTAAATGTGACCGCACCTTTAGGGTAATGCACATATATATATATATATATATATATATATATATATGAGTATACATAATGGCTATCAGGTTTATCATTTCACATGTTATTATTCAGAAAAACAAGTTCAGTGAACAAACTCTCAGTGTCCAGATATTTAAAGCACATAAACACAGAGTTTCTCGTCCCATTAAGCATGTTTGTCCAACATAAAAGCAGATCCTCATCACTAGGTTTGCAAGACTCCAACAAGAAATGAACACCAATGTAGTAGCATTCATTCAATGAATCAACAACAGCGATAACATGTTTTAATGCTCTCATACTCACAAGTTGTGAGGGATTGCGGAACTAGTCAATTGACACTCTACAGGAAGTTTAATAGGCACAAACAAAGCATTAAATTGCACTATAAATCAAATGAATTGCATTAAAATCCATTGTGATACTTAATTTAACATCGCCAGAAAATCATCACAAATATACAGCATCACCGTTATATCATCCAGTGAATATTCGATATAGCCCTACACTCAAACACAGGGATATTTTACACTGTTTCTGTAGGGAATTGATGACAAGCTATTAATTACCAAAGACCCCGCCATTATTTCTCTCTCTTCTTCTCCAGACAGAGGCACGGGTGAATAGAGGCGCCCACTTAATGAATTATTAAAGATGCTACAAAACAGGACGTCTGCATCTAAAGCCTCAGGGAGCAGCAGAGGTGAAGACCACTTCAGATTGACATGGTTATAGACACAGAAAATTGACAGAAAGGGAAAGAGACAGGTCATAAAAGCAGAGAGCGAGAGATCTTGAGCCGTATTTGACAGACCGCAGATGGGTCCTACAGACAGCAGTGAAAGAAAAGCCAAAGAGAGAAAGACACGGTGAGGATGAGGAGAGGTTGAGAAGAGGTTTGAGGTGTGTAGGGAGTGGTGGTGTAGTGGTCTAAAGCACATAACTGGTAATCTGGTAATCAGAAGGTTGCTGGTTTGATCCCCACAGCCACCACCATTGTGTCCTTGAGCAAGACACTTAACTCCAGGTTGCTCCGGGGGGGGGATTGTCCCTGTAATAAGGGCTCTGTAAGTCACTTTGGTGGTGGTGTAGTGGGCTAAAGCACATAACTTGTAATCAGGAGGTTGCTGGTTCGATCCCCACAGCCACCACACCATTGTGTCCTTGAGTAAGGCACTTACCTCCAGGTTGCTCCGGGGGGATTGTCCCTGTAATAAGTGCTCTGTAAGTCGCTTTGGATAAATCTCATCTCATGAGGTGCTGTGAATTTAGTTCGCGCTTACACGTTGTGAAAGCAACTCTGCAGGATCAGTAATATATACAGGTATTATTATTATTATTATTATTATTATTATTATCAAACACAACACAAACACATTCAATATGAACACACATAATGATTATTATAATTATCTTTACATTTAATAATAATAATTGTCTTTTGTTTTAAATTTTTCACCTGTTGTTGCACCACGCCATACTGATACTTGTAAAAAGCGTCTGCCAAATGCGTAAATGTAAATGTAAATGTAAAAGAACACATCTGACAGACAACAGGTGGGTCGTTCTATAATTGCGGGATAAATCTTTACTACATTTGAATAAATATATTATAATATATTTATTTTATAATATATCATCATTACATGTTGGAAAATGTGAATGGGATACAGTGTAAAGCACTTTGGTAAAAAAGGCGCAATATAAGTGCACACCATTTACCATATATATATATACACACACACACACACACACACACACACACACACACACAACATTAAAACCACCTGCCTAATGACTCTTTTGAACCGAATCTTTTTCATGAAGGTCCCCCTCGTGCAGCAAATACAGCCCCAACCCGAAATTCTTCTCTCCACAATTGTCCAGAGCGGTTATCTGAGTTACCTTTCAAGCCAACCTTGCTTTGTATAAAGTATAAAAAGGGTGTGAACATTTATGCAAACTTATCTTCTCAATATACTGCTTATTAAACCTTCGATTAATGGGTTATCTAAATCGAGCAATTCTGTGATTTGGCGACTAGAAACAGCCATTAGGCTCCTTAATGTTTCAGTCTGGAGACCTGTAGATATGATAATAATAATAAGACACTTGGGACATATACTACAAAAATAAAATAAAAAAGTGTTTATTGAGATATACCTAATTTTTTGTGTCAGAGACATTAATGTCAACTACAGTAAGATTCCCATTGGAAATCCCCCCTCAATGTGATTAGCACAGTGTGATGTCATTTACTCAAGAAACAAATGGATGGTATTGATATTGATGGTATTTTCCCTCTCTGTGATCAAAATAATGTAATATTTATGATGTTTTTACCAAAGATACCATTTGCTTTGTAGTAGTTGGCCTCCATGTTGCGTATAGGCCCAAAATGTTAAAAATGTAAATTAAATTACCAGTCAATTATGTCACCCAGTAAAGGTAACATAGTTGACCAATTAATCAATTAACATCACTAATCTCTCATTTTCAAAACAATATCTAAAGCCTGGTTATACTGAGTTAGGCTGATACCAAATATTTAGCATTTTATGGGTGCTATATAAGATCCTACTTCTATTTTGGGGAAAACGTACACTTTTTTCATCTCACTGACAAATGTCCCGCCATTATAGGATGACCCAGGTGTTACCACACACACAAAAACATCAGGTACCAAAAGTCCCTGGATGTGCCAGCGAGCGTTTGTTTGTTAATAGTAAGTGCATCTATTTGTAGCGTAAATAATGAGCTTTATAAAATGCAGTATTTACTAAAAAAGGTATTTTATCAGCGAATACCAAACAGCAAGAGTCAGACCTGGTACTCAGTCCCATCACTGAGTCAACTCAACGAAATCCTCAAATATCCACAGGATATTCAGTCAGTGTGGGATGGTGTTACACAGATGAGTGACTGTATGTTGTGTAACATCTCCTCTCTCTATACAGTGTATTTATTAGCTTCTCTCTGCTTTAGTCCATGTATTATCCACAGTAGTAACAAAAGAGAATGGCAATGTCACATTTTTAAATGTCCTATTAGGATCAGAAACATTTGATCTCTCTCTCTGTGTAACATGGACGTCCCATAAGCCACTTCAGATCTCTGAAACGTCAGTCTATAATCAGTCTGTGTCCAGTCGACCCGGGCTTCCTCTGTGTGACCCCAGAAATGCACCAACTGTCCAAACATCACAGGGATTTATAGAGGAAATCTTGCCGAATCCTCCAGTATGGATAGAAGCAGAATCTGCTGAGCGTCGGATCTTTGGCTGTCCCTGCAGGACAGTTAAGCTGCACTCATGTCCAGGCTTATAGCATAAAAATGGCTCTTGTGTGATCAGTCCTAACGTTCTCACTGCCGCTTCAAGAATCCACACGAACAGAAAGGGATTTTTGAGCATAAGAAGAACATACAGAGTTTTTCACAGGCACACAGCACTCAGTTTCTGGTGGTGATGGACGAAACAACCTCATGCCCCATTCTTACAACAGTTACAGTAAAAGAACAAGAGTGATAGAGACGGACAAAGAGAGTAAAAAGAAAAGACAAGAAAGAAAAAAAAAAGTGTCAGAAATACTTTATTTATTATGGATCTCACAGATCCTTCTCTTTTCAGAACGAGAGAGAGAGAGAGAGAGTGCGAGAGAGAGAGAAAGAGTGAGTGAGTGAGTGAGTGAGTGAGAGAGAGAGACAGAGAGAGAGAGAGAGAGAGAGAGCACAAGAGAGAGCACAAGAGTGAGAGAGAGAGAGAGAGCACAAGAGAGAGCACGAGAGAGAGCGCGAGAGAGAGGGAGAGAGCACGAGAGAGAGAGAGAGAGACAGAGTGAGCTTCATTAAGTTGCAATCTATATGTATGAGTGCATACACATTATGATAAATAAATGAATCATTTCAAGATTTGACTGCAATGCACACACACGTAATTCCCATGCAAGCACCTCCATAAATTCACAAGTGCATACATGTTAGAGCATCTCTATTGGTTATCATAATTCCAACATCTGTTCAGTCTAACACGTGATACCACCAAATGAGTCGGAAACGTGTTTCCAGCGGCACAAAGACACACTCTACTTATTTCCAAAGATCTCTTAAAGTTTTCTGCCTCTTCTGCTGCACACGAAACAAAAAAACTATACTATATTTTTTAATATAACACAATAACTTCTATTATAGCCAATACCACACATTGTAGGATTCTTAATTCACTGAGGACGTTGTGAAGAAGGCTCACCAGCGCCTCTTCTTCCTGAGACGGCTGAGGAAGTTCGGAATGAACCAACACATCCTCACACGGTTCTACACCAGCTTCCTGACTGGCAGCATCACCAACTTGTATGGCAACAGCACCGCCATCAACCATAAAGCCATAAAGCATTCTTGTAGACGACATTATCCTTGCAAACACTTTTCAGATGAATTAACCAGATAAAAAAAAAAAGTTACCAAAATTGCCCGTGCATGAAATACATTAGGATGAGGAGCTTGTGAACTGGATTCAGCCTTGTCGCATTTGGTGGGTGATGGGTGCTAGTTTCACACCCTTGGACTACTGACCAATATTTTTGCTGACTTCCTAGATCCATGGTTTTGCCATTTCCCAATATTGTCGATCATCGTCTGTCAACTGAGTGTCGCAATCGGCATTGGGATCTTTGTAAGATATTATCAATATCCGATTACATCGTCCTATTGCCCAGCCTCCACTGCCACATCATGCCGAGTTGTCTATTATGTTATATTACAGGGGTCAGTCTTTCTGTCTCATTCAGTCACATTCAGTTTTGCAAGATATATTTAGTCATAGTGCCACTGTAGGAAACACTGCGCGTGTGACTAACCTTACGAGTGACCCTGAGTGCTGGTTAAACATATATAGTGGGAGAGAAACTGGGTAACTGCTCTGTGCGGTGTCACTTTTGCTTAATGTGGAGATGTGAAGCTTGTTGACGGGGCGGCTGTGGCTCAGGTGGTAGAGCGGGTCGGCCACTAATCGCAGGGTTGGTGGTTTGATTCCCGGTCCACACGACTCCACATGCCGAAGTGTCCTTGGGCAAGACACTGAACCCCAAGTTGCTCCCAATGGCAGGTTGTGTTTGTAGAAATGTAACATTTGTGTCCATGTTGGTTTCATACATTCTATTCTATTCTGTGCAATATTGAGGAAAAATGCGATATGATATTGCTATTATGATGTCATTAGTTCCAAATTCCATATAGACCGTGTATAACATGCACAGATTTACCATTAGCTATGAAGCAGATATTAAAATGTATCTTTAATTATTTGTATTATTCTGAGCGTGAATATAAAATGCTAATTTAAGCATTGACTTTCTGTGCTGAACTTCAGACTGTTCATGGGACAATCCATTAATAGAAACCCACACAGATCCGCAGCAGCCAATAAACAAGCCAAATTTGACTTTATAAACCGGTTCCTGGTCTCGTTATTATCTGCACACCCTTAACGCAGATTGGAAGCACTGAACAGCACCACAGATGTGATATGCTCCATCATTTGAGTGAGAAGTAGATTTATGAGAAACACCATTTTAGCTTCAGCTTTCAATTTGTCACTTTTATCACGAAATTCAAACAATAGATGTTTTGTTCATGCTCTTTAATGCTGTGTGTGACAGACTGCACTAGAAATTCAAATGGAGCAGGGCAGATTGCTCTCGCTCTCCAACGTCATGCTCGGGGAAAATAAATGCACTTCAGAGGGTATGTTGAAAGATACAGCACAACTTGCTGAAATGAGGCTTCTCTTGCGTAATCACCCCGTCTGTTAATGTTAAAATGACAATGGAGAAAATGAACGGGGAAAATCGTGCACCCGGTGTATTCTCTGCTATCTGCGTCACTTTGAATGTTACAATTTTAATATCATTCTGTTATCGCAAGTCTTTGCAATATGCATACTGCGATATGTACATTTGGGATATTTCGATACATTCGATATATCATGCAGCCCTTCATTCAATGCAAAACATTTGGAATAAATAAATTATGAAAATAACAATAATAATAACAACAATTTAATGACTTAAAGTGACACTGACTACCACCGCTTGAGTTTGAATCCAGGGCGTGCTGAGTGACTCCAGTCAGGTCTCCTTAGCAACCAAATTGGCCCGGTTGCTAGGGAGGGTAGAGTCACATGGGGTAACCTCCTCGTGGTTACTATAATGTGGTTCTCGCTCTCGGTGGGGCGTGTGGTGAGTGACTCCAGTCTGGTCTCCTTAGCAACCAAATTGGCCCGGTTGCTAGGGAGGGTAGAGTCACATGGGGTAACCTCCTCGTGGTCGCTATAATGTGGTTCTCGCTCTCGGTGGGGCGTGTGGTGAGTTGTGCGTGGATGCCGTGGAGAATAGCGTGAAGCCTCCACACACGCTACGTCTCCATGGTAACACGCTCAACAAGTCACGTGATGAGATTGATGTCTGAGATTGATGTCTCAGATGCTCTCGGTGGGGCGTGTGGCGAGTTGTGCGTGGATGCCATGCAGAATAGCGTGAAGCCTCCACACGCACTACATCTCCACGGAAACTCAGATGCGGAGGCAACTGAGATTCGTCCTCCACCACCCGGATTGAGGCGAGTGACTACGCCACCACGAGGACTCGGAGCGCATTGGGAAAGCCAAATAAAATTAGAAAAATAAATCAATAGATGTCAAGTGGTGTAACCATCAACAATCCCTAACAACATGGTCTTCCACATTTCAACTGATAGCCATGCAAATATATCTACTGTGGCAAACTGTAGAGAAAAATGTCTTGAATGTCTTTTTGACACATTTCGACTATTGCATGGGAAACACTGTCAAACCACCCATCCCTAGTGTGTGTGTAAGTGTGTCTCTGTTCATTATCGTAGCTAAGTGGATTTCTGCCATCTTTACTCCCGATATTTCCTCCTGCAAATGAAAAAGTGCTGCCATATTTGCACGCAGCAGGAGATAAATTGTCTCTTGCGCTAATATTCAAAGAAGCAGGCACACAAACACACACACACACACACACACACACACACACACACACACAATGATGTACTAAAGCAGCATAATAAACTCCCCACTGGATGAGGAGCTTGACTGGTCGTCTGTCACTCCTTCTTATTTTTTCTGCACATTCATTCTCCATTTCTCTCCGTATAACTCCTCTAATCCCTCTTTTCCCGCTCTCTTTTTCTTGGGGAATGTTTGATGGCGTCCAGCTGACAACTCGTTTCACACATCACTAATTACTGATGACATGCACTTCAACCATAACGTATGAACCGTCTCTCTGTCTGTCTCTCGCTAGGAGAGATAAGAATCAGCATTTTCTGATGCAGAACAGAGAGAGAGAGAGAGAGAGAGAGAGAGAGAGAGAGAGAGAGAGACAGACACACAGAGACAGTGTGAGAGAGAGAGAGAGAGAGAGACACACGGGGGAGATAACTCAGTGGCAGACAGGCGAGAAATCTGTTACTGTCTTTCCCGAGCGGAGCTGAACGCTGGACTCTCTCGGAGAGCAGGAACTCCTCATGTCTCACCTCCTCATTAAATACTCCAGTGCATTAATTTATCTCTCACTGAGGGAATTTCAGAGAGCGAGACCTCCACGATGAGAACAGGGAAACTCTGGGAAAATCTGTGTCTGGCCTGCTGAACGCCACAGGTTGTTGAAAGTATGTTACCGGCATTTAGAGAGGTTTACTAATACAGCGTCACAGTTTCCGCAAGTTAAAAAATCCCATTATTTTTATTCCAAAGAGGAGTTGACTATTAATGATAACTTAAAAACCTTTAAAAATCAGACTTACTATTATCTTCAAGGTTGTTAATGGATGGCAGAAGCCATTAGTGTAAAATTAGTTTATTTATTACTAATTTATTAGTATTCAAAGCGCTTTACACTGCGTCCCATTCACACACACACACACACACACACACACACACACACACCAATGACGGCAGTGATGCCATGCAAGGCCCTATCCTGCCATTGGGAGCAACTTGGGGTTCAGTGTCTTGCCCAAGGACACTTCGGCATGTGGAGTCGTGTGGGTCAGGAATCAAACCACCAACCCTGCGATTAGCGGCCGACCCGCTCTACCACCTGTGCCACAGCCAATCAGAGAAAAGTGGCAAAAACTAAATGCAGCAAAATACATCTGCAGCTCCGCCCACTCCCATGATGCACTGTGAATGGTGAGTCGCTTACTTATAATCCGCAACTTTTAGATTTTTGTATCGTTATTGATTTGATTCCTTCTTTCGCAATGCATCATGGGATTGTAGTTAATTCCCTCATTAAAGATGTTAAAGACGAAGTCTTTTTTATCAGATTTTCAAATGTGTTTTGTGAATCGTCCCAGAGCTGGTTGGTTTTGTTCATGGCGTACAACTTTTTTATTAATGAAATATGAATGGGAAAAACACTACCGGAACCAAAACAGCTAAAAATGTGGGCGGGCACTGTTGGACTCTATTGGAAGACTAATGCACCAAAGTAAAGGTGCGTTCACATGCAACGCGAAGCGAGCATTTCACACGGCGCGAGTACATACAAAGTCAACGCAAATATGCGAATAGATGCAAATTCGTGCCAGGCGGATGAAGAATCCACATGACGCGTTGTCGCGAAAGCCTATCAGCATTGAGATTGTCCAGATGTCACTGACGTACTGACGTAGTAGCCAGACAGGGGAAAGCAATACTCTCACAAGGGAGATAAACTGATCAAACAGAAAAGCAAAAATCAACAACAAACTCTAAAAGAACAACCGAACCCGAGACATGGAGCATGAGTGTCCATATCCTGTCCCAGTACAGAAACTGAACTGGCCTGAGTCACGTCCCAGACTCCATCACTCCAAACATGTAAACACAGAACAGGAGCGTCAGGTGCCAAAAACATGGAAGTGGTATAAATGAAGTTGCCCCAACATACAGGATTTAAAATTATGATTTTTGCCATTTTTTATTCTAAACGTGACAAAATGAATGTAAGTATTAAGATGATAATAATAACGTTTGGATTTTTTTGAGTGTGGCCAGATTATCTTGCGTTTTAACATCTCAGTTATGAAATTGGATTATGAATTCAAACAAAGCCTTCAAAATGTGTATTTAGCCGTGTGTCAAATACAGCATAGCATTATGAGTGTGAGTTACACAATCAAAAGGTACTTAAAACACACACACACAAACAAACAAACACACACACACACACTCACACAAAAACACTCACACACACACACAAACACTCACACACACACACACACACAATCACACACAGACACACACACACTCACACACAAACACTCAAACACACACACTCAAACACACACACACACACAAACACTCACACACTCACACACTCACACAAACACTCACACACACACACACAGTCACACACACAGTCACACACACACAGTCACACACACACAGTCACACACACACACAGAGCGAGCGAGAGAGAGAGGCATGCTTTGCTTTAAGGAATATGAGAAATCAGAGAGATTAATGAATAACGAGAGATATCAAGAGAGAAAGACTGGAGGTGGAGGGATATGAAGAAAGAGGGAAGAAAGTGAAATCTTCGAAGACAAACAAACAATAAATCAGACTGATGGAAAACAACTTCTGCCTCTCTCTCTCCCATCAAACACACGCCGCACACATCTGACAACACCGTCACCCAAACAGAGAGACAGACAGCGAGAGAGGGAGACATGCTTCAATGAGTTTGGAAAAATCTTGCAAAAGCTTCATCCAATAAAACACACACACACACACACACACACACCTCATTTAATGATGTTGATATGGACAGACACATTTATACTGTTGACTTTGATATGCAAACAGCTTGTTAAACACAGAACAGATAAACAAACACAGGAATCGGTCTCGCTGTAACCATCCATCTGTCTGTCTGTCTCAGCATCCTTTGCATTTCAAGTGCTTCCTTTGACAGTCACTCCAGGACTTAAGAATAAACCCAAATTCAGCTGTTTGCGATGACTGACATCTGTGTCTCTTTCCGATAATATGTACGGCAAATAAATCAAGCTAAGCTTATAAAACTACTTGTGCATTCAACATGAATAGTTATTGATATATGTTTTAATTGTATTGATAGTAGGACTATATGTTGATTACACACGCACATTTCCTCACACGAATCATGAGTACAATGGCTGATTATGACTCAGTTAATGCGTATTACTCACACACTGCTGTGTTGTGATATCGAATCATTAGGGCTGTCACGGTTATGAAATTTGGCTGACGAATAAGTGACAAGTAATTGTGTTTATGATGATTAATTGTCTGTTTTAGGCCTTTTATGATGATGATGATTAAGTGTCATACAGATAAACTATAAATCAATTAACCAAATCCATAAAGCTTGAAGGAATATTCCGGGTTCAATACCAGTTAAGATCAATCGACAGCGTTTGTGGCTTAATGTTGATTAGCCAATTTTACAACTTCATTGCCATGATGATGTCATGTTAACAAACCCTAAAACGACTGTATAAAATGATGATTTAAACACATTTACAGTTCAAATAACACTGTAGAATTAATCGAAGTCCTTTTATAACATGATACGCTTCCCATTTCTGCCTTTAAACCCTCCAAAAATTGACCCTATTGACTTCCATTGTAAATGTCTCACTGTGAATGTATTTATTTGTTTATTTTAAAGAAAAGGAGGGATGCGGGCCTGGGTAACACAGTGGTAAAGACACCCGTGGTAAAGAGTTTGCTTGAATCCAGGGCATGCTGAGTGACTCCAGCTGGGTCTCCTTAGCAACCAAATTGTCCCGGTTGCTAGGGAGGGTAGAGTCACATGGGGTAACCAAATTGTCCCGGTTGCTAGGGAGGGTAGAGTCACATGGGGTAACCAAATTGTCCCGGTTGCTAGGGACGGTAGAGTCACATGGGGTAACCAAATTGTCCCGGTTGCTAGGGAGGGTAGAGTCACATGGGGTAACCAAATTGTCCCGGTTGCTAGGGAGGGTAGAGTCACATGGGGTAACCAAATTGTCCCGGTTGCTAGGGAGGGTAGAGTCACATGGGGTAATCAAATTGGTCCGGTTGCTAGGGAGGGTAGAATCACATGGGGTAATCAAATTGGTCCGGTTGCTAGGGAGGGTAGAGTCACATGGGGTAACCAAATTGTACCGGTTGCTAGGGAGGGTAGAGTCACATGGGGTAACCAAATTGGCCCGGTTGCTAAGGAGGGTAGAGTCACATGGGGTAACCAAATTGTCCCGGTTGCTAGGTAGGGTAGAGTCACATGGGGTAACCAAATTGTCCCGGTTGCTAGGTAGGGTAGAGTCACATGGGGTAACCAAATTGGTCCGGTTGCTAGGAAGGGTAGAGTCACATGGGGTAACCAAATTGGCCCGGTTGCTAAGGAGGGTAGAGTCACATGGGGTAACCAAATTGGCCCGGTTGCTAAGGAGGGTAGAGTCACATGGGGTAACCAAATTGTCCCGGTTGCTAGGTAGGGTAGAGTCACATGGGGTAACCAAATTGGTCCGGTTGCTAGGTAGGGTAGAGTCACATGGGGTAACCAAATTGGTCCGGTTGCTAGGGAGGGTAGAGTCACATGGGGTAACCAAATTGTCCCGGTTGCTAGGTAGGGTAGAGTCACATGGGGTGACCAAATTGGTCCGGTTGCTAGGAAGGGTAGAGTCACATGGGGTGACCAAATTGGGCTGGTTGCTAGGGAGGGTAGAGTCACATGGGGTAACCAAATTGTCCCGGTTGCTAGGGAGGGTAGAGTCACATGGGGTAACCTCCTCGTGGTCGCTATAATGTGGTTCTCGCTCTCGGTGGGGTGTGTGCCAAGTTGGGCGTGGATGCCGCGGTGGATGGCATGAAGCCTCCACACGCACTACGTCTCCACGGTAACGTGCACAACAAGTCACGTGACAAGATGCGCGGATTGACGGCTTCAGATGCGGAAGCAACTGAGATTCGTCCTCCACCACCCGAATTGAGGCGAGTCACTACGCCACCCCACGAGGACTTGAAGCGCATTGGGAATTGGGCGTTCCAGATTGGGAGAAATCGGGGGGTTGTGACATTGCATAAGGTTGTCGAAACAATGACACGACAAATGCGCGCCATAATCAAAGCTAAAAGCGGTCCAACAAAACATTTAAGTATGCTACCTATTTCATACGAAGAAACACCTTTGAGATGAGCTTCTTTATTCTATCCTCTCTTTAGAAATGTAAGCGGGCATGACACAGGGCTCCTCTGTGTCACAGCGTGCCTTAAACACGGCGAGTATGAAACCACAATGACGAGTAACATTCGCCATTACATGATCGTTAGGTAAAACCGGTACGCTTTGTGCTCAGTAAAATTCTCGCTTATATTTCCGCTGGAGTTTGGCAACAAACTAAGCAGACGGTTTGTGCATCAGAGTGCATCAAGGCTGGTTCATAAGCAGTTAATCTTCACACACTCCTCTGGAACTGCACTCGGTGCGGCTCAGTGAGTTCATCGGAGTTCAACTGAATGAGACAGTCAAACGCGCCATTCAGTCCTGTATTTGGACAGTAAAATGTGATTGGAATTTAAAGTGCACAATAACCTTGGTTAGATCAAATAACCATGATCTGATGATTATTTAATAAATGCAACAGGCTAAAAGGGTGCCTGGGTAGCTCAGTGGTAAAAAGATGCTAGCTAACACCCCTGAGGTTCCCTAGTTCGCTAGTTTGCTAGTTTGCTAGTTTGAATCCCAGGACGTGCTGAGTGACTCCAGCCAGGTCCCCTAAGTACAACTTAAAAACCTTGTCTAATTACAACACCATTTCACTTCCTTTTGCCTCCCCAACTGGACATTTAATTGGGAAACTGCAGCCAAACGTATAAGTCATGTAATTCCGTTTTGCTAGGCTAGTGCCACGGCCACGTAATGCTCATAAGACCATGCTATCTTTTCAACTCGTGTGCTGCTTTCCATGAGAAATTCTGAGCGGTCTTTTCCTCGAGAGTATAAAGCCTCAAACAGAAACACCTGACCATGGCCTGGAGATTACTTCTAAAGAGTAGAGCATCATGGGAAGAGGCTAGCCTTAAAACTCCACACACCCACGTCATGTGACACTGGCCCCTGTGTTTCCCAGCAGGCCTTTGCTCATTTTTCAAGGCAATTGATTGACTGGCGGAGTGTCTGCAGTGCAGTCTAAATGGCCAAACAGTCCCTCACACACACACACACACACACACAAGCAAGAAAATAGACTGATGGGCTGTGCTGTGATACTGAGAATTAATTATTCAGATTCACAGAAATAGACAGACAGATAGACAGATATACTGTAATTATTGAGAAATATACTGAATATCATCAATTTTCTGAACATATTGAGATTCAATTCTTGTCACCATACCACCCAGCCCATATAACAGCACTTTTGAGCTTCATTTTCACTTATGATGCCCAAAAATGCTGTTTAGGTTGGCAACGCACTAAGGTTTGAGGCCCCAGAGAGACAGACAGATGCAAGTGTGTACTCTTCCAGACTCCCTGTCTCCCTCTCTGTGAGACATGCAGCTCAGAATAGATTCATGTCCTTGTAGCTCTCCTATTCTTTCATTTCCTACCTCTGCATTCTCAATAGGGGTGGGCAATTCTGGTAAACAAGATAAAATGGTAGAAATTTGACAATCTATTACGGTTAAGCAAAACCGCCACTGCGTAGCAAGGAATGTGCACCACATTCACGTTACACGCAAGCAGAGAAAAGTGTTGGAGAAATGGAGGATGAAGGCGGAGCGGCTTCACGTGAGACTCAGATGATGGAAGAATCAGAGTCAATTTTTCGGCGGCTGCCCAAATGATCTTTCAGGTCACCAAAGCAAATTCAATGGTGCTCATTTCAATCCATCCATCGTCAACCGCTTATCCTGTGTACAGGGTCGCAGGGGGGGCTGGAGCCTATCCCAGCTAACATTGGGCGAAAGGCGGGGTACACCCTGGACAGGTCGCCAGTCCATCGCGTTCTAAATGTCCTTCTCATCTGACATGCACAGCAGTGTTTCACGTTATTGCCGCTCGTGCCATCTCTGGAGCATGCCAGTGCGTGCAAGTCCAGCAGATTTCCCGTTTGTGCGCCAGTCCAGACCAATCCGGTTCATTTGGCCAAATTAAGTGATATTTTCCTTCATATTTTTTTTTTTTTTTTTTTCCAAGGCAAGCACGTCACAGATAAATGCCTCTTTTCAACTTGGCTTTATTGCCAAGATGGCTTACACACACAAGGAATTTGTCTTGGTGACAGAAGTAATACGACAACGTGTGCGTGTACAAATACAAATCTGTTATATACCGTGCAAGGGAATGTAATGGCAGAAGATGTAGGAAGTGCTGGAGAAATATAAATAGACTAAGCGGTTTATTGCACATAATTATTGCTCAATGGGGCAGATTGAACTGTTCGTGAGATGGATCGCCTGAGGGGGAAAACTGTTGTTGTGCCTGACGGATCTGGTGCTCAGTTCAAAGAGGAAGTGTGCTGGGTGAATGGGGTCCAGAGTGATTTTTACAGCCCTTTTCCTCACTCTGGATGTGTACAGCTCTTGAAGGGAGGGCAGCGGGCAACCAAAAGTCCACTCAACTGTCCGAACTGTCCTTTGTAGTCTTCTGATGTCTGACTTGGTAGCTGTACCAAACCAGACAGTTACTGAAGTGCAGAGGACAGACTCAATGAATGCTGAGTAGAACTGGTATCAGTAGCGCCTGTGACAGGTTGAACTTCCTCAACTGGTGGAGGAAGATCAACCTGTGCTGGGCTGAGTCAATGTGGGTCTCCCACTTCAGATCCTGTGAGATGGTAGTGCCCAAGAACCTGAATGACCCCACTGCTGGCACAGTGCTGTTTAGAAAGGTGAGTGGGGTCAATGTTGGGGTGTTCCTCCTAAAGTCCACTATCATCTCCACTGTTTTGAGCATGTTCATCTCCAGGATGTTTTGACTGCACCAGACAGCCAGCAGTTCAACCTTCCTTCTGTATGCAGACTCATCGTCATCCTGGCTGAGGCTGATGACAGTAGTGTCATCTGCAAACTTCAGGAGCTTGACAGAGGGGTCCTCGGTGGTGCAGTCATTTGTGTAGAGGGAGAAGAGTAGTGGGGAGAGAGCACACATCCCTGGGGGCACCAGTGCTGATCGTACAGGAGCTGGAAGTGAATTTCCCCTGTCTCACTAACTACGGCCTATCCATCAGAAAGCTGGTGATCCACTGACAGATAAAGGTGGGGACAGAGTTGGTTTAATTTCGTCCGGAGAATAGCTGGGATGATGGTGTTGAAAGTCAAACAGCTGATTTTAAGTTCTGCCTGAAGGTCGGAAGAAGATGAACCAGACAGAGTCTGTGATCAGAGAGTCCTAAAGCTGCATGTGGGACAGAGTGATATTCATCCTTTAATGTTGTGTAGCAGTGCTCCGGTATGTTCCTGTCTCTGGTGGGGCATGTAATGTACTCTCTGTATTTTGGAAGTTCACAAGCAGGGCTCGAAATTAAGATTTTAATTGGTAGCACTGGTGCTCCCTACTTCAAAAAAGTTAGGAGCACCGGCAAAACTTTAGGAGCACCCATTGAAAATTCAATTTCTATATATATTAACAGATTTATTTTATTTAAAAACTATACCACCACTGGGGCTTCACACATCCTGCTATCACACCGATGATGTTGGCACATGACTTGAAGCGCATTGGCGATGGTGTTAAATTTCACGTTCAGCTCTGCCAATTGCACGGAACGTCCGAACCTGATCCTGAATTCTTTGCCACACAGTTGTCCCGGCATTTCTTGTGCTTGACACTCTCCACGGGTTAATCAAGCTCTCGTGCTTAAAATGTGTGGATTCATTGGCGAACGCAGCGTTCAATGTAAAGCCTGTGGGACAGAGGTTGCAGGTATAACACAGTGCATTGAGCCATATTCATAGCGGAGCCACTCGAAGTCTTACAGCCCCTCTCTCCGAAAACTGTAAGCCTTCTTTTCCGCTGGGGGCTACAGTTCAAGCGCTAGTTAGCTCCCTGTCACGTGACAATGGAGCGCGGTGAAAGGGAGTGATTGATGGCTAATATTAACCAATCTAAAATCTGCATTAAAGTTAAGAATGTAAAGATGAAGTTTAGTAATGTTGAATAGAACGGTGGCCCGGTCACTCACAGCAGGCACATAGTGCAGTAATTAGCAAACGCTTTGCAGAGAAATGAAAACAGGTTTCACCACAACAATTATATGCACAAGCAGAATGCTCCCAAATATATTTTGAGCACATGCACACACACACACACACACACACACACACACACACACACACACACACACACACACACACACACACACACACACACACACCTGACTCTCTTACAGTCATTTTCCCTGAGCAATTCTTTCTGCCTTTTCTGCCCAGTCTAATGAATTAACAAATCAATAGAAACAGCAACACACTCTCTCCACAGGTGAAGGCAACAACATGTTTAAAAGCACAGCAAGATACAATAACACACCTAGAGATATCACACACACACACACACATACAGGTCTAGATCCGGATGCGTCATCCTTCTGATGATGGCAAAGTAACAACCAGCAATTTAGCAGCTGAATTTAGCAGGTGTGTGTATGAACATGTGCGTGTGAGTGTGTGTGTGTGTGAGAGTGTGCATACATGTGTGTGTGTATGTGTGTGAACATGTGCGTGTGAGTGAGTGTATGTGTGTGTGAGAGAGTGTGCATACATGTGTGTGTGTATGTGTGTGAACATGTGCGTGTGTGTGAGTGTATGTGTGTGTGTGTGTGAGAGAGTGTGCATACATGTGTGTGTGTCTGTGTGAGTCTGTGTGAGTGTGAGTGTGTGACTGTGTGTGTGAGTGTGTCTGTGTGTGTTTGTGAGTATGCGTACGTGTGTGTGTGTGTGTGTGTGTGTGTGTGTGTGTGAGAGAGTGTGTCTGTGTGTGAGTGTGTGTGTGTGTGAGAGAGTGTGCATACATGTGTGTGTGTATGTGTGTGAACATGTGCGTGTGTGTGAGTGTATGTGTGTGTGTATGTGTGTGTGTGTGTGAGAGAGTGTGCATACATGTGTGTGTGTATGTGTGTGAACATGTGCGTGTGAGTGAGTGTATGTGTGTGTGTGTGTGAGAGAGTGTGCATACATGTGTGTGTGTATGTGTGTGAACATGTGCGTGTGAGTGTATGTGTGTGTGTGTGAGAGAGTGTGCGTACATGTGTGTGTGTCTGTGTGAGTCTGTGTGAGTGTGAGTGTGTGACTGTGTGTGTGAGTGTGTCTGTGTGTTTGTGAGTATGCGTACGTGTGTGTGTGTGTGTGTGTGTGTGTGTGTGTGTGAGAGAGTGTGTCTGTGTGTGAGTGTGTGTGTGTGTGAGAGAGTGTGCATACATGTGTGTGTGTATGTGTGTGAACATGTGCGTGTGAGTGAGTGTATGTGTGTGTGTGAGAGTGTGCGTACATGTGTGTGTGTCTCTGTGAGTCTGTGTGAGTGTGAGTGTGTGACTGTGTGTGTGTGTGTCTGTGAGTATGCGTACGTGTGTGTGTGTGTGTGTGTGTGAGAGAGTGTGTCTGTGTGTGAGTGTCTGTGTGTATGAGCGTGTGTATGTGTGTGTGCGTGTGCGTGCATGTGTGCGTGCGTGTGCAAACGTGTGTGTGTGTGAGTACATGCGTGTGTGTGTCTGTGTGAGTGAGTGTGTGTGTGTGTCTGTGTGAGTGAGTGTGTGTGTGTAAGTGTGTGTATTGGGGGGCTGATTGTTGACAGAGCACAGGGTTAGGATGTCAAAGAGAGTGAATGAGAGAGAGAGAGAGAATGAGAGAGAGCGAGAGAGAGAAAGAATGAGAGAGAGAGAATGAGAGAGAGAGAGATAAAGTAAAGTGGAGAAGGGCCGGCTGAAGACAGACAAAGGAAAGGAAATCAAATAGACAGAAAAATGACTTACATTTGCCAATACAACTAAAGCTACCACAACAAAATACCATTTAATTTGAGTAAACATGTTGCTTCAAGTTCCCAAGCAGATGAGTAATACTTCAATAATAAAAGTCAGAACTAGGGATGTGCGAGACTACTCGACTAAACGGCTGAAATTACTGTCATGTTAATGTTACATGATCATAAATAATATTAAATATGATCTGCAGTAGATGTATAATAGATGTGTCAGGTCTCATCTTTCAACAAACCACATTGACACGTTCATTGTGCTCATCAAAAATGAGAACATGACTATCGTAGGCTAAGTTTATCCTTTTTATTTATAATTATTATTATTATTTTTACCCTGCTGATCAAGGAGGATATTTCAACTATCTTTTATTCTGTTCAGAGCAAAGCATTTGCTTTATTGTACATTTCTCACAGGCCTATATTTCAACCCTTTATTTATTAATTAATTAATTAACGTTTCAAGATCAAACGCTAATGCACGTCACGAAATATGCGCAACTTTTCAGCGCATTTTGTATGTCCTGACTGTTTTTATATGTTTAGTAACTTTTACTCGGTGAATTTCATTTAGAGCGTGCCATTAGGGTTGCTCTCGTGGGTCTTGCACCATTTATTTAATTGTTTTTGTTAATTTTGCCCAGTGTATGTGTGGGATTGTGTATTTATCCCCCCCCCCCCAGGGTTAGCCGTAGAAAGCGTATGTCCATGCACAGCTTCGGTGTCACGTCTAGTATGGTCAGACATGTGTGTCCCGCTAGTCGCTGGAGTCTCATCGCATCTGGTTAGGACAAGCTGTACATTAATACACATTAATACTTTTTAAAGCTACTAAAGTCATCCAAGAGCAGTGAGTGGTTTCCTCACATCTGTCAGATTCTTGTATAGTTGTACATTTGTCTCTCTCGACTCTCTTTTGGCCTGTTAACAAGATTAACCAGTGGTTTACTTGCGATTGATTGATCAGTTGCGATATACAGAACCCCTTGCATGGAGTAAAATATCAATCTTGAGATTTTACAAATCGATATCTGGATCTTGATTAATCAGAACTAGGGCTGGGACGACGCGTCGAAGTCATCGATGACGTCGACACAAAATATGCGCGTCGATCCGTCAGACCCAAAGATGGCGGCGCCGGAGAGTATTAACAACTCGAGTGGCTCCTCAGATGTGCAAGGCAGCACACACTCGTTCCCCTAAAGTTTGGGAATTCTCTAATTTAAAAGTTAACAATTCCGTGATATGTCGTCTTTGCAAAATGGAGATGGCGTTCCGTTCTAGCATCACGGCAATGCACCAGCACCTGAAGAGGCGCCACCGGGAGCAGCTGCAGATGACGGAGCACTCGATGTTGGAGTAAGCTATAATACGTTGTCGACACCTAAAGTTTTCATTTATAGCTATTAATAATGCGCTTATAGCTATGAATGTCGTGAAAAATACATAGAGGACACTGACAACGC
This sequence comes from Moxostoma hubbsi, assembly GCA_032164185.1. Lineage (NCBI taxonomy): Eukaryota > Metazoa > Chordata > Actinopteri > Cypriniformes > Catostomidae > Moxostoma > Moxostoma hubbsi. The sequence goes on along the minus strand of JAVLUX010000016.1, from coordinate 2,844,366 downwards.
GCTGACAGACAGGACCAAGCAGGTAACACTTAATAAAGTCTCAACTTTCACATTTGGTCAAAGAAAATTAACCCATAAATAGGCCGACTATTGTGTGGCTCTTTAATGTGTCGTGACAGATTGCCTCCGTTAAAGCTGCTCGTGAACCGATCATATTTTCCTTGGTTAATTTATAGCATCAAATAGGCTAAACATGAATGTAGCCTACATCAGAAGGACTGATGTTTTAACCGCGGAAAGACGTCAGTACAGTAGCCTACAATCCATTATTCACCAAATCCACCGACGTTAATCTTCTCTCTCCTGACTACTTTGTCGGACAAAAATGGCGTATTATGATGGATTGATTGATCAGATCGCCTGTCAATCAAACTCCCTGCGATTTTTTTTTTTTAATGTATTTTTTTTTTTTTTTTGTACATTTTATAATTGACTCGAAATCGAATCGGACTGAAAAAATGAATCGTTAGATTAATCGTTTAAAAAATAATCGTTTATCCCAGCCCTCATCAGAACATTGATTTGTTCCCTTAGCCCTTTTCTAGCCACTTCTCTTTCTCCATCTGTGCTAGACTAATTGATTTCATGAACACATCAATAGGTGTGAATTGATTACTTGGAATTTAATGTTCAAATATCTTCTGACTGTTACATCCAAGTCATCTCGTCAAGGCATAAAGACGCTATATTTACAACTCACTTGTAGGCAGGTTATGTAGTCAGTAGTTACATCATTGTTCAGCACTGAAGGCAGTGGAAACACAGGCTGGTTTTGTGAATGGTTAAAATTTTCGGAGAGTCGAAAGTCACTGAACTGTAATAATAATGGTAAATAAAAACCCCACCTATCCACTGGAGAACAAAAGAACATCAAACCGCAAAAACAAAATCCAGACTACTTCTGTCCTCTCCTCTCTTCGGTTCTCTTCACATTTAGGTGAGCAGATTCACCATAATGAGGCTCATTTACATGGCAGTCACAGCCGCCCTAGAGGACTCGTACCACACACACACACGCACACGCACACACACATACATACAAGGTCTGTCATATGATTGTGCCCTCTGAGTCCTCATATAAATGACAAAAAAGCACACACCGATCACATTGAATCAAATCATACAGTCTGTCTAACACCTCCTGAATTAGTACTTTTCAAATGATCAAAAGATGGCCAAATCTCTGCTGTATAAATTAAGCAGTTTTTTCTTGATTTGAGCATTTAAAAGTTGAATGGACTTACGTCTTTTCATGAATCACAGTCTGTGGCAGTAGGGGCGTGGTCGAGCGTCTGACCGGAGAGAGAGAAAGCGGTAAGGGCGCTTACACCTGAACTAGATTATGTCCAACACCTGTCTCTAATTCCAGCGAGCATGGGGGCCAAGTCCGTTACACTGGCGCCGAAACCCGGGACAAAGCTGGTGGAAGTACGCCCGTGGAGTCCTCCCCATTGGCAGAGATCCTCAAGTCCCTCGCCAGCCTACACCAATCCCACCAACAATCTCTGCTTGAGGTCCGGCAAGATCATGATTGCCAGTTCTTCGAGATCCTTCAGGGGTCAAGCAGAGGACCGGCATGCGATCCGGAGCCTCCTAAGTCAGGAGAAAGCCCTGGCCGCGACCCCGGAAAACCACACCCCCATGCCCCTACCCAAACTCTTGAAGATGGGGGGGAAGATCACCCAGAAGCTTTCCTCGAGCTCTTCGAGTGCACTGCTGAGATTTGGGGTTGGCCTCTTGACCAATGGGCGGCCAGGCTCCTCCCGTTGTTGTCCGGGGAAGCCCAGCTTTCACCGCAACTAACCTCCAGGCCTACGAAGACCATCCTGTAGGTTGGCCGCAGTCCAGAGCAACATCGCCAGCACTTCTGTTATATGACGTTAGAGAGGACCAGACTGGACCATCTGGACTTTGAGGTAATATCAGGTGTATTTGGGGGGGGGGGGGGGGGGGGGGGCACGTCTGGACTTTGAGGTAATATCAGGTGAATTTGGGGGGGTGTTGGGGGGGGGCACGTCTGGACTTTGAGGTAATATCAGGTGTATTTGGGGGGGGGGGGGGGGGGGCACGTCTGGACTTTGAGGTAATATCAGGTGTATTTGGGGGGGGGGGGGGGGGGGGGTTGGGCACGTCTGGACTGTGAGGTAATATTAGGTGTATTGGGGGTAAATAAGTATATATACATGCACACTGTATATACCATTTCTTTTGACGGACTCAAGAGGGTCAGAGTTCTTACAACAACCTTTTAAACCACCGCTAAGATCCATTTTTTGACCTTTACTTGAACAGAAAGCCTTTTAAAATGCGTGCATGTTGTTTAAAGATGCATGCCTGTGTAATATCCTCAGGAAACTCTCAGTTTAAAGCTTTTAAACCATGGGCTCAACACTACCAGTCAGCTTTCACTCCGACACTATAATGGAGCTTTTTGCAGTTATTACACAAATTCGCACAACAAATCAATTAATGAATTCATCATTTTAAGTAAATATGAATGATTTACTTAAAGGCCAAAAAGGTATTAATAAAAAAAATAAATCAGGCATGTCTAGAAACCAATATCAGATGACTGGGCCAGTAAGCAATCACCCAGCAATGCTTTAGCAACCATCCTGAGCAACCTAGCATGTTACAGTAGTAAGTCACCATTTGGGGATACCATTCAAATGAAAGAAGAGAGCCGTAAACTGACACCTACCTGACGCAAACTGAAGCATCTCCTCCGTAGACATCCATTTAAAAAAATGGCCACCGGTCTCCTTGCCAGTGTACCGCCCGTAGAATATATATGGTGCCGTGGCATTATGCAATATTTGCTAACCTTGCAGGCTCCCCTTCGTACATGAACTCTGCTAAAAACCACTCAGAACACCTTAGGAAATGTATAGCAACGCCATGGCAACCACCATTTGCACAGGCACTTCTATTGTCTTTATTAAATGTAAAAATGTACTTTAGCTTTTTATAAAAAATAATAAAAGTCTGGGGTATTTTCACATTCCTAAGCCAAAGAAAAATGTGTGTGTGAGTGCGTGTGTCTTCCTTTATATGCTAATGTCCTTGTCACCTTCCTTTTCAAAGCAATTCTTGGGGCATCAGCATTCATATTACCACCTCTCATTAACACAAAACAATTACTGACACAAAGCAAGGGAAAGAGATAAAGAACAAGAGTGATGGACAGATGCACAGTGAAAGAGAGATAGCGATGGAGAGGCATGAAGAGACTCTTCATTTCGCCTCCTGCTGAACATACTGATGGACAGGTGCTTCATTTCAAGATTTGAACCTCTTCAGAGCGGATTACGCAACACATGGGCTGCATCCAAATTTACATATTCTACTAAGCACAAAAAGTATGTAGTGACCGGAAAGTGCATATTTCTAAGTATGGTAAGGAAGGATGGCAGTATTGGGACATAATGCAAGACGTTGTTGCCATATATGCAGGACTGGGATGATCAGCCATTAAAATCTAGTGGTCGAAATCCACAAAAGGAGGAAGATCCTTTTCATACTTGGCTCCTAAACTATGAAATAGTCTCCCTAACACTGTTCGGGACTCAGACACACTCACACAGTTTAAGTCTAGACTAAAGACTCATCTATTTAGCCAGACATACACCTAATTTGGAAAGTGGAATTTGGAGATGTGGAGTGGTGGTGGCGTAGTGGGCTAAAGCACATAACTGGTAATCAGGAGGTTGCTGGTTCGATCCCCACGGACACCACCATTGTGTCCTTGAGTAAGGCACTTAACTCCAGGTTGCTCCGGGGGGATTGTCCCTGTAATAAGTGCACTGTAAGTCGCTTTGGGTAAAAGCATCTGTCAAATGCATAAATATATATGTAATTTATCCTTCAACTCACAATTAGGCTGTTTTAGTTGGGTCTGCCGGAACCAGGAACCAGAAACAACAACACTTCTATTATTTTATTTGTTTCCATGTCTCAACCTCGGGTTACCAGAGCCGGCCAGGTCCAGCTCCAGCTCCATTCCTGCTTGGTGTCGGACTCCACCGATACATGTCTAATAGCAGCCGGTGCCAGCCAGACTTCACTTCAGGTTTTTACAATGGACTTCAGAGGATGACCTGATGCCAGCTACAACTTTAAGACATGGCATACTTCATATGCCACTGCCTGAACCTTGGACTTAGGATGGACCCCACCGAAATGACCTGCCGGTTGAACCGTGATGCATCTCACTGATCTCTGCCTGCATCACCTCGGTCTATTGATGGACTACACTCATATAATGGAATATATAGACTCATTTAATTGCCAACAAAACCCTTCATCAGCCAACTAACAAGGACAAACGCATCTATGTGAACTTCTGCAGTTATTCAAGGATGGACTTCAAAGACAATGGTCATTAATCTTACAGTTCATACTAAATCTACGTTTAAACACTGGATCTTAACACTTATTTAGTTTACTCATTTTAAACCATTTTTCTCCAACTTATTTTTCTCCATTAATCACCATCTCATGGAGTTTTGTGTTCCTTGCCACAGTCGCTTTTGGCTTGCTCACTGGGGTTCGAAATGCAATTATTATTTAATTATTTAATTTTATACACAATTTACAAATCATATTTAATCAAACTACACAACGATGACTCTTAAGACATTATATATATATTACAGTTGCATTTTCTGTTAATGCACAATCTTCTGTAAAGATGTGTGTTGTGAAAAGCGCTATACATGTAAAGCAATTTTATGTTTATGTTATTTACTATATTGAATTGTGTGATATATCGTCATGGTATCAGCCTATCGGCCACCCTGCATTCTAGATTTAGGCATCGCAATTATAAAACCCATCAGTCGACCACTATTACAAACCCTATATCGGTCAAACAATTAAGTGATTATTGGGGGATGAGGAGCTGCTGCCACCACAACCTGAGGATGGATGGATGGATGGATGGATGGATGGATGGATGGATGGATGGATGGATGGATGGATGGATGGATGGATGGATGGATGGATGGATGGATGGATGGATGGATGGATGGATGGATGGATGGATGGATGGATGGATGGATGGATGGATGGATGGATGGATGGATGGATGGATATGTGTCAGCCTTGATATCTATGGTGGATATTATGGCCATGCTTTAATGTCATCAAATTGCAACCTAAAACCACCTTGTTGCACAACTTTAAAATGTACGCATTTAAAAACTGGATTGGCTGATTTGGCCTTACATTCTTTACCATTTTTGTACACCTGAAAAAGTGGAAACATTGCAAATACTTTTGTATTGCAAGGGCTTGTGGGCATTGTTAACTCAAAACTATGCACTGATGAATAGGTGTGAGTTTTTGACGGTTACCGTCTGAGAAAAAATTACAGTTAACCTGCATATAATATTACAATTAAATGAGTTAGTGAATGTATTCCTGGAGGATATATGGATGCTAAAGCAGCCCTAAAATAGGAAAACTGATGAATTCACACAAAATAAAATAGGTGGTATAAAGAGAAAGTCAGTCTAGGGCACGACACCGCTTATGTGCATCCTGAGCTCACAGCCGATTTAAGATGCCATTGCTGGCGTGCCAGTGGTTACCCCTCCATGTGCCATAGGTTGCCGACCCCTGACTTAAACGTTCACTTCTGCAACAGAAATCTGAAACAACTTTAGATAAACAGAAAATACCATTTCCCAGGTGGATTATTAATATAATGTTTCTCATTAAAAAATAGTCCTTCAAGTCATTAGTCATTAAAAAAATGGGCTCAACGCGTCCCTTGTAAAACCACCTTAATAGTATATCTCAAATAATAAACATATTCACACAGTGTTGGGTGATGGTAAACAGTAACGCCACTCCCTAAACGCAGACTACGCAGTCTGCGTAGAGCACCAACTCCCTAGGGGGGCACCAGAAAGTCCACCAGCTGCCCTTACCCGCACGTTATACATTATTCAAGGACCCAAAAGCAGTTGTGGAACACAGATGACCGCTTCACGCTCACATCACGCGAACCCCTGTCCCCCCCCCCCGCCCCCCCGTCCACCTGGAACTCTGCGTAGGACATCATTTTGGCCAATGGTGGCCCAGATGGTAAAGCATTCAACTCACATCTTAAGTTTCGCTCGTTGCTAGATTGTCCATTATTTGCAGTTGTTTTGTCAGACATGCAACGCAGGCAGGTAACTCCGCCCCTTTTCCGCTACGTATGGCAAGCAGCGAGCACCGGGTGCATGAAGTGTCCAACATTTATTCCCAAATTAAAAATGAAGTTTCAAACATTCCACACTCTGTTCTGACATATGAAGAAGTGCATCCTCTGTGTACTCACAGTACACTTTATTTTGTTGTATTTGTCAGTAAGGTTTACAAAACACAAGTGTTTGTTTTAATTTCCTATATATGATGACTATATTATGACACTATATAACGACTTATTCTATATCTATTGTTCTACCATCAAGCTATTTATGATTACAACAGCCTTGGTGACATTTGGTCCCTACACTAAACCTGTCTCACACACATACACACACACATATTACATGACAGAGTTCGGACCCTATGGAGTTATACTTGTGCCACAATTCTGCATGCACAAAATTATATTTCCAATGTACAAAAAAATGTCTGCGTGCACAAGATTATATCTTGAGCATGCAAAAATGTATTTTGCAAGCACAGTGTGTAGGAGGAAATAGCAAAATTTAAGAATTCTGAGCAAATTAATGTTCAAATAAACTTTATTCAGGCACAAAATTGATTTTTGTTTGCTCAAAATGAATTTATCTTTTCATTGCTTTGCAAAACTGAGTTCAAGCACGTGCAAAATAAGTGCACAAAATATCATCTTGCGTGTGCAGAACATTGTGTGTGTGCTCAAAATATCATCTTGTGCATGCAGAACATTAATTGTGCGCTCAAAATATCATCTTGTGCATGCAGAACATTATTTGTGTGCTCAAAATATCATCTTGTGCATGCAGAACATTAATTGTGCACTTAAAATATCATCTTGCGCATGCAGAACATTAATTGTGCACTTAAAATATCATCTTGCGCATGCAGAACATTAATTGTGCACTTAAAATATCATCTTGCGCATGCAGAACATTAATTGTGCGCTTAAAATATCATCTTGCGCATGCAGAACATTAATTGTGCACTTAAAATATCATCTTGCGCATGCAGAACATTAATTGTGCACTTAAAATATCATCTTGCGCATGCAGAACATTAATTGTGCACTTAAAATATCATCTTGCGCATGCAGAACATTAATTGTGCACTTAAAATATCATCTTGCGCATGCAGAACATTAATTGTGCACTTAAAATATCATCTTGCGCATGCAGAACATTAATTGTGCACTTAAAATATCATCTTGCGCATGCAGAACATTAATTGTGCACTTAAAATATCATCTTGCGCATGCAGAACATTAATTGTGCACTTAAAATATCATCTTGCGCATGCAGAACATTAATTGTGCACTTAAAATATCATCTTGCGCATGCAGAACATTATTTGTGCGCTTAAAATATCATCTTGTGCATGCAAAATAACTTTTTGAGCGCTCAAAATATAATCTTGTTTGTGCAGAATTGTGGCACATATTTGACTCCATAGGACCCCAGCAGAAGGAAATCAATGTGGTGGAAAAACTCACGTCGCGGAATTTGTTCCAGTATTTGCTCCTGTCATACTGGGACACGGTGCTCATCCACTTATCACTGTCCAGCGGGTTCCCGTAACTGCTGCCGGTAACGGACACCGACAGAGCCGCCAGAGACACGAACAGTCCGAGACTCAACATCATCTAAGAGAGAGACAGACAGAAAGAGGACATCTGAGGTAAAGACACCTCGACAATAAGCAGCTTTAGAGCTTTTGAGGACTTATTTAAACACGGACTAAATATAAATCACTCAAAATACCACTGTCTGTCCGTGTAATCACCCAATAAACAACTCCAGAGCGGTACAGGCAGGTTGCGGGTTAAAATTGGATTGTAAATCCGATTAATATGTCCATCTGATATGATTAATCGATCCTGAGGAGAAAATCCTGAGGCGACTGACAGCGAAATAAAACTGCACGAGTTTCCCGCGCCTCGCCACAAACGGCTCGCGCTTCCCGCGCTTATCACCTTGAGCGCGCGCATCACTGCCGTCTCGTTTAATTAGCTTATAACACAGACATTATTTATAATTCGCGTCATTTACCTCGGGACGGGGCTGCTCTCGGTTCCCGGTGGCGAATGGAACGGGTGACTTGGTGGAGGCAGAGTTGAGGAGGTTTCGGATGGCGCCTCCGTGGGACCGTAAAGTACCCGAGAAACGGGAGAGTGAGTTTCCACAGATTTTCGCGGCTGCAGCACTGAGCACGACACCGGGAGAAACCGATCTGTGGAATGGAACGGGGAGCGTCTCCGCTCACACGGTACACCGGGACTCCGCCTCTCTCTCTCTCTCTCTCTCTCTCTCTCTCTCTCTCTCTCTCTCTCTCTCTCTCTCTCTCTCTCTCTCTCTCTCTCTCCAATCGACGCCACGCGTCAAAACCAGAACGCCCCGGTGTAATCAAGGACGTGACGCGTCAAAACTACCGGGCGAGTTTCTCAAGAAATGTGTCCGAAGTCATTATTCACATTTTTTGGACCATGTTTATTATTTGGCCAATTAAGATGTTTCGCATTGGGACATTTTCATCATAATTAAGCACATTTTCCACATATTAAATAATTATTACCATAATGCAAGTAAGAAACAGATCATTCTTATTGCTGCAATGGGTAAAAAAAAATAAAAAAAATATATATATATATATATATATATATATATATATATATATATATATATTCATTAAAATAAAAGTTAAAATAGCATATTATTTATTTATTAATTGTTACATCTGAATACATCATGCCAATGTTTGTTGTATTTTATTTTATTTACAGTAAGATGATGTAAAATTTTAATAATTGTATTTCTGTGATTTGTATTTTGTATTATATTTAATGAAATAAAGAATAAAAAACTAAATATTGCGAATCTAATGAAAATCATTATTGACTAAAATGAGAATTGCAGAAATGCAAAACGTCCATATAATAAAATTGATAATAAAATACGATACCATACGATAATAAAATTGCCTTTTTTTGAGGAAAATAATGTTAAAATATAAATCTTCATGGAACTAAAAAATCATCACATTTTCTTTATGCAATATATATATATATATATATATATATACACACACACACACACACACACACATCAAAGCTAGTGTGAATCTCACAAAACCTGTCAAGAACATCCAGGTCATAATTCATACCAAATCTAAAAGAAAGATGTAAGAAAGCCAATTCTTCACATTCTAACTTCAAGTTCTCATTACTGTAATGAGATGTATATAATGTTTACATCATCAAAATAGTTGGCCTATAGTATTTGCTGTACTGTCTTATCTTTTTTATTTTACAGTTTTATATGTAAAAAAAAAAAAACATCAATAATCCTATTTTAGTGAAAATAAGGCCTACTGTATTACGGTTATGGGAATTTAATGAGAATTATGGGAATCACCAAAATTATACAGTAATAAAAAAAATTGTTTTTGTTTTTTGTCATGCAAATCTCAATGGACCAAAAATTAAGCATTGTCTTCATTAATTTTATTATTTTTATTTTATTTCATTTTGTGGTGAAAAGTGACCTGTTTTCCTGAGATTCACCCAATCAGTATCTGTCTATCTATCCATCCATGCATCTATGCATCCATCCATCCATCTACCTATCCATCCATCCATCCATCCATCCATCCACCTATCCATCCATCCATCCATCCACCTATCCATCCATCCATCCATCCATCCATCCACCTATCCATCCATCCATCCACCTATCCATCCATCCATCCATCTATCTATCCATCCATCCATCCATCCACCTATCCATCCATCCATCCATCCACCTATCCATCCATCCATCCATCCATCCATCTATCTATCCATCCATCCATCCATCCATCCATCCACCTATCCATCCATCCATCCATCTATCTATCTATCCATCTATCCATCCACCTATCTATCTATCCATCCATCCATCCATCTACCTATCCATCCATCTATCTATCTATCTATCCATCCATCCATCTATCCATCCATCCTTCCATCTACCTATCCATCCATCTATCCATCCATCTACCTATCCTCCATCCATCCATCTATCCATCCATCCATCCACCTATCCATCCATCCATCCATCCATCTATCCATCCATCCATCATCCAACCATCCATCTATCCTTCCATCTACCTATCCATCCATCTATCCATCTATCCATCCATCTACCTATCCATCCATCCATCTATGCATCCATCTATCTATCCATCCATCCATCCATCCATCTACCTATCTATCCATCCATCCATCAATCTATCCATCCATCTACCCATCCATCTATCTATCCATCCATCCATCTATCCTCCATCCATCTATCCATCCATCTCTCCATCCATCCATCCATCCATCTATCTATCCATCTATCTATCCATCATCTATCTATGCATAAGCGAGGTCCACACTGTGTAAAGGAAGTTTACAATTCTATTATTTAAAATACTACTAAATAACTTCCCCAGATTACTGCTCACACAAATGCCTCTGAAATTATTCGGGTCCAATTTGTCTCCTCTTGTGAATTGGGGTAATGAGTCCTTGGCTCCAGATGTCAGGGAAACTGAACTAAGTACAAGGTTGAATAATTTGAGCACAGTCATCTGCAGGTCAGGAGTGCTGTTTCAGCCTTTCTCTACTGTAGGATGCTGTCAGCACCACAAGATTTTTTGAATTTTTGGCTCTTAAATTTTTTTAATCAATTCATCATGTGTAATTGGAAAGTCAAGTGGATTTTGATTACTTTTTAATGTGTTTTCATATATTTGTAGACGTTGTTTGACCTGATTATAATTCGCATTTAGTTGTTTTGGTGGGATTTCTTTAAACAAGTTTTCAAAATGTGTTTTTCCAGATTTCTCCATTTTGGATTGGCAAATCTTATTGTTTTATTGTGCTCAAATTATTTGATTTATTGATTGTTCAATTCCAAGCTTTTGTTGAGATGTTGTTGCTTACTCTAATTGTTTGTTTGTACAGTTGTAATTTAGTCTGTATTTTTTTGGTTCATTATGTTTCAGATTTGATCTTTTTATGAGTTGTTTTCTTAATGTTTGCAGTCTGTGACAAACTCTTTTTTTTTAGGATGTTTTTTGCCTTTCTTTTTCAACTAGATTTTACAGGCTTTTTTTTATTTTTTTATTATTTATTTTCTCCCCAATTTGGAATTCCCAATGCGTTCTCGAAGTCCTCGTGGTGGCGTAGTGACTCGCCTCAATCTGGGCGGCGGCGAACAAATCTCAGTCGCCTCCGCGTCTGAGACCGCCAATCCGCGTATCTTATCACGTGACTTGTTGAGCTCGTTACTGCGGAAACATAGCGTGTGTGGAGGCTTCATGCTATTCTCCGCGGCATCCACGCACAACTCACCACACGGCCCACCTAGAGCAAAAACCACATTATAGTGACCAAAAGGATGTCACCCCATGTGACTCTACCCTCCCTAGCAACCAGGCCAATTTGGTTGCTTAGGAGACCTGGCTGGAGTCACTCAGCACGCCCTGGATTCGAACTTGCGACTCCAGGTGTGATAGTCATTGTCAATACTTGCTGATATACCTAGACCGCTACAGGCTACTTTTTTAATTTTATAGTTGATTTCATTTGTAGCCAAATATCAGCTTATTTCCCCTGCATTTAACGTTTGTTGGGCGGTAGTTTTAGTTTAGTCGAACGTTTTTGAGGTTCATGGGAGGAGGTCCAAACTCATATGGGTTTTAGACTCTAAACATCCGGCATGCACACAAAAAAAATTCAATGAACTAAATTAAATTGAGGAAAGCAATTGCTTATAGAGCTAAGCAGCACTCAAATCAAACATCACCGAAGGTGCAATCCAATCTCAACCTAAGAACATGCCAATATAACACCGCATTAACCATTAACAAATCTTCTATTCTTATCATACTCAAAGATGCAGAAAATGACACTTAAATTTAACATTTGTTTAACCCATCCAGTCACCTGCAAAGCATGCTGGGAAATGGAGTGGAGGTGGTGTGGTGATGGTGTAGTGGGCTAAAGCACATAACTGGTAATCAGAAGGTTGCTGGTTCGATCCCCACAGCCAACACCATTGTGTCCTTGAGTAAGACACTTAACTCCAGGTTGCTCTGGGGGGGGATTGTCCCTGTAATAAGTGCACTGTAAGTCACTTTGGATAAAAGCGTCTGCCAAATGCATAAATGGAAATGGAAATGGAAATCACCTGCCCAGTTTCAATGCTAAAGTATTCATGTAGTCCTAACTCAAATCGATTAAGTAAACTTAATTTTTGTATAAATGTAATTGGATAGAATGTAATGAAATTAAGACAGAATTGTGTTGCTTTAGTACATTATAATTAAGTCTACAAAAATCCTTGGCTGCAAGTGTATGCCTGATGGTTCAGTGTCAGAAATAAATTGCTGCACGAAACATCTTATCAGCATCAATGATGAATAAAGCTGTTGTTTTTATTTTATTTTTGAAAGAGGTTGATATGGTGAATCATTTCGTTTATGAATGATGTTTCCATTCCAGGGTTACGACTGTCTAACCCCTACATGTTTCAGCGTTCACACCAAATGAGATGCTTCAGTGCATTCTTGTGCGCTTTGGAAAAACTGTGGGCTCAATGAATATCATTCATCTGGGTTTAAAAAATCCAGATCTAAAACAATGTCTTTCAATAGACACATTTTCATGATATTGAGCACTGAATATCAGGTCTTGACTATTGGGGAAGGCTTACACTATCTTTATAAGCACTGATTCAATGAGATGTTTTGACAGCGGAAAGTATGGACATACTAAACAAACATATCCCACAAAGAAGCTGAACAAGCTAACGATGAGAATAAGCAGGTCTCTGCTATGGAGCAAGTGATACATGTACTGGATATCATTGAAAGTATTATTACAATAACTGATCAGCAGCCTGGAGAAGTTTGTGTAACCCTTAGTGCACCCGCATCATCTGGCTGTGTTGAAAACTCTTAATGTGGTCTCCAATGTCCCTTGCTGTGGCGGCACAGAACAGGCGTAGCAAGGGCGCAAGCGGATTTCAATCGCAAGTGATCCTCCCTATGCCCTATACTAACTTCGAAGTGCAGAGCCCTTGAAGTGGGTACTCTGAAAAAAATAATCTTTTCTCGGAGGGCCCTTCCACAAGACTGTTAACAAAGGGTACGTTCATACAGAAATGCCATGTTTCCTTCACTTTCATCCCGTCCCGCAGCAGTTCCCTTCAAAGAAGCAAAAAATGTCGTTATGAATTCACCCCAAAACATCGAAGCGACGAGTAACAGGTCAGACGTCAAATGTCACGCCATGTATTGTGTTGTAAGTTCATCAAAAGAATAATACTCGATTGCTACCGACATTTCGCACCTGCAGATTTACTCATTATAATGGGACTATAAATAGTCGTGTCTTAGTGATGGTAAATGGTAAATGTTCTGCACTTATATAGCGCATTTTTCTAACCTCAGAGGTTACCAAAGCGCTTTACACTGTGTCCCAATCACCCATTCACACACACTCATACACCAATGGCGGTAGAGCTGCCATGCAAGGTGCTAGCCTGCCATTGGGAGCAACTTGGGGTTCAGTGTCTTGCCCAAGGACACTTCGGCACGTGAAGTCGTGTGGGCCAGGAATCGAACCACCAACCCTGCGATTAGCAGCCGAGCCGCTCTAGCACCTGAGCCACAGCGGCCCCATGATAGACATTCAATTTGCGTTTTATAGATTATTGACATAAACTGAAGGAGCTGTCTGGTTCAGCCAAAGCCAGTTTGCTTTTTTTTTAAACGAATACGCCATTAGACTAATCACTCAGAAAAATACCATTAGGCTTCCATAGTACCGCCGCTCCCTATATGCATATTACAAAGTCTGCGTAGGGCACCAACTCCCTGGGGGGGGCACCTTTCATACACTAGGGAGGCACCAGACACTCCATCGGCTGCCCTTCTATGCATGTTAAACATGGTCTGCACTTATATAGCACTTTTTTTAACCTTAGAGGTTACCAAAGCGCTTTACATTGTGTCCCAATCAACCATTCACACACACTCATACACCAATGGCAGCAGAGCTGCCATGCAAGGCGCTAGCCTGCCATTGGGAGCAACTTGGGGTTCAGTGTCTTGCCCAAGGACACTTCGGTATGTGGAGTCGTGTGGACCAGGAATCAAACCACCAACCGTGCGATTAGCAGCCGACCCGCTCCACCAGCTGAGCCACAGCCGCGCCCACAGAACATTGTTCCGCGAATGCAACAGTGTCCATGAATACAGTCGAACGCACCTGGCACCATGTTAATAGGGTAATGCCATGATACTGAATGATTGATCGTGTCCATATTTCATGATACTGTCATAGTACTCCAAGGTACTTTAAAAAATACCATGGTTTTACTATGACCTGTGTCTAAAACATTGGGTTATCACAGACCATGTCTGAAAATAAACAAATTAACAAGTGTAATACTATGGCACTCTTTGGGAGAAATATAGGATAGGAAACAGAATATGCTATTATTAGTGACAAAGGAAAACTGTAAAAAATGATTTACATTATATATATTCAATAAAATAGTTAAATACTCAAAAAACAGTGCCCTTCTTTATACTTCCGCTACTGTCCCTGCTAATGTCTGTGGACGTCACTTGTCTCTTGTGTTAGTGACAATGCGGGTTGTACTGGTATAGAAGTACAAGGAGATTCAGAATCTGCTGACAGAGATAAAACTAACAATCCTAAGTGCATTGATGAACAAGTGGTACTAGAGGGAGAGAAGAATTGGAGAATGTGTCACATAGTGAGGTGAGATGTAATGGATCTTGATGATACTCTGATAGCAAGTTTTCTGATAGTTCTGACATTCATGCAACATCACAAGGAAGATGCACTTCAGTACAACAAATGTAAATATGAATCATTTGAATCATTTTCTTTTTCTTGAAAAGTATGGATGAAAAGCCAAATGTAAGGCTTTTCAATTAATCATGTGCTATTGCCGTGAAAAAAGCTACGTTAGATGAGTTGGATCAACCAAAAAGGTATAGACTGAAGAAATCCATGTGCAATGAAAGGACAAGAACGAGGACTGCTAATGAGGACGATCTGCTAAATACTAATAAGACAAATGAATATCTGTGTGTTTTTTGTGTCCCTCTTTTATCTTTTTAATGACTTCCTTATACTGGCTCTTTTAAAGGAGCAATATGTTACAAATTTCATGTAATATTTTTTGCCAATGTGTCTACGGTTTGTAATGCAACTTAAAAATGAGCCTTTCCCGGACTTCCTAGGATGCCTATTAAAGCATTGTAAAGGGATTAATGGAAAGGAGGAGGCGAGAACCGATTTATACCCGAATATACAATTTGAATACAGAACTTAACCAAAACAAACAAAGGTGTCGGACAGCTATCCGTAAATCTCTCTTTCGCACTGCAGCTTCCAGTCGGCCTTTATCCCCCTCTGAGGCTTGATTAGCCTGATTCGGGGCCGGGTGAACGGAATCACGACCCGGCCCCGCCCTCTGCCCTGCCACATTCCTCCCTCGTTCTCTCAGGCCGGGGAGCCCCGTCTACCTGGATGAGGGAGGGGACAAGGGGAGGGAAACCAAAAAAATTTGGCACCTACACGCCGTAACGGCGATCGTGCCAAATTAACAAAACATTTTAAAAAAGAGAGGGAAAATGCCAACACGGAGTGGGAAAGAGAGAGGACGAAAAAATGTACTCGCCGGTTCTCCGATACGCCACAGCTTGGTCCTCGGCCACTCCTCCACCCTCTAATGGACGACAGCCACGACTCCCTGGGCAGATTGGAGGCAGTTTTCCAGTCCTTGGTGGATGGAACGCCTTCTCAGGAAACAGAAGCGGTCTCCCCCACCCCTGGCAGCGGTTCTCCCGTCTCAGACCCTGCCACCTTTCAGTGGCTGGTAGGGGTCTCCTCTCCTTGCAGCAGCCCTGACCGCTCCAGGTGGTCGGTTAGGAGCCCCTTCTCCCTTCGTGGTCGGTGGCCATACCTCCGCTCTCCGGCGGCCAGGCTCTTCCGTCCCCTGCAGATGGCCGCGGCTGCTCAGTTGGTGTGGATGGTAGTGGCGAGGACTCTACTATGGCACATTCCTCCTGGGCTCCCCGACCACCTGGAGAGAAGCAGCCGCTGCCAGGGGTGGAGGAGTGCCCTGCCAACCCCAGAAAGGGATCGAGAAGACCACCGTCCTCGAGGGGAGGAGCGAAGCAACTCCCTGAACGCCTGGAGCAGTAGGGCCGCTGCCAGGGGCGGAGGAGTGTCTCCACGGGTCGCCGAGAACGCGGAGGGGCGTTCTGTCCGCTGGGGGTCGGTCTGACTCTGGTCCTCCCGGGGAGGAGGGGAGGAGCGGCTGCCATCTGCCTGAGAGGGTGGATGAATGATTGGGGATCATGCAACAGTGCATCAGAGAACCGGTGAGTGAGTTTTTTTTTCCTATCTCTTTCCTCTCTCTCTCTCTGTCGCTCTGTGTTGGCCTTTCCCTTGCCTATTTTGTTTTTGCCCTCCTGTCTCCTCCCAGGTCAAGGAAGGTGGGGATGACCCACCGGCAGATGGATCACAAGGCACGATTTTGTCTTAAAACTTATTGGACGAAAGAGGAAAAGGAGCTTTAATTCGAGCCAGATACACTCATCTAAATTATATAGATGCCCCAACAGCCTGTAATTTTTTGGACTAGAAACAAATCCTGAGACAAGTACCTTCATCATCTGGAACTTTCTAATTGCAGAGAAATAACAGATCAACAGGAAATTAACACCATTGCCCTGTCAATTTATGAAAAACTGTATCAGGCAGAATCATTAGATTAACTAGCTGCTAATGAACTTTTAAGTGATCTTCCTCAACTGTCAGAGCATGACAAGATAGACTTGGGAGAGAGGTCTTTAGTTCTCTGAGATCTCAAGAGCCGTTCAGGAGTTAAATCCAGGGATAGATGGCCTGTCTGCTGAATTTTACATGAGCTTTTGGAATCTAATTGGATGGGATTTTTACACCATTCTACTGGAATGTAGTGCTGGGCGAAATGTCTTCAGAAATTATATCTCAATATTTTTCAGCAAATTGATGATATAAAATGTTTTCAATCAGCCATTGTAGCCAAGTAGAATTAATATTTAAAAAGGTATTAAATGTAAAAATATTGAAAAATTATGAAGGGGGAATGGGTAGCTCATTGAGTATTGACGCTGTCTACCACCTCTGGAGATGCGAGTTCGAATCCAGGGCGTGCTGAGTGACTCCAGGTCTCCTAAGCAACCAAATTGGCCCGGTTGCTAGGGAGGGTAGGGTCACATGGGGTAACCTCCTCGTGGTGGTGAGTGGATCATGCATACAGTATGTTTTTAAGACTCTAAAGGCTCTAAGTGTCCTTATCAAATTGTTATATAATAATAATATTTATAGCATGCTCAGGATTAATGCTTCCTTGACCAGACCATTTTCCGTAACACGGGGTATAAAACAGGGGTGCCCTCTTTCAGGATTATTGTATGCAATCTCAACTGAACCTCTGCTTGTTTCATTAACAAGTTACAAGACGTTGGTTTTTCTGGTCACCCAGATGTAATTACTGTAAAACATGTTTGTTTGTATATCAGATGATATAATCAACCTAACATCCTGCTTGACTAATTTTCAAAATGCTACATCTGCTCGTATAAACTGGGAGAAATGTACATCATAACTGCTGGGTGACTGGAAGGAATTTGGCTCTCCTCGTTTACCTCAGCAGTGTAAATGGACACGGTGTGGCTTTAAAATTCTGGGGATTTACTTTGGAACTGATGAGTATATGGAAAAGAACTGGGAAGGAGTTTCTGAGCAAATAACTGGTAGACTTCATAGATCGTGATGGATTTTTACACAACTCACATATACAGTTGGGGGAGATGCTTGGTTATTAATAATCTGGCAGCTGCTTTGCTGAGGCATAAACTCACAGTTTTGAATCCTCCTAAAAATGTACTCTTAAAGATTCAAAAAGAATGTATTGATTTCCTCTGGGATGGTCATCATTAGCTTCCACCTGTGGAAGAGGGAGAAACAAGACCTCATGCATGTGGATCCAAAGATGAAAGCATTGAGACTGCAAACTCTACAAAAGATACTGTATTGAACAGATAAAATGCCATGGATATCTTTCAGTCTGTCTTTGCTTCAAAACTTGACCAATTTGAAACTGGATGGACAGTTGCTTTTAATTGAGAAGACCCAGGAAATGAAATGTGCTGACTCTTGACTCTTGCTGTTTCTTAACCCTCTGTTTAAAGTACAATCACCTATTTTGAATGTATTTGCTGTTCTGTTCTCTAACACTGGGATAACTAGAATTATTGATTTGCTAGATTTGCACAATGGTCTATGGAAAGATGTACAGTCTCTTCCTGACCACGTTGTTCTAAGATCAGGAAGGGCTTCAGAGGTCTTTGTTAATAGTATTAAAGCCTCTTTTCCTATAGAAATATTAACTTTTTAAAAAAGTTTTTATTTCTCAGAATTAATCCTGTCTTAAAGGTTATTCCCCAAAAAATTGGGGAATGAATGCAAGTCAGGTTTTTCTGATGAAAGGGTATGGATTTTTAGATTTTCACTCTACCGGGAAGAAGATTTTGTATCATATCTGTGTTAAAGATGCTCAGCATATACAATTAAGAGAAAGGATTGACAGCAAATGGAGGGATTATCTTTCATATATAAGCCTCCCGTTGCAAAAACAAGTGGAGGATCATTCATTGGACCGTTTCCACAAATAATTTTGTTTCCAGATTTACTAGATTGGTTTTACCAACTTGTCCATTTTGTAACAGCATGTATAATGTTTACTTGACTTTTTTTTTGTAATTGCTTGCATTCATTTCCCTTGTTTGTGCTGCTTGAAAAAACGATTTCTAAACTTGGTTTTGCTGTCAACAAACTATTGTTTATATTTGATAGTAGATATAGGCATCTTAGGCAATGAGAGTGTAGGCTTGCCCATTTTTTTTGTTGGAACAAGCCAAGCTGGCAATCCTAAAATCCCACCAGTGTAAGACTGAAAAGCAGAATGTTGACTCGATGGCTCTTTTTGTCTTTGGTGGAATCACGGGTACTTATTGAGTTTACACACTTCCAGCAAACAAAAAATGAGGTTTTCTTTGAAATAAAGTGGGGTGTTAAAGAGGCACTGGTTTCCGTTCGTGACTCTCTCTCTCTCTCTCTCTTTCTCAGAGAGATGGATATAGAACAATGGGAGTGGTGCATTCACTCGGGAATAAACACTCTCATTGAGGTTTGCTGGAGGTAATATGTAGGTGATGACTTTAAGCTGTAAAACATCCTGTGCTGTGGAGAGAGAATCAATACAATGACATCCACTCACTCCCTGATCACTCTTAACAAATTAAAACCAGCCTCTGTTTTCATTTGGGATCAGGATATTTGGAGTAGGGTGATGGCTCTCAATTGCCTGCTGTCCACTGCAGTGATTTCAGCTGCAGGAAGAACGATGGCAACATTGGCTCATTTTTAATTAAATACAATAAAAAAATCAATGGATTAACCTCATTAGTAAAAGCATAAAACTGGAAATGGGAGCTGTCCGTTCAGCACCACAACTGCACTGCTCATGGAGTTTGAATTGTGCATTTCAACATTAGATTATAAACCAAATGTGTTGCTTAGTGGTACATCTGGGCTGGTCGTGAGTGAAAAGGCTACAACCTTTCATTCTGTGCCCTTTAAAACAAATCCTGAAATAAGTGAAGGGTAGTGTAAAACACTTTGGAGACAAGTTAAGATACTAAATGGCTCACACAGGAGAACACGTTCCTGCATTCTGACTGATGTCTTTAGGACCGTTCAGGTGCATTGTGTGAACGGCCCCTTTTGACACTGCGTCACGTTATGCATTGGGTTTGTAAGATGGTATGTCAATAAAAACATTTTTAAAAACATGTGTTTCAAGACCCATTCATTCTGTTTAATTCGGTTGGCTGTAAGATGCCTCACGTGCCACGAGCGTTGAGATTTTAAGCTGGTGTGCATACAAAAATAGTTTAAATGTGTCTTGAGACATTTACATTTATGCATTCGGCTTTTATCCAAAGTGACTTACAGTGCACTTATTACAGGGACAATCCCCCCGGAGCAACCTGGAGTTAAGTGTCTTACTCAAGGACACAATGGTGGTGACTGTGGGGATCGAACCAGCAACCTTCTAATTACCAGATTACCAGTAATGTGCTTTATACCACTACACCACCACTCCTATGAGACCCATTATGTTCTGCTCAGTTCTGAGGGGCTTTTTGAATGTAAGAATGCGTCACCTTTGCGCTGTCACATGCCACAAGTGTAGCGCTTCTAAGATGTTGTGTCGACAAAAATAGTTAAACTAACTAGGGGGAAAAAAACGTGTCTCGAGACCTATTTCGTTGGGCTGTTTGTATGCAAGAGCATGTCCTGTACCTAAGTGTGTGTGACCGTATCATAATTAATAAGGTGCTATTAGTATCCTCTGGCCTGGTTTCCCTAAACGTTTAGTGTCATTGGCAGAGCTGGTACTAAAATGCAATTTGGAGTGGCGGTGGTGGGGGGCATTTTGATGGGGGCAAGCTCCCCCTTAGACCCATGGTCATTGGGGGTCTGCCCGAAACAGAGAGAACCAGGCATCTCGTAACCATTCATGACGACAAGTATTTTATACATTGTGCTCTCGTAGCGAAGGAGTAGCCCAAAGTATACTTTGTTTAGACGCGAACACCAAGCGTCTGCATACAGTATGTTTGACATAAATTTTGTCATCAGAAGAGTGCTCGAGCCCTAAACACGTGCAGCCCGATTTTCTAAACCACACATACTCGGTGTACTCATGCGCCTGGGATTATTTGCACTAATTAGTTGGTTCACAAGGTGGCAACACTCACAATTGAGCCGTTGCTTTCATGGAGAAGTTCACAGTCCAATGAAATATACTTTGAAAGGCTGAGCGTTCGACTGTACGCATGCGCCAAGCATTCGTATCAATCTCAAAGTATACTTTGGGCTTAAGATGGAGATCAACGGACAAGAACAGAACGCAGGGGTCTAAAATACCATGTAATTTTTTTAAAGGTTACATCAAATAATTTAAATGTAAGATTTGAATGGGCTGTTCACACTGAACGTGTTCTTGCATCCGTCAACTGTGTTTTATCAATTGATTTTCCACGAAAGCATAAACTAAATGGACATCTTTGACTATTGCACCACCTGGTACTTTTTTTAGTACGACCTCGGCCGAGCCGATACTAAATGTGATGTCATAACCCTGGAGATCACTGATTGGTCAGAGAGAATCGTCACTGCTGGCGTCACTGGATTTGCGACACGGGACATCAGTCCGCTAGTTTTAAAGTTAGCAACAGCGATAGCGGTATCGTTTGTTCATGTGACTTTCAAATTGTAAAAAGAAATGGCTGTTCGCGGAACCACGCCGTAGTCAATAAACGAGGTGCAGATGGTCCACTCGTTTGTTGCTACCACCGGACCTACCAACAGTGTCGGGAAAAGTTAAAAATAAAATAAAAGTGACAACAGAACCAGAGGACCACAACAGCCGGAGTGGTTCAAACAGAAGAAAGTGGAAGTGGTTCGACCAAACGGACGCTATCTAAACTGGCAAGCAATGGGAGGGAGAGTGCCCAGGACTGGCATTGATCCACGATGGAGGATGGTACGTTTTGTTACGTTAACTCTATACTCTGCTCTATATAAGCTTCACTTTATTTAGTTGAGCAGCTACTGGAAGCTTCTAAAACAACCAGGTCAATTTAACTGTTACACTTGTTTAAAATCACCATGCAACAACTGCTTTATGCAGCACAATGAGCTAGCAGCTAGCGGTCGTGTTATTGTTTATTGTTTGGTGTCGCGTTTAAGATGATGTCACGCAGTAGAGGCGGCAAATATGACGATCAGCCTATAATCCCGCCCACGTTGAGGCGGCACTAAACTGCAGTGGAAAAGCAAGCTCAGAAAAGTGCAGCGAGCACCTGTAGGACTGTGTGTGTGTGTGTGTGTGTGTGTGTGTGTGTGTGTGTTGTAGTGATGTATTCTTTCAATTCCACTCCATTGGCTTAATGCTGTTAATGTTAAGTGGCAATATTTTAACATGTTTTAGCGGGTCAATGTGATTTGTGATGTGTTTTACTCTTTTGAATACTCCTCAGCTACACCCATGATAATGGCACAGTTAAAATGCATGCCTGCACATGATGCATTTCCGAAATCCATCTTAATAACATGCATATGAGAGATGCATTAACTTGAAAATGAGAGGAAATCGGAGCACACTGCAGACAGATAATTTTAATTGAAACCTTCAGTTGTGCGCTGGAGTGCAACGCCACAATATTTTCAATATATTTGAGGGGTTTCGTGTTTTTCTCTGCTGAATAAACCATATAATTATTCATTTAGCGCTGTATTTATTCAACACACAACACTGTGCCAAGCTGGTAATTTTCAAGGTCGTCAAATTGTATAATTTGTTGATTTCCAGGGAAAAAACGATTCACAGAAAGACATTTAATGGGCAAAATTAAAGTTGGCCAAGGACAGTGACAGCTCGCCCTCTATAGGTTAACTCTTTCTTTACACAATTCATTTTTGTACACATTTTGTTTGTTTGTTTAAATCGTTTTAAATGAAGTGACACGCTGCTAGTATGCTGCTTAAAAGCTCATATCAACTATAAGCTATTAAAAATAATATAATAATGCATCATTTTATTACTTACTATTGTTAAAAAGGACTTGATGAGGCAGTTGAATCATTTATCCTGAGCTTTGGAAATATCAGCCGGGAAAAGTCTTAAACAGTGTCAATTTCAGTAATTAATATACATATAAAAATATTTAATTGGCTTAATATTGCATGTGTAGGTGTAAAACTTGCACACAAGCCATACTGATGTTCGATTTGAGCTCTTTTCCATGAATCAGTCAGTCAAACCGCCACCACAGATCAGACTGAATGATCCATTTGCGGATCGGTCTGAATAGGAAAGATAACGTGTCCAGTAATTACATGCAACTGGAAAGGACCAATGTTGGGTAAGTTACTGGATGACTAATGACTTTAAAATGTAATCAGATTACTTTACTGATTAATTCTTTGAAAATTAACGACATTATTATTTACTTTACTTCAATGTTCACTGATAGAGAGAGGTAGAGAGACAGATAGAGAGAGGTAGAGAGACAGATAGAGGGAGGTAGAGAGACACCGATAGAGAGAGGTAGAGACACCGATAGAGAGAGGTAGAGACACCGATAGAGAGAGGTAGAGACACCGATAGAGAGAGGTAGAGGGAGGTAGAGAGACAGATAGAGGGAGGTAGAGAGACACCGATAGAGAGAGGTAGAGAGACACCGATAGAGAGAGGTAGAGAGACACCGATAGAGAGACACTGATAGAGAGAGGTAGAGAGACACCGATAGAGAGAGGTAGAGAGACAGATAGAGAGAGGTAGAGAGACAGATAGAGAGAGGTAGAGAGACACCGGTAGAGAGAGGTAGAGTGACACCGATAGAGAGAGGTAGAGAGACAGATAGAGAGAGAGGTAAAGAGACACCAAGATAGAGAGGTAGAGAGACACCGGTAGAGAGAGGTAGAGTGACACCGATAGAGAGAGGTAGAGAGACAGATAGAGAGAGAGGTAAAGAGACACCAAGATAGAGAGGTAGAGAGACACCGGTAGAGAGAGGTAGAGTGACACCGATAGAGAGAGGTAGAGAGACAGATAGAGAGAGAGGTAAAGAGACACCAAGATAGAGAGGTAGAGAGACACCGGTAGAGAGAGGTAGAGTGACACCGATAGAGAGAGGTAGAGAGACAGATAGAGAGAGAGGTAAAGAGACACCAAGATAGAGAGGTAGAGAGACACCGTTAGAGAGAGGTAGAGAGACACCGATAGAGAGAGGTAGAGAGACACCGATAGAGAGAGGTAGAGACACCGATAGAGAGAGGTAGAGACACCGATAGAGAGAGGTAGAGACACCGATAGAGAGAGGTAAAGAGACACCAATATAGAGAGGTAGAGAGACACCGATAGAGAGAGGTAGAGAGACACCGATAGAGAGAGGTAGAGAGACACCGATAGAGAGAGGTAGAGAGACACCGATAGAGAGAGGTAGAGAGACACCGATAGAGAGAGGTAGAGACACCGATAGAGAGAGGTAGAGACACCGATAGAGAGAGGTAGAGACACCGATAGAGAGAGGTAGAGAGACAGATAGAGAGAGAGGTAAAGAGACACCAATATAGAGAGGTAGAGAGACACCGATAGAGAGAGGTAGAGAGACACCGATAGAGAGAGGTAGAGAGACACCGATAGAGAGAGGTAGAGAGACACCGATAGAGAGAGGTAGAGTGACACCGATAGAGAGAGGTAGAAAGACACCGATAGAGAGAGGTAGAGAGACACTGGTAGAGAGACACCGATAGAGAGAGGTAGAGAGACAGATAGAGAGAGGTAGAGAGACACCGATAGAGAGAGGTAGAGACACCGGTAGAGGGAGGTAGAGAGACACCGGTAGAGAGAGGTAGAGAGACACCGGTAGAGAGAGGTAGAGTGACACCGATAGAGAGAGGTAGAGAGGACCTGCTGGAGAACTACTGCCAGAACTGGGCCCTGGCAGTAAACCTGAAGAAGTCCAATATTATGGTCTTTCAGAAGAAGCCCAGATGTCAGGAACACAGACACCAGTTCTCTCTAGGCAGCACCGCACTAGTGCACACTATGCAGTACACTTACCTTGGGCTGATTATCACTGCATCGGGGAGTTTCAGTAAGGCAGTGAATGCACTTAAAGCAAAAGCTCGAAGAGCGCTATACGCTATTAAGAAGAAGTTCTATAATACTGAACTACCAATTCCAATCTGGTGTAAGATCTTTGATAGTGTGGTACAGCCCATAGCGCTGTATGGAAGTGAGGTATGGGGTCCACTCAGTGATCAGAACTACACTAGATGGGACAAACATCCAACAGAAGCCCTACACACTGAATTCTGCAAATTAATTCTCAAATTACAAAGGAAAACTCCCAATAATGCATGTAGGGCAGAATTAGGACGATTCCCATTGATCATTAATGTACAAAAAAGATCTCTAAAGTTTTGGATGCATTTAAAATCAAGTCCCACAGAGTCGCTTCATTATAAAGCGCTACAAACCCAAGAACTGAACCCTGATAACAGTCCCCTCAGTCAGCTGGTTCTGAGACTCACTAACCCGGTTAACACTACTAACAGTAACCAGCCTCAGACCAGCACTGCTTTACAAACAAACATCAGAATAAATCAGATCAACAAACAATCTCAAATCAACTATCTGGAACATTGGGACCAAGAAACTAAAACACAAAGCAAATTACAATTCTATCGGACTCTAAAATCAAAGTATGAATTGGAAGAGTATCTCCTGACTGTCAGAGATACAAAGCAGAGACAGATCCTGAGCAAGTACAGGCTCAGTGAGCACAGTCTCGCCATCGAGAGAGACAGACAGTGAGAGAGAGAGACAGATCCTGAGCAAGTACAGGCTCAGTGAGCACAGTCTCACCATCGAGAGAGGCAGACACAGGAACACATGGCTACCCAGAGAAGAAAGGGTGTGTGCTCACTGTACGACAGGTGAGGTCGAGACAGAGGTGCACTTTCTACTCCACTGCCCAAAATACCAAGAGACCAGAGACATTTATATGAATAAATTAGCAAACATCATTAACAAATTTAAAATCAGGACAGAACAAGAACAAATGAATATAATACTTGGAGAGGGACACACAGCAGCACTGGCGGCGAGATACGTGTTGACGTGTCACAGTCTGAGGGACAGCGGGTGAATCTGTGTCATGTGTTTTACCCCCGTGTGTCACCCCAATGTTCACCACAGTGACCCTCATATGTATGTGTGTATTCATTTATGTGTCAGTTCAATGATTTAAACACTGTGGTCTTCAGCAGTTCTGAAGCTGTTTTTATATTTTTTTTTTATATATATATATTTTTTTTTATATATATTTATTTCTATTATTTATTTTTATATCTGTCAAATGTATTAATTATAGATTAAGGTGTAGTTCTATTTTTACACAGCCTCTGCTTTGGCAATATTGTATTGTTTACATTCATGCCAATAAAGCCCCTTTGAATTGAATTGAATTGAGAGGTAGAGAGACACCGATAGAGAGAGGTAGAGAGACACCGATAGAGAGAGGTAGAGAGACACCGATAGAGAGAGGTAGAGAGACACCGATAGAGAGAGGTAGAGAGACACCGATAGAGAGAGGTAGAGAGACACCGATAGAGAGAGGTAGAGAGACACCGATAGAGAGAGGTAGAGAGACACCGATAGAGAGAGGTAGAGACACCGATAGAGAGAGGTAGAGACACCGATAGAGAGAGGTAGAGACACCGATAGAGAGAGGTAGAGAGACACCGATAGAGAGAGGTAGAGAGACACCGATAGAGGGAGGTAGAGAGACACCGATAGAGAGAGGTAGAGAGACACCGATAGAGAGAGGTAGAGACACCGATAGAGAGAGGTAGAGACACCGATAGAGAGAGGTAGAGACACCGATAGAGAGAGGTAGAGAGACACCGATAGAGAGACACTGATAGAGAGAGGTAGAGAGACAGATAGAGAGAGGTAGAGAGACACCGATAGAGAGAGGTAGAGAGACACCGATAGAGAGAGGTAGAGAGACAGATAGAGAGAGGTAAAGAGACAGATAGAGAGAGGTAGAGAGACACCGATAGAGAGACACTGATAGAGAGAGGTAGAGAGACACCGATAGAGAGAGGTAGAGAGACAGATAGAGAGAGGTAGAGAGACAGATAGAGAGAGAGGTAAAGAGACACCAAGATAGAGAGGTAGAGAGACACCGATAGAGAGAGGTAGAGAGACAGATAGAGAGAGGTAGAGAGACACCGATAGAGAGAGGTAGAGAGACACCGATAGAGAGAGGTAGAGTGACACCGATAGAGAGAGGTAGAGAGACACCGATAGAGAGAGGTAGAGAGACACCGATAGAGAGAGGTAGAGAGACACCGATAGAGAGAGGTAGAGAGACACCGATAGAGGGAGGTAGAGAGACACCGGTAGAGAGAGGTAGAGAGACACCGGTAGAGAGAGGTAGAGAGACACCGATAGAGAGAGGTAGAGTGACACCGATAGAGGGAGGTAGAGAGACACCGGTAGAGAGAGGTAGAGAGACACCGGTAGAGAGAGGTAGAGAGACACCGGTAGAGAGAGGTAGAGAGACACCGATAGAGAGAGGTAGAGAGACACCGGTAGAGAGAGGTAGAGTGACACCGGTAGAGGGAGGTAGAGAGACACCGATAGAGAGAGGTAGAGAGACACCGATAGAGAGAGGTAGAGAGACACCGATAGAGAGAGGTAGAGAGACACCGATAGAGAGAGGTAGAGAGACACCGATAGAGGGAGGTAGAGAGACACCGGTAGAGAGAGGTAGAGAGACACCGATAGAGAGAGGTAGAGAGACACCGATAGAGGGAGGTAGAGTGACACCGATAGAGGGAGGTAGAGAGACACCGATAGAGAGAGGTAGAGAGACACCGGTAGAGAGAGGTAGAGAGACACCGATAGAGAGAGGTAGAGAGACACCGGTAGAGAGAGGTAGAGTGACACCGGTAGAGGGAGGTAGAGAGACACCGATAGAGAGAGGTAGAGAGACACCGGTAGAGAGAGGTAGAGAGACACCGGTAGAGAGAGGTAGAGAGACACCGGTAGAGAGAGGTAGAGAGACACCGATAGAGAGAGGTAGAGAGACACCGATAGAGAGAGGTAGAAAGACACCGATAGAGAGAGGTAGAGAGACACTGGTAGAGAGAAACCGATAGAGAGAGGTAGAGAGACAGATAGAGAGAGGTAGAGAGACACCGGTAGAGAGAGTTAGAGTGACACCGGTAGAGAGAGTTAGAGTGACACCGGTAGAGAGAGTTAGAGTGACACCGGTAGAGAGAGGTAGAGAGACACCGATAGAGAGAGGTAGAGTGACACCGGTAGAGAGAGGTACTCAAAGTTCTAGTCACCATTCACTTGCATTGTATGGACCTGCAGAGCTGAGATATTCTCTAAAAATCTTCATTTGTGTTCTGGTGAAGAAAGAAAGTCATACACATCTGGGATGGCATGAGGGCGAGTAAATGGATTTACATTTTTGAGTGAACTGTCCCGTTAACATCTATTTCCTCTAAAAGTGTAACGGATTGTTTCACCTTTAAATAAAGCTGCTGCTGCTGCTGGGATTAACTGCTGTATTAAGTGTCTAAACGAATGTAATCGTTACCTTAATTAAACAAAACATGTCAAGCCCTCCAGAATTAGGCAGTATTTGAGCGGATTTATCGTTAAAACACACACATACTTGTTCGTGAAGCAGCTGATTTGTAAGCAGGAAAGGAGCAGGAGGATGAAGAGGAAGCAGATGATGATGATGAAGACCGATCACTCCTCCACACTCTCAGGCGGATGACAGCCGCTCCTCCCCAGCTGGTCTGGAGTCAAACCGCCGACCCCCAGCTGCCAGAACGGCCCTCCGCTTTTCTGGTGGCACGTGGGGACACTCCTCCACCCCTGACAGCGACTCCATCACTCCAGGCAGTCGGGGAGTCCCGTCCCTCCTCGCCTCGTGGACTCCGTCCCCCGACGGTTGGCAGCGGCACTCCCCTGGGTGGATGGCAGTGTCGAGGACTCTGTGACGGGCATCCCTCCTCCCTCCCGGGCTTCGGTACCAGTGTAAAGGGGTTAACACACAGGGCAGCTGCCCGTAATTCTCTCTCTTAAACTGTCGTCACCGGCCGCCTTTGTCCCTCGTGCGCCCCATCAGGCTGAATGGGGACCGGGCATGCGTCGTTCCAGCCCGGCCCGGCCCTCCTCCGCTCTACAGTATGCCATGACAAGATTCCTTTAACTAATGACAAGGAAAGAGCTCACATGTCCAGACACGTCTCAATAACTTTTGAAATTGAAAACCTTGGTAGGGATTCACTTATTCTGGGAAATAAATATCATTAAAAACAAAGCTAACAATAAAAAAAAGAGATACACGCAGTGCCACGGTCCAACGCTAAACTGCCTTTATTCAGGATTTTAATTGAGAGAGTGTCATTATCACAGTCAGGGGAAATAAGTCTGGAAGTGGAGGACAGTTATGTGCTCGCTGTGTGCAGATATGAGTCTGTAATTGGTGTTAGAGTCTATTCTCCGTCCCTAATAAGTGCTGGGAATGACTTGTCGATTCTGCATATTGTTATCCTGTGTGTGTGTATGTGTGAACCTGCTGCTGGCAGCGACGGCTCACAGCTCTCAGCTCTTCCACGGCTTCAGTGGGCATCGATGTAGAGGAACCCAAACCACTCCGGGTGTCTGTGGGGGTCCGAACCTCCGTCACCATCGGCTTCTGGTGTATGGCTGCAACACACACATGTATAGGTAAAAATACACACGTTACAAACACACACACACACGTTCATGCACGGTTTAATTCGCTCGGATTTCCTTTATCATCCAGATTATCCTTTAGGGACAAATGTATCCTCAGAAATATGGCAGCGACTCCAAAACTCATTCAACTTTGCTCACGCATCAGAAGTGGCGAATGTTTACATCTGATTTGGGTTTCAGAATTAAGTGTGGCAAAATGGCTCAATAGCGCCACCTACAATAATTCAATGATGTGCGCTTTACGCTACGTTCCACCTACACGTATGAAAATCGGTACACATGTGTAACATGCGAATGCCTACAAAAAAGTCTCTTGGACCCATGTCCTAAACTCAACAGGAAGTCAGCCATTTTGATTTTTCTCTTCAGTTTTTGCTCAGTCTTTGCCATTTCCAGGCCTCGTACTTTAACGAAATCCTCCTACAGATTTCATCAGAACTTCATATTTGGTTGGTCTAATCTAAAGGCCTTGGCGATGCTAAACTGCGAAGCTTTTGAGTTTTCACTGCACGGCGCGTCCGTGACGTTCAGACAAATTCCGATGTTTCGCCATGAAACAGGAAGTTGTTATAACTCATACATACAATGTCCAATCTGCCCCAAACTTCACATGTTTTATAAGAGTCCCGGCCTGAACACTTCTATATGCCAATATTCAGTAATAGTCATAGCGCCACCTACTGGCAACAGCCAAGTCCAGGTCTTATACGTAAACAAACTCCTCCCAGAGATTTAATCAGCATTATATATTATGTCAGTCTTAATCTAAAGGCCTTGGTGATGTTAAATTATGAAGCTTTTGAGTTTTCATTGAAGGATGTGTCCATGGCAGCCTGACGAAGTTCGATATGAAAAGAGTCACATTTTGGAGCCTAAACATCCTCGAAAACTCATGAAACTTTGCACACATCTCAAAAGTGGGGAACATTTACATCCGATACTGGTTTTAGAATTAATTGTGGCGAAATGACTCGATAACGCCACCTACAAAATTTCAAAGAAGCAGCTCTCATGCCACGTTTCACCAGCTCGGAAGAAAATCGTTAGGCATATGTAACATGTCAACACAAAAGTCTCTTAGAGCCACATCCTAAACCCAACAGAAAGTCAGCCATTGTGATTTTTCTCTTCAATTTTTGCTCAGTTTTCCAGGCGTCGTACTTTAAGGAGCTCCTCCTATAGATTAAATCAGATCAACATCATATTTGGTCAGTCTAATATAAAGGCCTTGTAGATGCTAAATTGCAAAGCTTTTGAGTTTTCTTTAACCGCTGTGTCCGTGGCGGCCTGACAAAGTGTTATGTTTTGCCGTGAAACTCAAACATAAAAGGTGCAATCTCGCTCCAAACTTCACATGTTTTATGAGAGTCTCGGCCTGAACACTTCTATATGCCAATATTCAGTTATAGTCATAGCGCCACCAACTGGCAACAGGAAATGACATGTTTTGTCAATGTAATTTTGTCATGGAGTGATGGTGGTGTAGTGGGCTAAAGCACATATCTGGTAATCAGAAGGTTGCTGGTTTGATCCCCACAGCCACCACCATTGTGTCCTTGAGCAAGACACTTAACTCCAGGTTGCTCCGGGGGGATTGTCCCTGTAATAAGAGCTCTGTAAGTCACTTTGGATAAAAGCGTCTGCCAAATGCATAAATGTAAATGTTTTACACTGTGAGACACTCATAACAACATTTAAGTGCTAAAAAATGCAAAAAAAACTATTTTGGAGTGACATTCCCCTGGCACAGCACCCCCAACGTGCATCAGTGCGCGAGGGCCCGTTCATCACTGCTCACAGCTTTACTTATTATTATTATTATTATTATTATCATCATTATTATATAGTTAATTTGTTCCTTTAACGTTGGGCACTTTCATGCCCCAGGGGTTGATTTGCATTGCATTTATTTTGCATGAAGGTCGTGTTAAAACAGGCTTGTAAACTTTCTACCAGGCCTTCATCGTTTATTTCTGGTACTTTTTAAAATTATTTTGATGTGTAGATTTGACCACTTTTGCCTCGTCCCAGACCTACAATATTAAACTATGAAAATCTGTCATAAAAATGCTAATTATTATATTCTAAAAATGCACCAGTTCATGTTTTCAGGTTAGGGTTTGGTTTAGTCAGTAGTAATAATAGTTAGTGTTATATAAAACCAGACAGCTGAGTAAGTGTGTGTCTGTAGATGGAATATGAATTCACTCCATTATAAATCTGGAAGCGTTACACTGAAATGAGTCCCTCTATCAGCCTCTCTGGCTCTGTGTAACGCTTAAATGGTTCCCCTATATCACCTCTCCAGCACACTCTTTTATCCATTATGAGGTTTATACAGCATGATGAATGCCAAATAGATGCAGCCTTTCACACACATCATCAGTCCATCCAGCCATATGACCAGAATAACAATTTACAGCTGAACCAAGAACTTAAATCGCTTTACAGCTATTAATGTTCAAAGATGTGACGTTTCATCACACAAGAATGGCATTTTAATGATTTGAGACTGTGTGTAAATGGCACAGGAAAAGTTGTAATGTGTAACTGTTA
The DNA here is from genome assembly GCA_032164185.1 of Moxostoma hubbsi. Classification (NCBI taxonomy): domain Eukaryota; kingdom Metazoa; phylum Chordata; class Actinopteri; order Cypriniformes; family Catostomidae; genus Moxostoma; species Moxostoma hubbsi. The sequence continues at coordinate 2,812,108 of JAVLUX010000016.1, read as the reverse complement.
ATACTCCAGTGAATTAAGAGTGTAAGAATATGATATTATTGGCCACGTAAAACACTTCCCTAAATATTTATCACAAAAACACACAATATTCTCACTATAATATAATATAATAAAATATAATAAAATAAAATGTAATATAATATAATATAATAAAATAATATAATATAATAATAAAATAATATAATATAATAATAATATAATGTAATATAATAAAATATAATAATATAATATAATAATAATATAATGTAATATAATAAAATATAATAAAATAATATAATATAATAATAATAATAATAATATAATAAAATGTAATAAAATATAATATAATATAATAAAATATAATAAAATAATATAATATAATAATAATAATAATAATATAATAAAATATTATATAATAATATAATAAAATATAATACAATATAATATAATAATATAATATAATAAAATATAATATAATATAATAAAATATAATATAATATAATAAAAAATAATAAAATGTAATATAGTAAAATATAATAAAATAATATAATATAATAAAATATAATAAAATAATATAATAATAATAATATAATATAATATAATAATAATATAATATAATAAAATATAATATAATAAAATGTAATATAATAAAATATAATAAAATAATATAATAATATAATATAATATAATAAAATATAATAAAATGTAATATAATAAAATAATATAATAAAATATAATATAATAAAATACAGTATAATATAATACAATATAATATAATAAAATGTAATATAATATAATAATAATAATAATAATATAATAAAATGTAATAAAATATAATATAATATAATAAAATATAATAAAATAATATAATATAATAATAATAATAATAATATAATAAAATATTATATAATAATATAATAAAATATAATACAATATAATATAATAATATAATATAATAAAATATAATATAATATAATAAAATATAATATAATATAATAAAAAATAATAAAATGTAATATAGTAAAATATAATAAAATAATATAATATAATAAAATATAATAAAATAATATAATAATAATAATATAATATAATATAATAATAATATAATATAATAAAATATAATATAATAAAATGTAATATAATAAAATATAATAAAATAATATAATAATATAATATAATATAATAAAATATAATAAAATGTAATATAATAAAATAATATAATAAAATATAATATAATAAAATACAGTATAATATAATACAATATAATATAATAAAATGTAATATAATAAAATATAATATAATAATAATATAATAAAATGTAATATAATAATATAATAAAATATAATAATATAATATAATAAAATACAGTATAATATAATAAAATATAATATAATATAATAAAATACAGTATAATATAATAAAATAAAATATAATGTAATATAATAAAATACAGTATAAAATAATATAATAAAATACAGTATAATATAATAAAATAAAATATAATGTAATATAATATAATTAAATATAAAATATAATATAATAAAAAGTAATATAATATTCTTGTTTGCTCCCAAATTAATGTACTTTATTTGAATATTATATTTAGAATGAACATATATTAAATTATCTATATTTTGGGGCTTACACAATAATTATTATTAATATTAAGATAATTAAATATATATATATATATAAAATATTGTGTGCTCCCTTAATAATGTCATGTATTGAAATAATTATATTTACATTAGCCTATATTGTGTTTAAATTGAATTACTAATCATTACATATTAAATGATCTTTGTTTGGAGGATTTTTGTTTTTGATATTTGTTTTGGCATATCATGTAATTAATCTGATTTCAAAAATAAAATAAATCAATTTACAGCCCTAAATATAACATATAACATACAACATAGGCTACAACATCGTGTAAATACGAGTTCTAGTGTGTTTTATTCTTTCCTGTTTGCAGATGACAACACTGAAATGAATAAAACTACACACAGTGTGCAGCTTGACTTGTTAGTTTGATTTTGTCAGTCTTATTACTGTCTATCCAGGTGTCTCGGTGTCACGCCGGAGAGTTGTACTTCAGTGAGCTCTCGGGCGGCAGCGGTTGGCATGACTCCTGGTTTGGCTCTCTGGGGGCCTCTGATTGGCTGCCTCTCCTTGATGAGGCCGTTGGCTTGACAACGACCTTTCTAACCTCTGTCACCTCCACATGTGGCCAGACGCAGTCCTCCGTTTCGGTTCGAGTCGCCAGAATATGCAGAAAAGCACAGCGAGCACCCTGAAACGTTTTAGCTCACCCCTCCCCCCCTCTAAGCCCCGCCCCCCAACCTCCCGGGGTTTCCCCCCAAACCTACTTACTGAATGTCAAAAAAAGTCTTATTCTTTCCTCACTACGATCGGCACAGACAAAGAGTCCAAAACGAAAGAAATCCCTGATGTAGATTATTGTTCAACCAAAATCCCAATAATAACCAGAATTTATTTTATTTATTTGGTGCATAATGCAGGAATTTTAAGAATAAACAAACCCGAAACACAATGGGGACTCTTATTTTGAAACGTTAAAAAAAAACTATTGACAAATAACGGCATAGATTTTTTTACCCAATAGCCGATACTTCCAAAAATCATCTAACGGCACCGATAAATCGTTAAAACCAATATGCCGGCCTACCCCTAATGCTAGCAGGGCTGGACTGGCAATCTGGCATACCGGGCATTTTCCCGGTAGGCCGACAAACTTTGGGGCCGAGCAGGGGCAGACTGACCCGCACCAACCCCCCCCCCCATTCAGATACCAGAGAGGTCTCGATCTCATCCAGTTCTTCAGAGACCAGATGATCTGAGCTGTGCGAGCCACAATCATCACTTTTACTAGATGTCAACATCTGACTCAATGGATGCAGGAACCATCTGAGACACTGTAACATATTTCCTCCCAATCTGTCTCCGTCTCAGTTTCTGTGGGATCTGAATGTCAAGTTCAGCTCTTGTTGATGAATCACAGGCGGTTAATTCAGTTAACCTCTAGAATATTCCTGGACAGCTCGTGATAACACCACCATTAAACCCGTTCATCACTGCAGACCAGCATTCGCTGACATCACATTTTCCTGCATCTACAGTGACAGGTGGCTGTCTGAACAGGTTTCTTAGGCAAACGTTAGATTAATGAAGCTTCAGGTATTGCATTACAGAAAACCATGACAGATTACTGTCATCAAAATCATCTGGAACCAGAACAACCCTTCTGTTATCAAACCCTCAGGAAACACACACACACACGCACACACACACAAACACACACACGCACACACACACACACACATGCACACTTACTCACACACGCACACATGCTTACGCACACACACATGCACACACACACACTCACGCACACACACACACACACACACACACACACACACACCCCATACAGCTGGAGCTCCTCATTCCGGATCCAACAGCTCCTGATTCTGAAGCTCTGAAGATCCTGAAGTCCTTTCATCTTCCTCATCACCTTCCTTCTTCCTGTACTACTGACAGAGAAACATTTACTCAGAATATTTCATCAGTCATGACTTTGAGAAATTTATGGGGCACTCAGGAGTCTTAATCCGGCCTGATCTTCCAAGCAAGGGAATGCCTTTATGGTGGGAACTGTTCACAATAAGACAAACTTAATTAAGACCAAGAAAAGTAAATGGGATCAATGTTGATTTTAGGCTGGTTTTAAAGCAGGAATATTCTCTGAATATTGGACTGTTCATTTTCTTCCAAGGGCAAGTTTGACTAATTGAAATAAGATGCTGCTGCCACCTAGTGGTTAGAAAATATACTGCAGCATTTTTATATTTCACTGTTTTTGCAAGATAAAGAAGTTTGAGCATACTAATGTTATAAACCATAAACAATAAACAAATAATGTTCCTGTCCCATAACCGAAGGTTTCGTGGAAATTGTGTTAGACTTTAAAAACAGTGTTAAAAATGCCCGTTGCATGGAGAATAATCTGAACTCTTGAGGCATTTTAGACCCAAAACACAATCTGAAAATCACCTTTGTGACCATATTTAGGAAATGTGGAACTATGTTACCATAGCAACACAAATTAGAGCAGCTGTCCTAGCAGTAGTTTTACATTATCTGCCCAAAGTTTCGATTGTGATCATTTGACCTTCATGTGTGACAGAAGTATATTCACAATGCTAAAAATGTGCTTTAACAGCCAGCTACATTAAAGGGCCAGTTCACCTTAAATCATAATTCACTCATCATTTACTCACCCTCATGATATCCAAAGATGTGTATGACTGTCTTTAGTCTGCAGAACACAAATGAAGATATTTAGAAGAATATCTCAGCTCTGAAGATCAGTACAATGCAAGTGAATGGTGACTAGAAATTTTAAGCTCCAAAAATGATATAAAGGCAGCATAAAATAAATCCATACTACTCTTGTGGTTTAATCCACGTCACATACTGGGCAGGAGGACCATTTTTAGTAAAAGAGGACTTAAATATTGATCTATTTCTTAAACACACATCTATCATATCACTTCTGAACACATGGATTAAACCACTGGAGTCTTATGGGGGTTTTTTTTGGTTGTTTTTTTTTTTTTTTGCCTTTATGTGCTTTATGGAGCTTCAACATTCTGGTCACCATTCACTTGCATTATACGGACCAACAGAGCTGAAATATTCTTCTAAAAATCTTCATTTGTGTTCTGCAGAAGAATGTAAGTCACACATCTGGGATGGCATGAGGGTGAGTAATTGATGAGGGAATTGTAATTTTTGTGATGACTATTTCATTAATGTATATTCAGTTTAATAAACGACCCAACAGCACGGCCTCTAAGTCCTTTGCGAAGGCACTTATGATAACTGATGATGATAATTTGGCAGTACCTCTGCCTCTTTCATCAAATGATAAAGCTTGATGAAGTGATTCTGCTGGTACTTATCCAACCAGAAACATTAGAAAGTTATTTTCTTTAAAAATTAAACCCAAAATGACTCTCCAATGCCATCAATGGAACTCAAAACCCTTTATGGAAGCAGGATTTTAAATGTGACAGTTTTTCAAAAAAGCATTCTATTATTTTCCCGCTGTGAAGTTACATGTAACAGTTCAAAGAGTTCCGAAAATAGAGTTTTCACCCATGTTTTGTGCTCTACATATTAACTGATGAATCAGACACAGATGAGGAACAACAGTTGAGGAAGTGAAGAGGGAAAGTTCAGGTTGGTGATTCCCACATCTGGGGACATACTGAAGGACTGTGTGTAGGAAGTGTCCGCCAGTGCCAGATGACCGCAGCGGTCTTCTGTTGATGATCATAGCAGGGGATTTCTAACGAATGAGAGTATTTGACTGTCCCGTTTATAAGTTTTCTGGCATGGATGAGTATCATGTGTGAGTTTGTCATGCAGTGTGGGAGATCTGGTGAGCTGTATAATGTTTAATGCAAACAGCAGGGGTGTACTGTAACTCTAAACACAGTAACATACCTAAAAAAAAAATCTTTAGCCAATTGTTTAGTTTTACCCATTTCAATTTCCAAACAAACATCCGTCAATATAATTGTAATGAACAAAACAAAAAGTTTTGATTGTTAAATGTTACTTATTGAGTTTCAAATTTCTCTAGACTTTGCTGGATTGTTCCATGACATGTGCCTTTGCTTTTTTTTGGGTTAAAATATTTGACTTATTTTACGTAAGTGCTGCTAACTGTCATGCGACATTCAATAACATCTCTGTTTGTATATCTGTTTATATAATAGCTGTACACAGTCATGTTCATTTAAATAGTGACCGTCACTAAACACAGATACAGATGAACGTTTGGGACATTTTGAGGGACATTCGCTTTAAAATTGTCCGTCGATGAGGGGGAACCCTGTAGGTAGGCCTGTTAAAGGGTCAAAATATTTGGCTTAATAATTAGTCACAACATTCCATTAAATGATTTTATATTTATAATTATTTTCCAAAACATGCTAATACAAAAATAAAACTATACTCTCCTGACCTCAAGAGCTGCACTAGCGACTGACGCTAGGGGCTGTAGCCTTTAGCCTCCTTGATAGCGCATCCCATGCTTGACATGCCGGTTCAAGTCCTGTATGGAGCGGGTAGAATGGTGCCGTGACCCGGATTGGAGTGAGGTTTGGGGGGGGGGGGGGGGGGGGGGTGGGGGTGTAACAGTGGCTAGCTTATAGATATCTGTGCCGTGTGTATAAACCTCACTCTCCTGACCTCAAGAGCTGCACTAGCGACTGACGCTAGAGGATGTAGCCTTTAGCCTACTTGTTAGCATACCCACCTCCCATGCCAGGGATGCCGGTTCAAGTCCCGTACAAAGCGGGTAGAACAGGAGCGGCACACTTAACTGTGGCTATCATATAATGCGCAGTGCATTGTGTTGAACATATGAATGCACAACGGTAAGAAGCTTCTAAATCTTTTGTATTCTCCAAAAATTCCATAATAAATAAAACTTATTTTGTTTATATACAGTAGATGAGCACAGTTATGAACAACGAGGCAGAAATCCAAACTCAGCTTTCTTAATTAAAGTGCGATGGCCTCTGTAACACATTGGGGATTATCATAGTCATTACATTATTAAATTCCATAAATCAATGCATCAAAAATTAAAATGATGATATTGCTGCATTTTTACACCCATAAATACTATTATTAAGCACAAAATAACAATTTCATATGGGCATGCAAGCTTTTATTTTGGGTGGCATTTGCACACCTTGGACCACCTGATCTCATGAACTTTACGTGAATATGACGACATTATTGCAATTCTAAATGTACATGCTGTATAACAGTTTTCCAGTGAAATGTCCAGCTGGGGGCGCCAAAATCGCGAGTACAATAGTGTCGTGTTCAGACAAGGTCTCGAAGTGAATTTTTAAAACATATCTCCCCAACCTAAACTTTTGCCTGAACCTGAACCTGACCAAGAGTGTTTTACAATATAAATGAGACATTTAAAAAGGCATCCTTACCTTATCAGTGCCTAAATCTAACAATTGGTGATTTAAAACGCAGAAGCAAAATTACAAATACATTTTTCTGAACCAACCACATCATTTCGTACCTCTTCTTTGACATCACGTGTCTTGAACCACAATCCTCTGATTCACAGTCCAACGCCCTATCAGGTGAGCACCACACAAGCGAATAATCTGGAATAAGTGTGTATATATATATATATATATATATATATATATATATATATATATATATATATATATATATGTAGGCGAGTCTGTAATACAAGCATCAATATGTATAGTTTTTCAAAAGATGCGTTAGAGTAAAAGTGTGTCGATATTATATCATAGCAGGGTCTGAGTAATAGAGAGAAAATTAACTCATAATCAGCCATTAAAGTCATCATTTGAGTGAAAGAGAGAGAAACTCTAGTGTTCATTTCACATGGAAACTGCAGGGAATAACACATATAAGACCAGGTTACCCTGGCACACCTCGGAGGGGCACCTCAGCCAAAGGGGAGGGGCTTGAGCCCGTAGAGACCCCCCCATGCACGTGCCTGTGTGACAGCATAACAAGGTAAAGTCACACCAAAGATATAATATGCATTCATTTTCACACATATATAGGTCTATTAGATGTACATATGACATAAGATCATTCATGGAAGAACCGTGGACTATTTTAAAATTTTTGTTTGTTGAATTCCCCATTTAGAAACGGCAAGTTTCTTTGGACCAAAGTGTCAGAATGTGAAAATGAAAGAAAAATCAGTATTTCAGAAGGCAGCTGGTTTGCAAATATGTGCAACTACATTCATTTCCAATAACTGTAATGTAGGTTTAAAAGCTGTATATAATCAAACATAAAAAGGAACAGTTGTATTCAGATATTAACCTAGTCTCCATCCACTTTTCGCGCTGTTTCGTTATCGACAAAGTGAAAATGCGTAACAAAAAGTTTGCTAAATTTAGCGTGCTCTACTTGTTTCCATTCAAATGGCATTTTATAGCTAAAAATGGTGCGTCATGCCTAAAAAACATTTTGTTTTCTGCCCTTAAACGTTTCCATACAGAAATGTGTGTTTATCGCTAATTCACCTCCTAGATCGCCTCCCTGCCTATCGCAGGATGTCACCGGTACTGCACCAGGTAGCGGCGGAAACGTTCGGTCTTAGCATAAGAAGCATCCATCGATGTGTATATGAGCTGTGCACAACTATTAAAGAAACATTGATGCGGTGTAATATCAGGGTTTACACATATGATACATTCCTGATATTTAATGGGCTATTTTGAACATCTAATCTAAAGCATCTCCATGACAACCGCATCATGTCCCACATATTTGTCCAGCAACTTTTAACAACCAGCTGAACTTGGTTGTCATCTATAATCAATTTTAGCGTCATAATGCAACTGACATTTTCTGAAGAATCAAATGCGATCCGAGGTAAAGAGGGTTAGAAAAACAACTTTGATAAATAAATGGATGTCTACCACGATTAAATGTATCGCAAAGAGCGGCCATTCAATTGTTCTCCTTGTACTTGTTGATGACCGGTGCATGATACGAGATATTTGTGTTGCACTCCTGGATGTCTTTGCAGCATCCAGGGCTGGACTGGGAAGAGAAATCGGCCCAGGATTTTATGTGGCAACTGGCCCAACTGTTGAGCGGCGGGAGGGGAGGGGGGGGTCGCCGCCTAATGTTGTTGAGCGGGTGGGGGGGGGGGGGTCACAATAGTGTATATCACGGCGCCGATTTGTGGTCCATTCCGCATAACGCAGTGGCTCATTGTTGCTTATCACGGCACGTTTCACGGCCGAACCACCGGCCCGCTCAGTTCTCCCGATGGGCAGTCCGCCCCTGATCGGCCCGCAAGTGCGTCGGCCCACCGGGAAAATGCCCGGTATGCTAGATTATCAGTCCAGCCCTGACAGCATCAGATCTATATGCCATTAAGATCAATCTATAAGAGTGCGAGTAATACTTCACGTACAATAAACTGGCTTTCAAAGATGTACACCTTGTCGTCATGATTAACACATGCTAACGATTGGGGTAAATTGTGTCATGTGACACTATAGTTTTGCACTAATGACAATTTTCTCACAAAAACGTAGTTATTGTGTCTTCCTCTGTTTCTTGTAACACATCACGTGTTCTGTAAATCTTTACCATGCGCTGATCTGTGAGTCAAACTGAGAGAACTGTGCGGTGATGGCGAGGGCGTGGCAAATACATTTTGGGTGGGCCTCAGTAACAATGGATGGGCAACATTTTTTCCTTAGCAACAGAACGGTGCCGCATTCAAACCGTTCTTCCACTCTTCCAGAAAGTAGAATTTATGCATTTTATAAATATATATTTGAAGTTAAAAGAATATCTAATATTCTTGGTGGGCCTGGGTCTAATTTGGGTGGGCCCAAGCCCACCCCGGCCCACCCTTGGCTACACCACTTGTTGAAGGACATGATTTCACTGCCTCAAAATAACTTCTCGGCTGACTTTTCACAAAGCAATATTTGCAATAGATTTGTTCTTAAAATTTCGGTCCGGCTCATAAATAACAGTGTTTTTACTTTCAAGTCAGAAATCCAGATTTCATTTGACATTTAAACATGACGACACCTCACGGTGGAGTTTTATTAGACACTTATTATTACACACGTATTTCTCAGTTCTGTGTTTTTGGAAAGGCAGAAGTCTCCACACTTCTACAGAATACACGCATGTGCATGTCAACAGCTTCTGCAGCGGCCAATCAGAGACACAGAGCATGAATCACGTGTATCTTGGCAGTGCATGCTCTAATAATTTAGTTTTATATTTCAACATAATGCACAATTTTGCACTTTTGGAGTCTTTTGTATGAATGCATGTAGACTGCTATAGAAATATAGATGCTAACGTCACAAAATGTTGATTAATGTATTTTTTTATATTCATTTTTTTTTCAATTATTAGGACATCTAAGTATTACCTTGACAGTTTTTGACCTAATATTGACAGTTATAATAAAGTGTCAGCCTATATCTCATCCTTTTTTTATATTATTTTGATCAAGCATGAAGGAGGAATTTGACTGTTTTGGGATTTCTGTTTAGTTAAACTTTCTCATGATCAGACATTCATTGGAGTTTCAGTCTCTCCATCAACTAATGACGCTCTTCTCATCAGCCAATCACATTTCAGATCTTAAAATGCCCATTTGGAGAACTGAATCTACCTTCACATCTCTAGAAACCGGGGGCTTTCCATCAGAATCATCTTGAAAATCGGGTTGGGTGGCATTTAAAACCCTGTTGCGACTCTTAAACACACACATACACACAGAGACACACAGACACACTCCAGTGATGCCAGATCAACAGAGCGAGCGTCTGATTCAGCGCGCGTCAAGCGAAGAGACCATCATGAGTCCAGGATCCTCACGGTAAACATCTGTCAATCAGCGCACGCGACTGTTACATTGTGATCGCAAAGTTTGGGGCACTTTTTTAACTTCGTTTAGCAGTAATGCATTATTGAGAATGGATGTTTGTAATTATAATAGTGTTTGTTGTGGTAGTTATTTAAGCAAACTTTGAATTCTTCTCTAATGCATGGTGGGGGTGGGTGCAGTGGGGGGGCATTTGCTCATTTCAGTATTCTGCATAGAATAAAAACACTTATTTATGATAATAATGTTCTTGTTATTATGCAACGAAAGCGACGAAATAGGACTGTTGGAAATGCAACTCTGCCTACCAACCAGTGACGTCATAGGCGCTGACGCTAATGATTGGCTGCTTCTGTTATGAATATTTGCTGTGAAATGAACTGTGTGATTGTGTCATCCTAATGTTCACACTTTAAATAGAATTAAATAGAATCTGTGAACACATTACGTATTTTAATCTAATGTGGTGTTATAAAATAACACTTGATTTACATGCAGAATTGTTTTAATATATTCTGATCTGTGGTGCAGTTTTAATTGGCACTGATGGTGTATTTTATATTTCAAAATCAAGATTTTGGGTTAAACTGTATAAGGGAAAGTGTATATTTTAGATGCTGTAATCGGTCACCATTACTTTAATATTTGTAACCTTTTTACAATTTTTTTTTTTTAATTATTATTTATTTTTGTAATTTTTTGTGTGGGAAATTAAGTTTAAAAGTACAAATATTACATCTATTCTCTCATTAAATATAAACTCAAACTCCATGTATAACAATTATACAAGAATAAATAATGAGAATAACTGGTACCCAAAATAGTTTGTTTTTTGTTTTTGTTTTTTGTTTGTTTGTTTGTTTTGGCTTCCTTCTGTTGTTAAATTATCCCCTTATCCCGCACCGGGAGTGGCGATACTTTTATTACCTTTTTAAGCTTTGTTTTATAACAAATATTCAACTGACTATCATAAACTATGCATCATTTGAAAGGTAAAACACTCAAGAATCATGTTCTAAACTTGTTTTTGCAATCAATACACCAGAGAGGAAAGGGTTAAATTAAATGCAAAAGGACTTCTCATTTGAAAATGAGCAAAATGAACCGCTATACTCATCTTTCATCTCGTATGGTTCAGATCAGTTTCGACGAATCCAAGAAACAACAGCATACATTTCAATGTAAGGGTCCACTCTTCAAAATGGATCCCACTTTTTAATCCAAAACAATGAAAAATAGGGAAAAAAATGAAATATCCTCCTTTGGTTTGCATGAGCGTTTTCGAGATAGAGTTCGCATCATGTTCATTTTCAAAGAAATATCGATTCTAATCCATATTCCAACACTCAAAAGCTATCTCACCCCTGTAGTTTAGACTCTTCCGGATGAAATGAGTCATCCCCCTTCTATATTTATGATGTATTGAATATAACAATAATGGAAGGAAAGGATTATAATAAGTCAGGAGAAGATGTGTTGATTATAAAATAACAGTGGAGATGACTAGCAAGATATGAGATTACAGTGATACGTTTATATGAATGAATGGTGCATTGAATATAAATATAATTTATTTTGTTAAAATGTTAAAATGTTGTGCTGAAATCATTTTTTCTTGTGTAGTTTGATGGGCAGAATAGTTCTGAATGGATAAACATGTATGTAGTATGTAGTGTTTACTCCTTATGTCATTTGGTAACCAGGTGTCCATTTGGAGTCTCCAAGTGGCATTTTGGAAAGGACGCCTATACTTTTCTTGAATAAAAGCTTACAGGAACTACATTTTTGGGAGTATCATCCTCAAATTTGAATCAAAACTTGGTCAGACATTCAGTTTTATCTTTATGGTGTTTTTAGGCCCTTAACATAAAATTCTGATACATTTTTCCCTAAATGAAGTTTATTCAAAGAAATCTTGAGTCAATTTCATGTATATTTTACCTTGTTTTACTCTGTTCCTATGCTACTTTGAGTTATAATGACTCTTGGGTAACAAAGTTTCAAGTGTCTAGTTTAAAAAAAATATCAGAGTTATGAATGTGGACCATAGGGTTCAAGAGCTACAGAGATTTGTATTTGGGTATGTCGTTTTCAGAAAATTCTCAAAAATAGGGGCGCTGGTTAAGAACAGCATCAGTTTTTGAGAAGACAAAATAACCGTATGACCGATTTAAACCAACTTTATAATAACTCTACGGTATACAGTAATTGTAAAGCATTAGTTTATAGTTAATTGATCGTTAGTTAATAAATGATTAATAAATAAATCATCTACATATATGTAGCATGTTATTTGTTTCATATATAGGCAGTTTGATTGTTTTTGTATCCTTAGTAAACAACTTGTTAATCATACTTAACTGATATATTTTAGTTGGTGCAACCCAGTGATGAAGAAGTGTTCATGAGAACATTAAGAAAGCAGAAATTCATCGTGGGTCTGTGTATCTCAGCGAGTATTGCCGCTGACTATCTCACCTGGAGTCGTGAGTTTGAATCCAGGGCGTGCTGAGTGACTCCAGTCAAGTCTCCTTAGCAACCAAATTGGCCCGGTTGCTAGGGAGGGTAGAGTCACATGGGGTAACCCAATTGTTCCGGTTGCTAGGGAGGGTAGAGTCACATGGGGTAACCAAATTGTCCCAGTTGCTAGGGAGGGTAGAGTCACATGGGGTAATCAAATTGTCCCAGTTGCTAGGGAGGGTAGAGTCACATGGGGTAACCAAATTGTCCCAGTTGCTAGGGAGGGTAGAGTCACATGGGGTAACCAAATTGGCCCGGTTGCTAGGGAGAGTAGAGTCACATGGGGTAACCAAATTGGCCCGGTTGCTAGGGAGGGTAGAGTCACATGGGGTAACCAAATTGGCCCGGTTGCTAGGGAGGGTAGAGTCACATGGGGTAACCAAATTGGCCCGGTTGCTAGGGAGGGTAGAGTCACATGGGGTAACCAAATTGGCCCGGTTGCTAGGGAGAGTAGAGTCACATGGGGTAACCAAATTGGCCCGGTTGCTAGGGAGGGTAGAGTCACATGGGGTAACCAAATTGGCTCGGTTGCTAGGGAGGGTAGAGTCACATGGGGTAACCAAATTGGCTCGGTTGCTAGGGAGGGTAGAGTCACATGGGGTAACCAAATTGGCTCGGTTGCTAGGGAAGGTAGAGTCACATGGGGTAACCAAATTGGCTCGGTTGCTAGGGAGGGTAGAGTCACATGGGGTAACCTCCTCGTGGTCACTATAATGTGGTTCTCGCTCTCGGTGGGGCGTGTGGTGAGTTGTGCGTGGATGCCGCGGAGAATAGCGTGAAGCCTCCACACACGCTACGTCTCCACGGTAACGCGCTCAACAAGCCACTACCCCACCACGAGGACTTAGAGCGCATTGGGGATAAATTCATAGTTAATAAATATATTAAATATGTAATGAATTGGACATTTCTGCGTAATTAATGTGTTAATTAATATTTTAGGAACACTTACTATTACATGAATTAATGCTTAATTAAGGTAGTAATAAAGCGCTTACTAATGGCTAGCTAAGCATTGTGTGGAGAACTATAGGCCTAATTAAACATGGTTCAACAGTACGGATGGCCAGCTGTCCCGGGGCCAGCGTGAGAGTTTCTCCCTTTCGGGCCAGTACAGCGTTGTCACTAAATCTTCTGTTGATCTTGTAAATGTTTTGTACACGTGTCTTAGTCTGATTAATAAAGCACGCTTCAAAGTGATGTGTGAAGGATTTGTGTCAACGTTTGTGTCGCCCCCCGCAGGAACGCTAACGGTAAAGCGTTGAAGGTGGCCGGACTGACGGTTCTGGCATGTCTTCTGCTGGCGGGTCAGGCGCTGACCGCTTACTTCGTCTGGGGTCAGAGAGAGCACATCAGCGCCCTGACCGAGGGACAAGACAAACTGAAGAGCGAGCTCACGCGCAAGATGTCAGGTACGAGAGAGAGCAACACTTAAATGTTTTTCGGAAAGGCATACGGCGTTCTGGGACCTCTATAAGTGCATTTGTCTGGTCTTCTGTGTGACAGCTGGAGCTCCAAAGGTGATGCAGCTGCCAATGATGAGTTTACCTCTGCTGAAGGACTACAGCGATGAGACATCTGACAAGAAACAGAGCGTTCCCCTCATGGTCAGAGAACGGGGTTTTACAGGATTATTACCTGTTTTCAGTTCTCATTTATAATAAAGAAATGATTATCAATGTCTATTTGTCCTTGTTGCTTTCATAGAAACTGCAGCCAGCTTTCCTGACCCCGAGAGAAGGCAGCGGACTAGTGGAAGGTACATACAGAAGAAGAGAAAAACAATGACTGTATTATGTGAAAAACAGAGAGGAAATGAGAAGTTGAGGAGATTTAGTTGAAATGACTAGAATGGCAAATAGCTTTAAATATAGAGGCAACAATAGTAATGATTTAATACATATATTCATTCATTAACAATAATAATCAAGTTCATTTGTTTAAAAGGAATATTCCGGGTTCAGTACAAGTTATGCTTGACCGACAGCATTTGTGGCATAATGTAATTTCGACTCGTTCCTCCTTTACTTTAATTAAAGCACAAATGTGTGTTCCAGTGGGACTCTTCCAATGCAAGTCAATGGGGTTTAATCTGTCAACATTAAAAAATATAGACACAAGACATGAACAACATGTGTGTTATCATGATATTACTGTCATTAAATCACTCAATAACCACATCTGTGTGAAGTTATATATGATTTTAAACTTTGTTGCCATGACGACGTAATGCTAAAAACCCTAATATGACTGTAAAATGATGATTTAAACAATTTTACATCTGAAATACACGAGTTTAACAGAAGAATTCATGAAAGTGCTTTTATGAAATTATAAGCGTCACATTTCTGCCTTTAAACCCTCCAAAAAATGACCCCCATTGACTTCCATTGTGTCTCACTGTGACATCAAATATAAGCAAAAATGGCTTATTTAAAGAAAAGTGGAAATTCATTTTTGGGGTAATCCACAATATGCCACAAACACTGTTAATTGAGCTCAACTTGTATTCCTTTAAATCTGACATGGAGTGTCCAGTGCTGTTCCAGTGTGGATGAGGGTGTTAAATGTTGCATGTTTCAAGTGAAATGTATCAGTGTGGACGTAGCCTGATTGTTGGTAGTGCACGGTTGCCTAGCAACATCAGAATTACATTAAAAAACATTCAAATAGAATCTGCGTTCACAAGTGCATTTATAGTCTGATTCATAAAATATCAATGTATTTAACTTTGACACGCAACTTAAATGTTAAATATTGCATACAATTGTTGGGGATTTTCTACTAAACCTGCACGTTTTGTCAAAAGCTTCTAGACTGATGACGAAGAGAATTCAGCATCCCATGAGGGCTATGCCACTTCTGATGGACCCAGAGGAAGAGGTGAAGGGCACACCTGCTGCAGGTGAGACACACACACACACTCACACACACTCACACACACCCATACACCCATACACAAACACACACGCACACACACCCACTCACACACACACACACACACACACACACACACACTCACTCTCTCACACACACACACACACACGCACACCCACAAACACACACACACACACACTCACTCACTCTCACACACACACACACGCACACCCACAAACACACACCCACACACAAACACACACTCACACCCATACACAAACACACACACAAACACACACATACACACACACACACACACACTCACACCCAAACACACACACACTCACACCCATCCACACACAAACACACACTCACACACACCCATCCACACACAAACACACACCCATACACACACACACACCCACCCATACACACACACCCCCACCCACCCATACACACACACACACACACCCACCCATACACACACACACACACACCCACCCATACACACACACACACACACCCACCCATACACACACACCCACACCCACACACCCACACCCACACACCCACACACACACACCCACACACTCTTGATCATGCTGATTTTAAGAAGCTGTTCAGATATGACACATGTGTCTCCTGCAGCCGTTGAGCTGGAGAGCAGATGTCAGCTGGAGTCGGTGAGGGAGGTGAGACCCGGATTCTTCCGCCCGCAGTGTGACGAGCAGGGCAACTATATGCCCATACAGTGCTGGCACAGTACCGGGTACTGCTGGTGTGTGGACAAGGATGGCAACGAGATTAAGGGAACACGCATCAAAGGAAGACCACAGTGTGGCTCAGGTGTGTGTGTACATGGCTTGCCGTGATTGCACGTGTATTTACTCACCCTCGTGTTGTTCCAAACCCATGTGACTTGCTTTCTTCCATATAACACAAAATATATAAAGCAGAATGTCCAGAGCGCTCGTCCAGGACTGGACTGGTAATCTGGCATACCGGGCATTTTTCCGGTGGGCCGACGCAGTTTGGGGCCGATCAGGGGTGGACTGTCCATCGGGAGAACCGAGTGGGCCGGTGGGTCATCCGCGAGACGGGACAAATGGCCCGCGATAAGCTAAAATGAGCCGCTGCCTTAAACTGAACCGACCACAAAACGGCACCGTGATCTGCAACATTTGGGCAGTTCCTATGTAAAATCCCGGGCTGATTTCTCTTCCCAGTCCAGCCCGGGCTCCGTCGCATAATGGCTGTGAAACAGGCAGCATTGAAGGATCACAAAAGGAAAGCAGGTGTTCATTTTGAATGCCAAGCTCAAAAAGTCGTCAGAAAGTTATCCAAAGATCTCGTGCATCATATTCCAAGTCTTCTGAAGTATCAGACCCAAATGGAAGTCCTTAATGACAGTTTTCCCCTCTGCCGTAGCTCTGAAATCACATCTGCGGATATTTCAAACTTGACACATGGTGATCGTTGACATGTTTTTTATGTTTCTCTTAACATGGATGGTGATATTAATACTCGCACAATGCAGCACAAGTAACTGAAAATGGGACTTTTCTGTGATTTTTACAGCAAACTAATGAACTTTCCCCCTCTCTCTCTCTCTCTCTCTCTCTCTCTCTCTACAGAGTGAGGTCAGTATTTCTAATGAAGGAATCTCCAACAAGTCACGGAAACAGTTTCTCTTATCCCGATCAGCTTTATTAACTGTCATGTGCTACAAATCAATGATACGATCATTCAGATTGTTAGACGTCTGAATCATCCATAAATCTGAAGATTTTAATTTGTGTTTATCTAAGAGATGTTATTGCTGTTCTAACCCTTGTCCTAATGTTATTAAGTCTTCTATTGTGTAATATGATTACTGTATAAGCTGTCATTATATAATGAGGTCTGTAATAAACACAAGCTGTTTTCAGATGTGACCGTGTGTGATTTCTGAAGGATTTATTGGTCGTGTTTCATTTCAGCGTCACTATTTCTTTCACTCATATGGATTTGAACACACTCCTAACACAATGTATTAAACTAATGCGACACCCGATAATATGCCAAGTGACCAGACTTGAATTATTAATCTGCTGGATGATAAAACTATACCAACTATCTCTCTCTGTGCACTTGTATGGGTCAGTAAGGTGATGTGGAAATGCAACCAAAAATGAAAATTCTCTCATCATTTACTCACCCTCATGCCATCCCAGATGTGTGTGACTTTCTTTCTTCTGCAGAACTCAATTGGAGATTTTTAGGAGAATATATCAGCTCTGTTGGTCCGTATAATGCAAGCGAATGGTGACCAGAACTTTGAAGCTCCAAAAAGCACATAAAGGTAGCATATAAGACTCCAGTGGTTTAATCTGTGTCCTCACAAAAAGTGATATGATAGGTGTGTGAGAAACAGTTCAATATTTAAGTACTTTCCCCCAAAAATCTCCACCTTCACTTTCACTTCCACATTCTTTTTCTTTTTGGAGGTTTGCATTTTTGTGCATATCGCCACCTGATGTTTGGGGCTGAGCAAAGGTGGAGATAGATAATAAAAAGGACTTACAAAATTGATCTGTGACTGACGAGAGTCCTTTTCCCCAAAAAATCTCTACTTTCACTTTCACTTCCACAGTCTTTTTCTTTTTGGCGGTTTGCATTTTTTGTGCATATCGCCACCTGATGTTTGGGGCTGAGCAAAGGTGGAGATAGATAATAAAAAGGACTGACAAATAGATCTGTTTCTCACCCACACCCATTATATCGCTACTGAAGAGATTACGATTTCCCCAAAAATCTCTACTTTCACTTTCTCTTCCAAATTCTTTTTCTTTTTAGCGGTTTGCATTCTTTGTAGATCTTTGTGCATATATTTGTGCAGCCTTTCCCGAGGCTGCCTTTGTGTGCAAGTTCTGGTCACCATTCACTTGCATTTATGGTCCTACAAAGCCATACAGGTTATCCCTGTTGTACCCTACATACTATGTGCACTACCGAGGCAGTAAAAGTATGATAATTTTCCCTATGGGATGTGATAATCTTGCTGGAACACTGCCATCTCAATCCTGCAACTGCAGGAGGAAATGCAGCAACCCGGCATAAGTGAAGCTGAATATTCACGCTGCTCTTTTCCACACAATGAAAGGATACAGTGACCAGGGGCGGTCAAGCTTCAAAAGTGTTGTTTACGGTATCATTAAAGTTGTTTACGTGACTCGTGCACACTATTCCAAGTCTTCTGAAATCATCCGATAGTGTTGTGTGAGGAATAGACAAGAATTTTAATTGCTATTCACTGATCATCTTCCCCATCGCTGCATGCATGTTCACAGTTATGCTGCATTAAGACAAGTCCAGGATAATTATAGTAGTTTAGGACTTTTAATTTGTAATTCCAGTTAAGTTTAGTTTTCTCCAGTTTTCACTCTTAGCTTTCGTTTTGTAAAGTTACAGTTTAGTTCATTTTCATGTTTGAGATTTAGTGTTTTATGGCTGCTAAAGCTGAAGCGTTTTCTGGTATCATTTAAATACCATATATTGTCCCGTGTGGGTGCAGGGTCCTCTTCACATATATATATTTGAATTGGCACAGTTTTATGCCGGATGCCCTTCCTGGCGTCTGGGGGACTCACACGGGGCAATTTAAAGTCTCCAATTCACTTAACCTGCATGTTTTTGGATTTGTGGGGGAACCGGATCACCCGGAGGAAACTCTCTCTCTCTCTCTCTCACACACACACACACACACACACACACACACACACGGGGAGAACATGCAAACACGGGACTTGGAATAGTGTGCACGAGTCACGTAAACAACTTTAATGATACCGTAAACAACACTTTCTTTCTGTGAGGCAACAGTGCTAACCACTGAGCCAGCGTGCCATCCCTCGTCCCTACAAAAATATTTGTTTTTTCCTCTCTTCAAAAATGTTTGTTGTTTTTCCTCTTCAAAAATGTTTGTTGTTTTTCCGCTTCAAAAATGTTTTTTCTCCTCTTCAAAAATGTTTTTTCTCCTCTTCAAAAATGTTTTTTCTCCTCTTCAAAAATGTTTGTTGTTGTTTCTCCTCTTCAAAAATGTTGTTTTTCCTCTTTTAAAATATTTGTTTTTTTCCTCTTCAAAAATGTTGTTTTTCCTCTTTTAAAATATTTGTTTTTTTCCTCTTCAAAAATGTTGTTTTTCCTCTTTTAAAATATTTGTTTTTTTCCTCTTCAAAAATGTTGTTTTTCCTCTTTTAAAATATTTGTTTTTTTCCTCTTTTAAAATATTTGTTTTTTCCTCTCTTCAAAAATGTTTGTTGTTTTTCCGCTTCAAAAATGTTTTTTCTCCTCTTCAAAAATGTTTGTTGTTTTTTCTCCTCTTCAAAAATGTTTGTTGTTTTTCCTCTCTTCAAAAATGTTTGTTGTTTTTTCTCCTCTTCAAAAATGTTTGTTGTTTTTCCTCTCTTCAAAAATGTTTGTTGTTTTTTCTCCTCTTCAAAAATGTTTGTTGTTTTTCCTCTCTTCAAAAATGTTTGTTGTTTTTTCTCCTCTTCAAAAATGTTTGTTGTTTTTCCTCTTCAAAAATGTTTGTTGTTTTTCCGCTTCAAAAATGTTTTTTCTCCTCTTCAAAAATGTTTGTTGTTTTTCCTCTCTTCAAAAATGTTTGTTGTTTTTTCTCCTCTTCAAAAATGTTTGTTGTTTTTTCCCCTCTTCAAAAATGTTTGTTGTTTTTTCCCCTCTTCAAAAATGTTTGTTGTTTTTTCCCCTCTTCAAAAATGTTTGTTGTTTTTCCGCTTCAAAAATGTTTGTTGTTTTTCCGCTTCAAAAATGTTTGTTGTTTTTCCGCTTCAAAAATGTTTTTTCTCCTCTTCAAAAATGTTTGTTGTTTTTTCTCCTCTTCAAAAATGTTTGTTGTTTTTTCTCCTCTTCAAAAATGTTTGTTTTTTCTCTCTTCAAAAATGTTTGTTGTTTTTCCTCTTCAAAAATGTTTGTTTTTCTGTCTCTTCAGAAATGCATGCGGTACCAACATTGTCCACCAGGTGCCACTATCAGTAAACATGTAATTTCATGCCTTTAACGCTTTCTCTGTTGCTCTATAGCTGAATAACACATTTATTATTTAAGGGTTTGCAAACCTTAATCAAAGACAACATCAGGTCACATGTGTTTGATATGACATTCGTTGTGTGTGACATCTGGAGTTATTGGTTTGTTTGAAACTGGTCTAAACACTCGTATGCCGTTTGTTCAGTGTTGTAAGTGTTGTGTTGCTGGAAGCGAAGGAATGCATCTTCAACAATGGGAAAAATGGGGAAATGATTATTATGTCTGTCCACAAAATGTAAAATGACATGTTTACTGATAGTGGCATCAGGTGGGCAAGGTTGGAAAAAAAATGAAAGTCTCAGGATGGAACTGAAACACTTATTTAATTTCCCCCCCCCCCCCCCACCTTGCGGTTCAGGGCTTCCGTAGGATCTGTTCATATGACTCGAGACGTTTTGGACAGTCATGGAAAATAATTACGGGAATATTTTTCAAAATGTGTTCAACAGAAGAGGGTTTGGACCAACATGAGGGGGAGGATTTTTATTTTTTGTGAGAATCATTTCTTGATTTAAAGCAGGGTTAGTCTAAAAAAGAGAAGTATAGATTAAAACGAAAGTGCCTGGATAGACAGATTATGACTTTATTTTAATTTTAGAAACTCTCAGACTATTTCAGATCCTGAAAGCACTTCACAGACTCTTAATAACAACTCGAGTTCGTCTCTGTGCATCTGTATCTCCGACCCCTTATGATTGGGAATAAGAAACGTTTGAACTGCTTCAGTCGAGAAATCATCCGTATTTATTTTGGTTTCATTTTTTGATTCAGCTTTTCATGCATGAAACCGATCCTCCGGGCTTTATTATGTATTCTGACTGATGAAACGCATGTCATTGGCTTTTCTGGTCCACTTTAAAGGGGCAACTGAAACCGTTGACATGACAAAAGCATTGACCTCACGATCTCTCTGCAATAACCACATGTTTACTCCTAAAAACAAGATCATATGATATCTGTCACGGTTTATTAGTAGCATACAGTAGCAGTTTCTCTAGTACAAATAGGGTCTGCAGATATAAAAGTGCTCAATTCATCCATGGCAAACTTAAAAACCTATTTTCATCCATATCAAAGACATACAAATTCAGTCTACAAGACTTCATTGATTATGTCTAACCAAAATATCTACAAATATAGGGATAATCAGCAAAGTCATTTTACAAACACGGCATTTTGAACAATGCACCACCCCAAAACACCATAAGCATACAATATATCTGTTACTGGCAGTTTGTGCTTTGAGAAAGACAAAAAGAAATCACATTTGAAAGCATTTTTGTCACAACTTTAAGGTACTCTACATGGCAGTGAGTGTCTGATCATACAAAAGAACATTTCAGTTACAGTCAAACAATGAGAACCTTTGAAACAATGTAAAATGAATAAGTTGAGAGTTCTAAAATGGAATGTTCAGAAACGAATCGTGTTCTATATGAACTCTGAGAAAACACGTCACTAAAGGATAAAAGCAGCTGATGACGGGACACATTACGGCAGACTTTTGGGTGACTGTTATTAGAAGTTATCTGTAATAATAAAAACTAAAAGGTTGCAT
Source organism: Moxostoma hubbsi (assembly GCA_032164185.1). Lineage (NCBI taxonomy): Eukaryota > Metazoa > Chordata > Actinopteri > Cypriniformes > Catostomidae > Moxostoma > Moxostoma hubbsi. The sequence continues at coordinate 2,789,606 of JAVLUX010000016.1, read as the reverse complement.
GACAATGCGTTTCACCTTTTGTCACGTCGAGAAATTAGATGGCGACCGGCCGCCGTTATTGCACCTACAGCATGTCAATATTTCAGAAATCAACAATCTTCCAATAATTACTGTCTCATAAGCTGTAGATACACAAACATAGAAACAGATCTTCGTTCATTTTGAGTCAGTATCAGATATGATGAAATGAATCACTCGTGGTTCAACTCGTGAGAGTCATTTGGTCAGGAATCGGACTACACTGGTCTCACTGTGTGTTTTGCCCTGTAGATTCAAAAGAATCGACTCATGAATCATTTGGTCAGGAATCGGGTTTTAATGTCTCACTGTGTGTTTTGTCCTGTAGATTCAAAAGAACCGATTCATTTGTGTCATTTGTTCAGGAATCCGGCTTCACTAGTCAGGCTGTGTATTTCACGCTGTAGATTCAAAAGAACCGACTCGTGAGTCATTTGTTCAGGAATCAGGTTTTAATGGTCTCACTGTGTGTTTTGCGATGTAGATTCAAAAGAACCAACTCGTGAGAGTCATTTGTTCAGGAATCGGACTACACTGGTCTCACTGTGTGTTTTGCCCTGTAGATTCAAAAGAACCGACTCATGAATCATTTGGTCAGGAATTGAGTTTTAATGTCTCACTGTGTGTTTTGCGATATAGATTCAAAAGAACTGACTCGTGAGAGTCATTTGTTCAGGAATCGGACTACACTGGTCTCACTGTGTGTTTTGCCCTGTAGATTCAAAAGAACCGACTCATGAATCATTTGGTCAGGAATTGAGTTTTAATGTCTCACTGTGTGAATTGCGATATAGATTCAAAAGAACTGACTCGTGAGAGTCATTTGTTCAGGAATCGGACTACACTGGTCTCACAGTGTGTTTTGTCCTGTAGATTCAAAAGAACCGATTCATTAGAGTCATTTGTTCAGGAATCCAGCTTCACTAGTCAGGCTGTGCATTTCACGCTGTAGATTCAAAAGAACCGACTCGTGAGAGTCATTTGTTCAGGACTCGGACTACACTGGTTTCAATGTGTTTTTTGCCCTGTAGATTCAAAATAATCGACTCATGAATCATTTGGTCAGGAATCGGGTTTTAATGGTCTCACTGTGTGATTTGCGATATATATTGAAAAGAACTGACTTGTGAGAGTCATTTGTTCAGGAATCGGACTACACTGTTCTCACGGTGTGTTTTGTCCTGTAGATTCAAAAGAACCGATTCATTAGAGTCATTTGTTCAGGAATCCGGCTTCACTAGTCAGGCTGTGTGTTTCACGCTGTAGATTCAAAAGAACCGACTCATGAGTCATTTGTTCAGGAATCGGGTTTTAGTGGTCTCACTGTGTGTTGTGCGATGTAGATTCAAAACAATTGACTCATGAATCATTTGGTCAGGAATCAAGTTTTAATGGTCTCACTGTGTGATTTGCGATATAGATTAAAAAGAACTGACTCGTGAGAGTCATTTGGTCAGGAATCGGACTACACTGGTCTCACTGTGTGTTTTGTCCTGTAGATTCAAAATAACTGACTCATGAATCATTTGGTGTGTTCATTTCATTTGGTCTAGAATAATGCACAGTAGAAATATTCATGGCTGAAAGTTTTCATTTTAGACCCTGTATGAAGATTACATGTGAATTACATGTAACAGATGATGCGCACGCTCGTTTGTTTGTTTGTTTGTTTGCATGAGATTTTCTTTGATTGTGAAATCAACGAGATGACTGACATGCAGAAGTGGAAGTGGAACATGCTGTGTATGCAAACAAACTGCAACTCCGACTGATTTTCCAACGCTCACGTTGAGTTGAACCCAGAGCAAACCAAATCTGAGGTTAGGAGATCTAAATCCCGAAGCTATTTGAGAAGTGAAACCAGTTCATTTAAAACAACACGCAGAAGAGATCAAGAGCGTTCACATCAGTGGGTCATGACCCAAACACAATGTTGAACGCAACTAATACAATACAACCAACGATAGAGTCGTGCAGAGTCAGGAGAGCAAAATATATAGACTGTTTAACTTTTAAACGTGATTGAGTGATGATTGGCTGCTTACATGCTTCTGTAAGGGGTTGTTTATGGAGATTATGAAACCGGTAGGAATGCATGCGTTAGTTTGACTCTCAGCACATCTGGTAGTTATTTGCTTTCATGAGCGGGTGGTCCTCTTCCTCCTGGTCACATGATGTCTCATAGGACTCCTCATCGCACTTCACCGGGTCACATGACTCCAGTTCTTCTCCGTGCGCTTCGGATTGGACGTTCTTGTACTCTGTGTGCTGCAAAGGAATGGGAAAATTAAGGGATACCACCAGTTTGGAATAGCAAACGACGTTTGGTAGTATGCTATTCTGAACATGGCTACTACACTAGCATACTACTCTTACTACCTCCCAAGTATGCAATATGTGTAGTGAGCTTATAAGTATGTCAAACTTGGAAAAAAATGGATTCTAAAATGCAAAACTTTCATTAGAGATCGACTGATGTTGGTTTTTATCCTCGTGCGACCCCTCGTTCACACGCGTGGACATTGTATTTTGGCTTTGCTATATGTAATGCATAATTTATATGAATTATAACTGACTGAATACTGTTCACAAGACTCTACACTGTCATTTAAGGGTTAAACTTCTGCATCCTATAGCTCTCCTATAACTGTTCTGAGATCAGTGCAGACAGTACACTGGAGGTTAAGTCATGCACTAAATAGGGAGCAAGGGAGCATCCTATAGCTCTCCTATAACTGTTCTGAGACCAGTGCAGACAGACAGCACACTGGAGGTTAAGTCATGCACTAAATAGGGAGCAAGGGAGCATCCTATAGCTCTCCTATAACTGATCTAAGACCTGTGAAGACAGACAGCACACTGGAGGTTAAGTCATGCACTAAATAGGGAGCAAGGGAGCATCCTATAGCTCTCCTATAACTGATCTAAGACCTGTGAAGACAGACAGCACACTGGAGGTTAAGTCATGCACTAAATAGGGAGCAAGGAAGCATCCTATAGCTCTCCTATAACTGATCTAAGACCTGTGAAGACAGACAGCACACTGGAGGTTAAGTCATGCACTAAATAGGGAGCAAGGGAGCATCCTATAGCTCTCCTATAACTGATCTAAAACCTGTGAAGACAGACAGCACACTGGAGGTTAAGTCATGCACTAAATAGGGAGCAAGGGAGCATCCTATAGCTCTCCTATAACTGATCTAAAACCTGTGAAGACAGACAGCACACTGGAGGTTAAGTCATGCACTAAATAGGGAGCAAGGGAGCATCCTATAGCTCTCCTATAACTGTTCTGAGATCAGTGCAGACAGACAGCACACTTTAAGGAGGTTAAGTCATGCACTAAATAGGGAGCAAGAGAGCATCCTATAGCTCTCCTATAACTGTTCTGAGACCAGTGCAGACAGACGGCACACTGGAGGTTAAGTCATGCACTAAATAGGGAGCAAGGGAGCATCCTATAGCTCTCCTATAACTGTTCTGAGACCAGTGCAGGCAGACAGCACACTGGAGGTTAAGTAATGCACTAAATAGGGAGCAAGGGAGCATCCTATATCTCTCCTATAACTGTTCTGAGACCAGTGCAGACAGACAGTACACTGGAGGTTAAGTCATGCACTAAATAGGGAGCAAGGGAGCATCCTATAGCTCTCCTATAACTGTTCTGAGACCAGTGCAGACAGACAGTACACTGGAGGTTAAGTCATGCACTAAATAGGGAGCAAGGGAGCATCCTATAGCTCTCCTATAACTGTTCTGAGACCAGTGCAGACAGACAGCACACTGGAGGTTAAGACATACACTAAATAGGGAGCAAGGAAGCATCCTATAGCTCTCCTATAACTGTTCTGAGACCAGTGCAGACAGACAGCACACTGGAGGTTAAGACATACACTAAATAGGGAGCAAGGAAGCATCCTATAGCTCTCCTATAACTGTTCTGAGACCAGTGCAGACAGACAGCACACTGGAGTTTAAGTCATGCACTAAATAGGGAGCAAGGGAGCATCCTATAGCTCTCCTATAACTGTTCTGAGACCAGTGCAGGCAGACAGCACACTGGAGGTTAAGTAATGCACTAAATAGGGAGCAAGGGAGCATCCTATATCTCGCTATGCAGTTAAGTGCGTTCACTCCTAAAATCTGATCAAAAGTTCAGTTTCAGGCTGCAGATGATGTTTGGACACTCAACATGTTTGACACACATGAGATGATGATAATCAGTACATATATTCACAATTATATAATGCAAGATTTGGTTGGCAGTGATTGGATGATGCCAACATTTTAGTGGACTACTGTTTTAAATGTTTATGGTGACATTATGCAATATATCAAACACTACGTAATACTATAACTATTTTAGCAGTTCATAGATAATATATGCAATTCTCAATTTGAAGGCTATTTTTTAGAAAGCAGTATACAGTGAAGCAGTACACCAAGTCATTGTGCATGTTTTCCAGACCTCCGAGCAGGTTTATGGTATAATCTGAGTTTACCTGCTGGTCAGGTGTGTCTCCCAGCATCCTCTCGATGAGTTGACTGATCTTACTGAAGGTCGGTCTCTCAGCGGGTTCCAGGTTCC